>JAQGEP010000021.1:0-357031 GCA_028476805.1 Acrocalymma vagum
CAATGGAGGGGGAGGGGGGAGGGTGTGGGGAGCATGTATTTCGTTGAGTGTTGACCAGCTGACATCGGAGCAGAACACCAGCACGCAGAGCACCAGAGCGCAATGGTGTCAGGCTCGGCTAATAGAATCAAGTTGATCGCTAGATTAGCCGTGGTTAGGTGACGCCGGAGCATTTTCCTAAGCGGCCCCAAAAAGCACATTCATCTGGACTACGCTTCACAGGCAGACACAAGCAAAGGTATTCAATACCCCGTCAAGTTACACGAAGAAATCAACGACAATAGTTTCCTACCCTACCCACAGTTCAATCTGATCTTCCTGGATACCTCACATCATACCTGCCAGCTGCCCTTACCACCTTTCGTCATTCTCCCAAGTCACCCTGCCATCAGAATGTGTGTGAAACTAACCGCCCTTTTCGTCATCCCAATTCCAGTAGTTCCTGCTTTTTTTTTTTTTGCCTGGCTGATCCGCGAGGCGACGCTATCGGTGATGAGGCTTTTCGCTTCTGGCCACCGCTACTAAGGCCGGCGTCATGCGCAGATGAGAGTGACTTCGACGAAGAGACGAAGCCTGAGGTCTTGTGAGAAGTAGAAGACGCAGGTGTAGGCTGGCACGGCTACCTGACTACTTCGTAGCCGGCCTCGGTCTCGTCTCCGGTCATCCCCGCGAAAGTACCCTTCGCAACCAAAGATGTCTGTTTGGCGATAGGTGCGTGGCGGTGCTGCTTCCAATGATCTTTGAGCTCGTCCTTCGGTGCGTACGACTGATCCCTCGCGTGGTCTTGTTCATTCCTAAGCACTCTTCTACCATCTTTGTGCCCTTGGTAAGAGTCCTTCACGTTTACTGACGCGTATAAATACTAGTGGTATTCTAGTGTGCCGTCTTCTTCAGACGGCAGAGCATAATGGGCATAGAAGTTGAGATGAGTTCCGTTCGTCGTAAAAGTCGTAACTCCGGCATGGCCAGGGGGGGTCAGATTTGCCAAGGTAGGCAAGGGCCTGGTTCCTAGCATAGACAAGCGCCGCTCCATCATATGCACTCTGCAGAATTGCTTCCTCCATATTCTTTCCGCGTCCTTTCCATTCCCCAGCTAAATGCGGTAGTGTTACGGAGTACAAGTCATTCTTATAAAGGACAGCCCCGCTAACCTGGTTATCGATCGGAAAGGGGTTGTACTCTTCCATCCGAAGCCCTTCAACAAAGTCAGGCTGCGGTGCAGACAAACCATTATTAAAACCAACGTTCTCGGGAAAGCCTGCGAATCCTTGGTTGAAGGCCCTTTGGTAACCGTCATCGTTACCATTGTCGCTGACGTATTCTTTCATCATCTTCGAAACTGCCTCGAAAACCATGGTCTCTTCATTACAGGCGCGTCCTACTTTATTGACGTAGTGCCTGTACGCTGATTCGGGAGGCGGGGGCGTTCGTCGAGATCTAGCGTATCGTTCCTGATATCCTCTGATGTTCACTGGCGGTTTGGATTCAAGACTGTGGAGTACGTGATTTCTCGAAGCTAGAACGGCAAACCGATCCAATGTTATTGAAGTTGTTTTTGTTGTCGAAGATTCGACTGTACAATCGGAAGGAGCAAATGCTCCCATCTTGTCGAACCGGGCCAGATTTTTCCTTGTTAGCGGTTCCTGCTTTGATTGGTGTTCGATGTCGTTGCCACCACCGTCGATGACTTCTTTTGACGATGGGGTGTCTGAGGAGACTCCAGTATTTTGTATGCTCATCCGTGTTAGCTGTGCTCGCTTCGGCAACAAAGAAGTACTCCTGGTACCTGTTTCGGTCTGTGGTTAGCGGCTTGGATGAATTTGCGGTCCTGAAACAACTCACGCGTTTGCGCCTCCGTTTGTACCAGTCGCGGTCTCTTTGCGGGCGATGAATCGCTCGTAGGTGCCATGTCCAGATACCGTTTGCTTGACTGCTGCGCCATTGTGTCTTACTCTGAATAATGATCTCCGCGTGTCGGTGGAAGTTCTAGATGGCGCATCAGTAAGCCTTTCTGGAGACAATTGCAATGTCGATGAATACCTGCCGCCTGAACGACAACTGCGTCCAACAGGTTTGTTTCCAAAGTCTTGGATGGTCTGGGGCGGCGATGGCGGGCCCGCGATTTGGAAACTCGGCTCATGACGAGAAGCGTGTTGTGGTGAAAGAGGGATAGGTTTTATATCGAGTTCAAACTGGCTGAGGGGCTCCTGGGTCAATTTCAAGCCAAGATATGCAAGGCAGCAGAAAGTGAGGGCTGCTAGAATTGATGTGGCTGATCTTCTTTATCCGGAAACAGCTTAGCGCGATCGAGGCCCGATCCGATCGTAGTGCCATGTCGTCTGTGCTCCTCAGATCTACCAACCATGTTTGACTCTTCATGACGCACTTGTTGGACAATGATAATGCTAGCTGGATGTAAATATAGGGACCGCAGGCAGCTTCAAGCAGGCTCTCAATATTTGTCAAGTTTTCTCTTCCAATGCCACCCTCGCGCGAAACTGAGCCCATATTGCCTACAATCAACATGGCGTCTTTGAATGGGAAAGGCAAGTCGGAGAGGAACCGGGTGCTGGTGGTGGGTGCGGGCGCTGCAGGTATGTATTGAGAAAAAACTTGAAAAATTTGCACGCTGATAACTTCTGCAGGGATGTCATGTGCCCATCACCTGTCTGAGCACCCTGAAAAATTCCATGTGACTCTTGTTGACGCAGTCGACTACTGTGGAGGACAGGCATTCTCAATCCCATTGGACAAAGAACGACATGGAGCAAGCTGGATGAATCAAGGTGTTCAGGGTGGAAGCTATATCTTCCATCATACCATGACCATGTTTGCTAGACAAGGTCACCACGCCGATCCAGTGAAGCTTCAGGTGAGTATTATAGCCAAAATAGTTGTTGAATTTCAACTGAGAGAAGCTAGGTATCGTTTGGGAAGGATGATATATTCTGGTCAAATGTGTTCCCCACTGAGCTCCTCGCTCGGCATCAAAAGGAAATCAGGCGATTCAAACGCATGCTCACGATTGTTCGCTGGTTCGAATTGTTCTTTGCTCTGATACCCATCAAGATCCTGATGAAAATATTCTTCTTCTCCGACGAATTTGTTAACACAATTGTCCTCCCAATGGTTGCACTATTTTTGGGCACTGGAAACTACACACCTGAAGTACCAAGTATCATTCTCGAAAGACTGTGCACAAGTCCAACGTACGGGATGTGGTATCCTGCAGACAAACGGAGCGTTGCGAGCAATCTTCCGCCAATGGTGGTTTTCCCCAAGTTCGAGTCATTTTATGAGACGTGGAGGAAGAGTTTGGTTTCAAGAGGCGTCAGCATCCGACTTTCGACGGAGGTTACACGGGTTGTAAAAAGAGACAAGTCGGGTGTGACTGTTAAGATCATCAAGCGGACACCAAGCAAGGATTTGCATAATCCAAATAGTACATGGGTCCCACATGACGATGTTAATGCCGATGCAGACGCACAGGAGATTGAAGAGCATTACGACGAAATAGTACTCTGCGTACTGTGCGTGTCACTCCCCAGAATGTTTACATACTCTTTACTCACATTACACAGTGCCGACACCGCGAAACGGATACTCCAGCCCACTTCATCGTATCGCGAACGCCGGGTTTTAGGCTCCGCCAAGTTCGCCGACGACATCACCGTCACCCACTGGGACAGCGACTACATGAAGAAAAACTACGAAAACTTCTACAACGACAAGCAAGCCGTATCAACACTTTCCGGGGTCGACCAAACCACCCGCATTGAAATGGCCAAAAAGTCCTTCAAGCCAATGTACATGATTAAAATGTACGATCAAGACCGCTCCAAGCTCGAAATGTGCTTCGACTGTACAAACTACCAGAGCCAATTCCCACCACATGTCCCATTTGACAAACATGTTTTCCAAACGATTTACCTGAACAAGCAACGCGACGGTCATTTGTGGAGCATCGATGAAATCGACGAGAACAAAATCATCAGAAAAGACTGGTGGCATCAGCTCTGCCATTCATGGACCCATTACGCCTTCGTCGTGCCCTGGATGTGGCTTCTCCAAGGCCGCAAGCGGACGCGATTTGCAGCGGCATGGACACTCGTCAACGCCCACGAAGTCGCTGTCATTAGCGGCATCGCTGCAGCCGTCGATCTAGGCGCCACGTATCCCGAAGATCTAGAAAGGGACAAATTTGCGTTACTCAGCTTTCGGTTATATTATTTGCTGGCCTATGGCAAATGGTATCGCAAGAAGGCAAGGGCAGAGGGTGAGGGTAAAGACTGGGCGAGTGGGCTTTATGGGAGTGTATATAAGGGTCCTGGGGTGTCAGATACGGAGAGGCTGACGTGGAAGAAGGAGAATGATATCCACGAGTAAAATTTGCTAAAGCCCTGTCCCTGGTTGTACGATACGATTTTCATATCGACGTGTATTTGGTTTTTTGTTTTCGGGATTCGGCCTTGCCTCTGTACAACATAGTTTAGCTACGGACAGACGGCGAGGAACAAGATCCCTGACATTAGATAAAACTCCACAACATCCCACTAGAAACAACCCTGATCAAGTTTCAAAGCTAACAGTAAGATTTCCAAATCCTCATATCATCAATATACAGCTGTGAAGTGGGGGTGAAATTTGTGCTTCAAGAGTCCAATATCTCAGCGCGGTGCGCCTACCTCTGCTAAAGAAAACTCGGCTGATCGCCTTTCATACTACCATTAGCGAGCTGTTCAGCATTCTTTGGTGAAGAAATTGTTCTGTAAATGCGTTTGGAGGGTTATGAAAGGTCCAAAATTCTTGGTTCATGGATTGCTAGAGGAACCATGATGGTTGCCAGCGAAATGTCTCGTTGCCATTGAAGCTGGTGAGGATAAGAAGGCCATGTTGGAAACGGGCGAGGTTTTCGGAGTTACTGGGTATGAGGTCTTGTTGTATTTCAAGGATTTTGGGATCAGATTCTGTTCAATTGGATCTAAGATAGACCTCCGATTAGAGAAGGAGTACCATATGTGATCAATTGTACAAAGATCCCTTTCAAGACATCTGTTGACACCGCTGAAACTTTAGTTCTTGAAAAAGACTAATCACATCGCTACTTATTTCGGCCTTTCTTCTTCAAATTTTTTTTTTTTTTGAAATTAGTCTTTTATCAGTTCAGATTCTAAACTATCCGATCCCGCACTTCCAAGGACCAATCGCATCTACCCACCATTTTGAGCAGCATCTCATCAGGCGGGGAAACACTCAACAAACACAAAGAAAGAAACCGAGATGGATGCCTGAATTTTTTTTGGTTGTTGCTGGGCGCCCAAAGCAGCTAGACTTGCGAAATTACACCTCTGTAGTCCAGCCGAAGGGTCAAAGTTCCTACTTGAAAGGTTATAATATGTGGATCATACACTGTGGGATTAATAATCCTAGCAGCACCTACATGGACTTACGGAAAAGGAAATGGGGCTGCGCTAAAATGACCGGGACACAGATCCTTTCTGCCTTCCCCTCATCCCCTGTACCTTTTAGGTACCTTTCAGCCTCGCGCAGGTGCCAATCAATATCCAAGTGCTTACGTTGTACCTGAAAGGAGGGGGTTTAAGAGACTGGCTAGCGACGGAGTATAAAACGAGGCTCGTCTTCTCAACTCTAAATCCACTACCACCAACAACGACTCCATTTCAATCTCCCAAGGTCCCATCAAAACCGAGAAGAGCTCCATCGAAAATGGCGCCTAACTACTCGTTCTCGTTCTACAGTATCCCAGCATACTATGTAGTGTGCGCCGTGCCTCAAGTCTACGCCGTATGACGCCCGATTCTTTTTGCCTTGTACCCAGCCCCAATCTCTCACCATCTGACCACCCTCGGACCGGGAAGTTCTGACACACAAATCAGGTGTACACGATGAGGGAGGCCAACAATAAGAAATGGAACAATTGCAGCCCGCGCAGTGTGGACACTATCGCTCAATACCAAAAGACGGTGCCTGCGGCCGTGTTCGCGGCATTTGAGAGGGCGAAGGCTGCGCATAATAATTGCCTTGAGAATTATGCAATGTTCATTGGCGCCATGTTGGCAGGGTTCATGGTTCGACTGGATCCTGGTGAGTTTTATTCTCTATCTATTTTGAGTGTCCATGCTTGCCCCGCGAAAGTGGCTGAAGCTGGGAAGAATGTGATTGTTCACGTTGAAAAGGGACAGAGCGATACTGACCAGTTAACGTAGCGACATTGAACAATACGGCTGGGGCAGTTCTTCTATTACGTCTTGCTTACAGCGTGGCCTATATCAGCACCACGAGGAACAAGTATTCCTATGTGCGCTCGGTTATCTTCAACATTTGTTCGATCCTCTTGCTCCGCATCTATGTACTAGCAGGAAACAAGGTATTGTCAGAGTCCTGAACAGGGATAAAGATAATCATTTTTACTGTAAATTTGTGTTTGCGTAGCTCTTGGTAAATACTGCTCTTTACTCCACCTAGCTATTGATGATAATCACAAAACAAGTCTGATTTCTCTATGTACTCTCCCGTACGCTTCATACTATTCTCAGTCGGAGAACTTCAAGCGTCGATCACTAGGAAGTATGCCATCGTAGCCACCCGAAGTTTTTATACCACTTCCAAAGATGAGATTGTCATATCCAGCCATAACCTGCAGAGGACCGGAGGCATCAACGAAGTTATTCTGGTCGCCCACGATTACAGGGTCCGCGAAGACTGCGTCGAAGAACTGTTTGCACCTCCTGTAGTCTTTGAAATGGAATTCCGCGATAGCATCATACGGTGCCAGCTGCATCAATCCAGTGTCCAATAGAGGCTTGATCACGTTCCGATGCGCTTCGTCTTGATGAAACTGTGTACACGGTCAGAGCCGTAGTGAGTCGCCAATATAACACTTACCTGAACATATCGCTGAATACGATGGCCCACATCTTCCTGAGCTATGGTAAGATCGGCATGTACTGTCTTCCAGTGGCGATGAAAGAACTCTTCAGTGATGTTGGCCTTCCTCTTAAAGAGGATAAGGAATCGGAAGTATGGCTGCCGGAAAGAACCTATGTCATTTGGTCGAGGGCGAAGCTCTTTGAACGTATAGTCATGGGCAGGTTCATACGGGTCTGAAGTGTCTCGGATTGATATCTCGGCAGACAGAGGGCTTGCCAAAGCACAAAGAGAGGCGACGAGTGCTGCATAAACGTAGAAAAGAATTTGTGAACGCATTTTCGAAAGAATTCGGAGAGATGGGCTCTATAGGCAGGATGTAGGAAGTTAGAGTCAGGGAAAAGAAGCTGAGAGGGGAAGGTTATATACCGTTGCAAGATACAAAGAGCCCTTGAGGCAAATGGAAATACGTACATACATGGCTACCTTGTGTACGTCAACGCCACAATCACGAGGAAGGATCATGGCGCATCGAAATAGCCGGAAGGAGCTGAGAAGACAGGACTCAGTGCATGTGACACAAACAAAAGAAGTGTTAAGTAGGCCCTCAATAAATCATTCATGGCTTGTGACTAGAACGACTACGTCGATCGGGGCGAAATGTAGGGGCCGCTCTTACATTTTTGTCAGCCGCACACGCCGTACAGAATACACCGCCTCTTAGAACGCCTGGTCGTTTAAATAGGTATTTCTAAGGCTTTTACACACACTTTAGGCCCAAAAATGAGCACTCAATCCTCCTCAGAAGCAGTATCCTGACTCGGACTTCATCAAGTCACTAGGGATGGGTTTGGCTACGAGCCTCATTGACTGCATAGTATCTGACTAAGTAACGAACCCAAATGAAGAAACTGACTACGGGGTGATTCCTTGTGTTGAAATTCCTGCCTATCACATCGCTTCACTGTCTCTTCGCCTCTTAGTGTGGAGTGTAAGTCGTCTCGTCAATGGTGGATTCTACTCTTGCATCAAGGTACTAGCCCGAACCCTATGTAACGTTGGGAAATTCTTTTATCTCAGCCCCCAGAAGCTACCTTACTTCTTAGTGGTCTTTGAAACCTTTCTTTTCTTATTTTAGCCCTAGGAAGTAATCGTGGTACTAGAACGATAGTTGTTTTTCCCCACTTCAAGCCAATTGGAGCCACCTAACTCTACAGGGAACCCTACTGCCAACATTTGAGTCCGCTTGTTGCTTTTTCTGCTGACCGCTGACCGAAGAGCTCCGTACCGACGCTACTGGTGCATTTGCTGCATTATTTTACAAGCCGAGGCAAATATTAAAATCGAGACCCTCCTACCTAGCATCTCTCACGTCATGGAACTCAGGAAGCGGGCGGTCTACCCTTTACTTCCGCACCCAGACTGTTTTATTCTGAGGGTCAAGCACATGATCAATTCCGATTGTATGGTTTCCAAAGTGATATCGAAAATTTTTTAAGCGTACATGCCCAGTAAAAAGTAGATGTGTTAGACAACTCATCGACCACATTTAATCAACCTCAAATGCTTTTAAATGGTTGCGCGTACCATGAGAAGCATGAGGATGGTACAAGCATGAGTACGAATACTGAATCCATTGGCTTTCTCACATTGTGGAGCAGCAGAAAGCCATCAGGTGAGTACATCGCATAATAATCCATGGATTTTATCAGAATGGATGTCGTTTCCAGCTTTCAAAATCATCGGCATGTATAATTCCGCACTAATGTCCCATAGTTCATGAAGCATAAATCTAATGCATCTGTTGAAGTGATTGGTTGATGGGCTTTCAAGTTGCTTTGGCTCAGCATGCCTCCCAATGTTCTGCTGCGAGAAACTTTGACTGATAGTCGTGAATTTCTACGACTTGTTGCCTAGTCAATGCTCAGCCAGCTGTTTGTCAGTGGCAGTGAAAGTGAAAGACTCTAGCAAAAACAGCTACGCTAGAGTGACTTTGTCCTCGCACTCTCCAGGACAACCCGCAATACCTTGAAAGCAACTTCTTCTACCGATCAACTTTACCTTACCAACTTCCTACATCACTTGTTTCCAGGACATTCTCACCAAGCATGTCTTACTTTCGCAATAAAGTCTTTGCGATCTCGGGCGGAGCATCAGGCATTGGTCGAGCAACAGCAAACTTGCTCGCCTCCAAGGGAGCCCGCGTCTCTATTGCTGATATCAACGGACCAATGCTTCGCGGAACCAAGGCTCTCATTGACAAAGAAGCACCTCAAACAGGCAGCGAATGTATCACCTTCCGTAGCGACATCAGAGACAGGGGATTGGCAGACGAATGGATCACCAAAACTGTCGCGAAATGGGGCAAACTCGATGGAGCCGCTAATTTGGCTGGAATTATGAACTCTCCTTCCCTCAAGGTGTGTTGTTTTTGAGTAGTCATGAATATCGCTTACATATTTGAAGAGTCATATGACCCAGCTTGAGGAGGAAGACTGGAACACGGTCTTGGAAACTAACCTTACGGGTACTATGATCTGTCTTACTGCACAAATTCCGCACATGAAGGACAAGACTGGTGCTATTGTGTAAGTGACTGTACCCCGAGGCAAGTGACGCGTTCATTCACTCTTCGCTACTTCCGTATCTTTGCTCCACAGGAAAGGGCAGAGGACAAATAACTCTGCTCGAAATTTGCATATGCTAATTTGACATCGGTACAGGAACATCTCTAGTGTAATGGGTCAAACGGGATGGGCGTTCGCCGCAGACTACTGTGCTTCAAAGGCCGGTGTAATCAGTCTCACAAAGTGCGCTGCGAAGGAGGTCGCGCACAGGGGCTTCAGAGTCAACGCCATTGCTCCGTGAGCATACCTTTTACACAATGGTAGTAAAGAAGTCCTAGCGATGGCTAATATTCAATCGCAGCGGTCCGATTGACACACCACTTATGACGAAAGACGAGAAGAGCTATGAAGCCATCATCCAGGGCCCGTGGAACAAGGTTGTGCCACTTGGGCGCAAGGGAACTCCTGAAGAAATGGCGTATATGTGCGAGTTTCTTCTTGGGGACAAGTCCACCTACATGACTGGTAAAAATTCCCTGGTCAAAGAAGAGACAATCAGCGAACTCATATTTCCAGGCGCGATCGTCAACGCCGACGGCGGGTTGGGTATTGCATCTTCTTGAGTCGGTATCAAAGACGGACCCATCAATTATCTCAACTGCGATTCGATTCTGATATACCAGCGGTGTTCTGTGAGGATATTGTCTTTAGGTATCCCATAGTACCAACCAACAATATTGGAGTCTGAAGGCGGTTAAACTCTTGCCTACTTCAACTTAGCCCAGACACTTAGTGTCTCCTCGTGTAGTCAAACCCCTTTATATACAATGACGTGCCTCGGGCACTGGTAGCATTGCTTTGTTCCCCACCATCTATTTCTAGTGTCCCTTTCAAAATGGCGCTTGATGGCATCAACTTCCTTCGGCGGCTGTATACTTCTCTCCTCAGTCCTCCAGTAGCTCCAAAGAGCTCAGATGCCATCAGATTCGGCATCTTAGGTGCAGCGAACATTGCGTCAGTAGGCACATGCGATTGCAGTAGATGTCAACATATGAACCTAGCTGATAATGGGACTAGCCCTCAGGCGCTGATCAAGCCAGCGTTATCGCATGGCGAAGTAATCATTGCAGCCATCGCAGCACGCGACCCCAAGAAAGCCGAAACGTTTGCAAGAAAGCATGGTATCCCCATTGTTCATAAAACATATGAAGGTGCGCTACTTTGCCAATTTACCCCTCTTCATCCCTTCACAAATCACCTGACTTCACACTGCAGACCTCATTGCCGATCCCTCCATAGAAGCAGTCTATATTCCCCTCCCAAACGGACTACACTATGAATGGGCAATCAAAGCACTGGAAGCGCGCAAGCACGTCTTGCTAGAAAAACCTTCCGTTTCCAACGCAGAAGAAGCCCGAGCACTCTTCCATCATCCTATTCTAAGCCAACCAAATGCGCCTGTCCTACTTGAAGCATTCCACTACCGCTTCCATCCCGCATGGCTGACTTTCCTCGCCCAATTCGATTCCAAGGACGTAGAAGAGGTCGAGTCTAAAAACTCCTTATTCGCAGGAGTGTTTGCGAAGAATGATATTCGCTTCACCTACGACCTGGCTGGAGGCACGTTGATGGACTTTGGTACATATGCAGTCAATAGTATGCGAACCGTATTTGCATGTGAACCTACCGCAGTCACATATGCAGTTGCGAGGCTCATGCCTGATGGATTTGATAAGAAGTGCGACGAGGCTATGTCCGCAACATACGAATTCCCCACCGGCGGCAAAGGCACAGTTTCTACAGATTTACGGGCAAGAGGTGGATACTGGTTTCCGGCGATTACAAAGAACTGGCCGAGTTTCACGGGCGGACTGCCGCTAGTGACAGTGAAATTGCGAGAGAAGAACGAGGGCGTGGAGAATGGGTTGGAAAAGTTTACTCAAAAAACTGTCATTATGGTCAATTTTATGGGTCCGCATCTTTATCATCGGATTGATGTTGTCACTTCTACCACATGGAGAGATCAACAGAGCGGTAGCGAAGTGAAGAGTGAAAGGAAGGTTGATTATTTGAAGGCTTACACCTGGCCTAAAGGTACTGATGTTAGCGGATCGGAGAAGAAGGGTGAGGAGTGGTGGTCAACGTACCGACATCAGCTTGAGGAATTTGTCAATCGGGTGAAGAAGAGGGAGGGTAGTGGGGCCTGGGTTGACCATGAAGATTCTATTCGGCAATCCGAATGCCTTGATGCAACGTATGAAAAGGCAGGATTGCCATTGAGGCCGACATGCAAGATTTTGGGAAGAGAAAGTGTTGAATGAATATCTCAAGAGATAATTTGCTCACGGAGCTATATTTCAATATATCTCAATCCTCTCCGTCTATAGATAGTGGTACTCTGATGGCGGCTGCTGATCTCTCAATCCTGGTGGCGGAAGTGAACAGTCGAGATTCAGGGCATCTTTGAGAAAGCATTTCCCAATGACCCTGTACTGCTTGTCTCTTACTTTGCGCAGCACGAATGGGGACCTGACACCATCAATTGCGAACACGGCGTCACCTGCGCGCGCCTGGAATGGGAAGAGGCCAATACTATAATAGGTGGGGCAGAGAGTAGCTGTAGTAAGATGTATCTTTTGGCTCATTTCGACAATTTCATCGATGAAAGATATAAATTTGGAGAGATTTATCCCGGGAGTCTCGTCTTGCTGAAACTTCTTGCAATTTGCAGGGCCGCTTACGTGTCCAGTATCCAGCTCCAAGCATTTTATACCAGAAGATAGACCACAAAGAAAGAATACTTTCATACGCAGGGGCAGAATCTTGAAAGAAGCGAAGGATCCAGTTGTAATCTGGAAGGCTCATAACAGATGCGTTTTCGCGAATGAAGTAACAAGCATTGATGTCCAGATGACGCGCATTGACATATGTTTGTTGGCTCGCTATCGGCGAAAAGACTCGAACATTTGGCGGATCAAGGATCGTATCGATGTAACGAGCAGAAACCCTAAGGCAAGGAGAACTTTGGAATTCCAATCCCTCATAAGCATAAACGTCGATAGGGGTCCGCATGACTTCAACAATTCCTGAAGTTTGATCATGGTTGAGTGGTTCCGACTCCAGACCACTCGAAACGTCAACCCGAGATCTCCATAGTCCATTGAAATATCCCAGAAACTGTGGAGGGAGTTGGCTGATGTTGTCACCGGTCGAACCTGCTCTCAAAGATGATCCGCTGTTGTCCGGAACAAAACGGAGTAGGTTTTGAGATTCGTCGTGATAGTTTTTGACAGTATAATGTACGTGTGAAAGAATTCTCAAATCTTGATGACGAGCAATACTTGCAGTAAATACCCTGACCAGGATAGATTTAAGATCAGAAGAGTAGTCAATGGGGACGTACGAACGGGACACTGGATCTAGAAGGTTAATTATAGCATATACGCTGTCTCGAGGGTCTGTCGACAAGCAGGATCTGGTAGCGCTCAAACATGTAATGATATCGGTTTCTGGTTTTTCGCCAGGATTCCATTGCAGAGGGCCCGGAACCAGTAAATTACATTCTCGACAGATCTTGCGAAAGCGATCTAGAACTTGGGCACACAACAGCACGCTGTCGTTGTTGACGATTAGGAAGGCGACTTGTGCTAGGGCTACCTCTTTTATGGCCCAAATGCGGCCGAACCAACGCAATTTTAGCAGACTTTGTGCGGCTCTCACAACTCCTTTGGAGTATGCTGGTTCTTTATAATGGGCTTTCAACCACTGTATCAATGCAGAGCAGTCATGATCCCGAGATTGGATGCATATAAGAACCCTCGCTGCATTTGAATAGATCTGATTCATAAGGCTGACCTGATGGTTCCGTTCTTCAATATTCTCTTGATTGATGCAGATTGAATCGACCCACAGGCACCTCCTCAGGCCAGACTCTCTAAGCCGACGTAGTACTGCCTCGCAATTTCTTGTCACTTTGATCAGCTCATTATTGATAGTAAAGATCTTTTGTGATTTTTCATCATCTCCGTCCTGAGACGCCCAGATATATGATACAGCTTCATAATAAAGGCGGGTTTGAAGGTTGATGTGAGTGATTTCGCACACAATTGGATGAGATCCCTCTCCTGGCAAAACGGATACGAGGCGTATTTCCTGGCCTAGCGCGAAGTTGAGATCAGCATGTTTGAAAGCCACTGCAGTCTTCATGTCCGGACAATAATTTGTGATAACAGGCTTCACAGTTGAATATTCAAGAATGGCAGCCCCACACGCAAGGCAGCATCGTAGGCCATCGAGTTTTCTTATGTCATGGTGTCGACAAGGCTCCGATTCCGACGCCATAACTGCGCTGAGGCACTCTGGTAGAGCGTTTGCGTCAAGCGACGTCGAGCGATAGCAGATGAATGGGAAAGGACACGGCTGTTGACAGAAAGTATGAGTGATCCGTTTTGAGGCGAGCTCAACACATTGAGACTCTGGAACGCACCAAGTCCTTATGCAAGTTCCAGGGCTGTGCTGAAGCCAATCAGGGCCTAGTGGATACAGGATACACGCATACAAGGCTGAAGCATTACATGCGCATCGTTACTTTAATAGCATATTAAATTATGTATATAAAAGGAGTTAGGAAGACTCTCATGTAACAAAAGAAGCGAATGAGAATAATATAAATGGGTATTAATGCCACGCAACGCAACCAACCATAAACCTTCGATATTGTAGAAACAAACATTGACCAAGCCTCATTCATGTCCGTTCCGCCCCTTGCTACCTTTGGATTTACCATCAAATCCCCCGAATGGATTCGAAATCCTAAAGCCTCGCTTCTTGGCCGTCTCCACTGGTGGACCACCAGCAAAATAATTCGTAATGTTCTGTATCGGCTGCACTGGGTGTTGTGACAAGTCACGTTCAGAATGGAATGTTCGAGCCGGACTCTGGGCAAACTGGCTTCCTTGTAGTTCGGAAATTCCGGCGACACCATTGCCTATACCATTATCCACTGATGTTCTTGCCCGGTGCATTGGCTTTTGTGGAAACACCTTCGTTAGTGGATACCCTGGAGTGCTTAAAGGGTTCCTAACCCGACTCGAAGAGCGTGCGACATTGGGTGGAGGAAGATTATGTTGGCACTGGACGTCTGTCAACTCCTTGGGGAAGATTTTAACCTTCTTCGAGAAGCCTTTCCCAGCTGCCCATTCGCCTATGATAGCCTCAAATCTTGGAGCGAAGCCTTTGTGAAGTGCATAGTAAACGCGCAAGAGGTCGTCGGCTTCATTGAATGCCAGAACATACTCGTTATAATTCCGAGGGTTGAGAACACAATTCTAAATCGAATATCAGCGGGTCACGGCAAACAGTGGGGGACTTTCTTACATTTATCGACCAGCCCTCGTCTTTGCCCTTTCGTAATGCTTCTGCAAGATCTAAAGGAAACAACCCGTCCCAATCGTAGTGCTCGCCGCGGTATACGACGAAACTATCATATGGACCAAAAGTAACGCCTCTTAGGCGCCCGTTGATCCATTCAGACGTGCCATTGAATCGATCCGCTTCACCATCGAGATTCCTCCACGCTGCTGAGCCTTCTATATGTTTGAGACAGTCGCGTTCACATAAGAACGGAAGGCCAGTCCACTGATATTGCCAACGTTCATCAGCGCCGGTATTTCTCAGGAATATGCAGTCTGGCTCAAGCGACTGTGTAGGTCCAAATGCAACATGACTGAGCTCTCCTGACCGAAACTCGGACGCGAGAATACCGACAAGACTTCCGGGAGGCAGAGTGCCGTTCCACTGGTGGTCTGCCCTTTCAATCCAGTAGTAGACGTACCACAGATTACCGGGAGGGTCTTCAGCCGTAGCGCCGTTCCAATCTGAGCTTCCTAAGGGTGAGAATGTCGCAAGGTTCATCAGATATCGCGGTTTGCCAGCTTTGGCCTCATCACGTTGGAAGTCTTTTAGAAATAGAGTTAGGCTCCGTGGCATGTTCTCCCTTCAAGATTGCATTAGCATGTTCTATCAGCTACATTCCAGGCAGCAATGATTTTCTTACCAATGAATAATTCGGTAGTCTTCGGGATCTGCATCGAGAATGCGATGGGGATACGATGTTGCAACATAGCTCTTTGGAACTGGTCCAAACTGGAGCACTAATACAGACCCCTTTGTCGGCATTGTCGGTCAGAAGACACTCAAAGACGGCCTCAAGGTGGATTGAAATTAATTCTAGCACGCAAGAACTACGTGAGGAAGCGCATTTCTTTAATACAAATCGAAAACCCAACCTTCACAATTCGAGCTCTGTGAACCTGTCGGGGCAATGATGGTCCCAGCTTATCAGAAGCTTCCTCAGCCTTGTGGTGCCACACCATCCAAGTCCGACCTTGGGTCTCGTTGGCCGGTTCTGGAAAAAGCAAGCATGAATTGCCTAGGTGAAGCGAGATACAATCTTTAGGATTGGACGATCGTTTTCAGTTATAAAGTAGCCTGGCCGCAGCTCTTTTAACACCAAGTCCTCCAAAACTCAGCCCGCCACCTATACGGATAGCTGCGGCCTCTCACACCGTGATGAGGCATTCATAGTTGGTGCCTAGCACCTTCACAGCCACAGTCATGTAACACAGCCGATTTTCTTCAAATCGCATGAGAAAGGCGAAGTGACCGGTCATGTCATGGTATGACATAAGCTTATACATGGGGCAATGCACGTGACCGTGGATTCTTCCCAAGGGCGAGCATATGACAGGCCACCCAAAGAAATGCACACCCTTGAGGTGGCATCCCTCGCCTCAACTAGGAGGGAATATAATGCAGTATATCTACGTTCTGTCATCCGAAGAACAGAATCTCACTAAAAAGTGTTCTGATGCCTTTGAAGAAAAATAAGACGTTCGAGAAATGTCACGGGAATTCCGGAGCGAAGCCTTTGTGAAAAGTTTAGTACCATGCCAGTCTTACAAAAGTAGCAGTCTATCAACGACAGTGGATCTGTCGTTGCGCGTTGGAGAGCTATAGGTGGCACCCAGGAACGAATTTCGCCCCGTCTGCGTACGCCAAGCGTCTGCCTCAGCTTTTGCAAGGTCTTTTAGCATTTTGCTATAAGCGCTGGAGTAGAAGCCACCAGTCTCCGAGTAAATCTGTCGAACGGCGCAAGGGCATGACGTATGAATGTATCATTTAAGGCAATGGGCCAGGTACCGCCTACTTAACGTTAGGTCTACTTTTCTCGTTGCGTAGGCACTCATTCCTTCAGGTCGAACGGCCAAATCTCTCGAAGATCGGCTTCGTCTCTTACGGGTTCATCATCATCGGGTTGCTCATTTCCCAGAACCTCTTGCAGCATCCCTCTGAATATTTCCGTATGGGCCGACTCAGCTTCCTTCCAGTCCGCTAAAGGAACCCAACCGTCAGTTCCAGTATTAAGCAGACTCGACAGACTATGCTTCAGTTGCTGTGCCGCTTCGAAAAGTTTGTAATACTTTCGATGGACAGCGTATTCGTGGGGACCGAGTAAGGGAAACGGGCATAATCCCGCAAGACCAAGCTTGTTCCAGCATCGCGAAGTCTGGATCAACTCCTCGCGTAAAGCAACGGCGCCATCCTCCCAGGTCCGGTAACAATATCGAAAAGGCCAAAAAAAAGTTTCGTCCATCAATCTAGGCTCTGCCAGCTTCGGGACGAGAAATTGAGTACAGATGTCATGTGCTTTTGCACATGCCTCGCTTTTGGGCTCGATTTGATCTTCGCAGGAAGGATCAGGATAGGCTTTGCAAAGTCTGGCACGTCATCTGCATACCAAAATGCTGGCTCAATGTTAGACGATTGCCAGTCGATAATGGCCGTGATGATGGTAGGGTCATCTTCTGAGACAAATGTTTCTTTTATGTAGATCAGGGTGAAACAATACAGGGCTAGCTGCGTTCTGAATCCGAGGATCCTCGGCTAACTTCTTTATTACTGCACGACCATATTCGAGTAATTTATGGTGTGTCTGGATGGCTCCATGATAACGTGGTCGTTTGGAAACCGCACCGGCTGGTGGGATTCTGGAAATTCCGGTATCGATGAGACCGTCACCATATGCGGCGAGTTTGGACCCTTGAGGACTTTCTAAGTGTTCTGCTACTCTAAAGGCACTTAGTGGTAACTTACATGGTCCCTGATTAGGGTTGGCTTTGTGATAATATCTAGGTTGTCCAACATTACAGTTCCAATAGATAGCTCCAGAGTGGGGACCGATGGAGTATTCCTGGTTCAACGACAGCTTTGAAGCAGTGATATACGGCGTGTCAGCAAAGTACAAGCTCCCGTACGCTGGAAATTCGAGGTCGACAACTTCTTTGAGCTTTTGGAATATTGCCTCTATGCTCCTAATTTGATCACCCACATCCATAGTTGGCCATATCTGATGCAAGGGAATGCCTGGAGCATGTTCCATGATGATGTATTCGCTCCCAATGTCATTTGAAGCGTCATCACTCCAATCAAGGATTTTTGGAATAGGGATGCTGGTTTTAGCTTGTACTAGAAAGATGCGTAGTGGTCAGTCGGTGAGTTACCGCTTCCCTCATCTCGTTGTGGAGAACGTACGATACTTAATAGTCACAACTTCGGAGCTAGTTGTCAACCTTAGTAGCCCTACCAAGGCAAATGGCAATTTTACGACAATATGTTTTACATTATCAGTGTGAAATATGAACACTCTCTTAAAGCCGCATACCTTCTTGTCATACGAAACTATGGAGCTGGCACCAAGGCACAGTTCTATAATTCTATGACAAAGAGCGTCAAAATCAAAGTGTATGAAGCGCGATTCTCACTCCAGCTCATCGCGACGGAACCATCGGCCACTCGTATAATTGTAAGGATCAAGGCCTTTGTTTACATTAGAACCATGGCGCTATGGCGAGAAGGAAGGATACGAAAGGTGCCCACGTTCTACGGGCGAATTAATCATCTGTTTCGAAGAGGTAGATGACGGGTAACCTAGAAATGGTCGGCGGAATACTGGCTGACGTAAAATAATTGAAGTTTGGGTTGGAGATGTATGTCGTACGGGAACAAGGCGCGACACGAGTTGAGACGTTGCCCTTCTAGAAATGATGCGATGCATAAAACCTCTTGCGTCAAGAGTATGGGAGGAATAAATCAAAATAACGAACAAGGATTGGAAAAGAGTCAGGTGATTGCTCAAGTGAAAACTGGGTGAGAACTGCTGGCAAGCTCGAGGTCTTTTGCAACACCGTTTGACGCTAAACCTAAAACAGTCGCTCCGCTGCTATTGGACAGGCACAATTGCTGACACTTCCGCCATCTCCTTTCAAGTACAGATCTAGTCCACCCAACATCGATATAGTCCTACTTAGACATTGCCCTACCATAGATAGTACTTAAAATAGCAGAATAGAGACAAGTTGACAATCTCCTTACATACTTCTTATAAAAGCTATCAAAGAAAAGAACGAAGCCACCATTCAGCTCCTTCTCAAGATAAGTAAGCTCAAAGTTAATATTAAGGGGCTCCTGTCGAGGGCTATAGTAGGCAGGCATGCTTCGATTGTTAAGCGTTCCTGGGCTTTAGGGAGGTTGATGTGGACGAAAGAGGTTCGTACGGCGAAACACCACTGTGCTTGGCTCCGGTGCAAAATTATGGTAGAGCTGCTTCTCGGCCCAGGCAAAGCCCATGTAGAAACAAGAGAATGCAAAATTATGGCGTGAACGACTAATCGATTGTCAGCGAATACTACGGTCCACCCTGTCTCTCCCAGTTTGACTCACTTAGCAAATCGTGCGTTTGTATGTCGTACATTATTTACCCCTGCAAACCAAGTACAAAGGGGAAACATGTCTCTCCCTTGTGATCGTCAGCGAATAGAAGGTTGAATCACTTTTCAAAGCCCCTACCTCAAAACCGGCCAGGCTGGAAGGCGACCTCAAAAGAACGTTTGCTACCTATGGTAGTCTGAGTATTAATCAAACATCCATCCCTCTTTCACCAGAACGTTTCTCGTCATGAGAGGACGGCTTTCCAAGCACAGAGATCCTTCTCCAGTGGATGGAGGTCTCATACAAGACACGACGCTCTCAAAGACCATCAAACGACCATTGTGTCTTGTGTCAACGGACAATTACTCGCCTGCAAAGAGAGCGCGACTGACGCAGATGGAAACCCAAAGGCGTACGCATTCTATTATGCCTACAATATATATAAAGAAGCTAAAGCATTACACAGAACCCTTAAGGCGGAGTGCCAGACTTCAAGAAAAGCAGCCCGTCGGAAGTGTGGGATCTATTAGCCCTTCGAGAGCTCTATCAAGACCGCAGATCGAAGCAGGCGCCGGAACGTCAACATCAGAGCGACCCGGATTGACAAGGAGAAATACGCTACTTGAAGCGAAGGTCAGAAAAACAAAGGCTACCGAGGTATGAACACGTTCGGTGCAAGTTCTAACGGCTTGTGTAGAATGAGCAGCAACCAAACGGCCTCAAGCGACCATTAGCGACACTTCCGGAGGTTAGATTCGAGGAACAGGAGCGAGCCTCTTCACCCAGATTGTTGCAGAAACGGTCGATCGAAGGCGACGGTGACGACAACAGACACCAGTTCATTCGGCTACGATTGACACATAAGAACTTGGCAGAGTTCAACAAGATGGCAAGGAAGAAGGGAACTAATACGGCTTCGGAGTCTACTCCACCTGAATCTACAGACCAGTCGACATCAACGAAAACCACCTCGACAACGATGTCTGGTTTTGCTGCTCAGGCCTACAAGAATGGAATCCTTGACCCTCTCAGTTCCAAGCCTCCTAAAAACATTGAGGATATCCGCACACGATATGCCCAGTCTCGCGGTACCGCTTCACCGACTGAGTCGATGTACGAGGACTATGTCGACACAGTTAGAAGAACTCAGAATGAAGCGTCTATGGTCGTCGAGGTTAGTGAGCAACTGCTGAGGAGGTATCCTATGGAGAGCTACAGCCGGGTATTTAACCAGGCATTCACTGGTTTTCCGAAAGATGCTGGTTTTAATAGTGGCTTGTCTGCGCCGCGGCCCGACTTTATTGAAGGGCTTGAGATGCCAGAATACCTGCCGTTTCCAATCGACGAGTATGTTAAAGGCGCCGTAATTTCTAAAGATAAACTCCGTTCTATAACATTACCACATATTGCCGGGGAATGGAAGGGGCCTGGAAAAGATATGGAAGAAGCTAGGATACAGAGTGCCTACGATGGAGCTGCCCTTGTCTATGCCCGGAACCAGGCCCTTTCCTACCTTGGTAAATTTGATCCCCCTAGTTATGCCGAGGTTACAACATTCACTACTGATGGCTCCAATCTTAAGTTCTTCGCACACTATGCTACTCTATCGGCGGATGGCGCACTGGAATATCACCAATATCTGGTCAAATCGACGAACCTCATAGACTCCTACCAGGGGTTCAAAGACGGCAAAAGATGGCTCAGGAATGAACAAAGCCATGCGAGGAAACAATCGTACGCCCTGAGGGATCAGCTAAAGGAGCACTGGCGGAAGCATCGTAATGCCTTCCACCCAGTTGCCGAAGGAGCCCCCCTGCCTGTTGTTGACGACACTGTCGGGGAGACGAACACAGACGAAGCTGGTTGTGTGGTAGTCTAGCAACCCCGCCAGCCCGTCCCAGCAGCGTCGAGCTCCATCTCGTCAAAGTCGCTCTCGCTCGTAGATGACTACATTTCCTATAGCAGGGGCTAGAAACAGAAAGCTTCGTTATGGCGAAGACATTCTCATGATTCATCCAGGACTAAGGTCCAAAGCCCAGAAGTATTGGAGATTAGACACAAAGAGTGGGAATTACTACCATAAACATTCCGATGGTAAGATAACTTGGCTCGAGGACTTTGACGATGGAAATTGAAGCCGCATGTTGGGGTTCCTCCTGCTTCACACTGCGGTGTTCTCGTAGTTGACCTCTTTTGAATATGGTTAAAATCGACCAAAATCGATGATACGGCGTAAGGTAGTATGGGGGATTGTTACATGAGAGGATAGAAACGTTGATACGGGACTTGTTGAGCACACATGCTACTGGCTTGTATTTCGCTAAGAGTGAGCACTTGTATCTAAGATGAAAGCTGTCTGAGTTGATACTTTGTAATGCTAGTATTAGTATAGAATAGCTCCTTGTATTTTTGCCTTTCTATTTTCTAATTAGGCTGGTATGTAAAAGAACCTCCGCTGGTAATTAGAATACGCTGGGGCTATTCTTAGTGCACGTGTGGGCGTTTATGAAGCCATGAGACAGGATAATGAGCGCCAGCTATTTTAAGCTTGTCTACTGACTATTCCCCAAATCGGGCCGCCTTCAGGCCGAGCAAGACTGAGCAAGAAAAACTGACTTGGGGGCCGGCGAGGCAGAGATTTTAAGGCGATAGTCCGGAATTCAGGAGCCTCACACAATCACGTTGGCAGCATGCTCATCTCCACGCTAGCGCTAGCCCTTCGAACAGGGCCCTTGACATTGCTCAAAACATGAGATAATATTCCTGCTTTGCATTGTCCGAGATCAGAGGCGTTGGTATTGAAACAAAGTTAGTGAATAATGTGATCTCTTCAACTAAAGCCCAATTTATTGTGGCCTGGCGACTTACGATAGGAAATAGGGTTGTCCCAAAATACCCTGTTACCCAGTCTATGGCTTGCTCCCGCAACAGATCACCATTGAACAGAAGAATAGTACGAATCAAACGGTCCTCCGTGTGGATTTCCTAACATATCTAAATTCGTATCTAAGGCTGATCACCAAATATCGATGATCTCAGTAGTCATGTCCTAAGGCCTCGTGTCACAGCCAAAGCATTCACAAGGACGAGGGAGTGTTGCCCGATGGAGGTAGCACTCTCCAACAAGTACGTAATGGTGGTCAACCTTCCGTAAAATAAATGGGACATCGGCACCATCTAGTACCCAAATACTATCATCCTTCACATAGCTAGCTAGAGTAAAGCCAGCAGAGTAGACAGTCGTGAATAACTCAGCTTGGTATCCAAGGCTTTCTATTTTACTCGAAAACCCTCGCCGCATCGACCATGCCACGGGTGGGTAGATCTGGCAGGTACCTTTGGTGCCCACAACGGCATATTTGGCGCCTATGATTGGAGGATGTCCACAACTATCAGGACAGCGAATCCCAGACCCAAAGCTGCTTGGGAAAGCGTGAGTAGAGGGAAATTTCTATGAGCAGAGGTAGTAAGTTCGGGCGTACGATATAATTAGAAAACGATTGTGGTGGACTTAACGTCTACTGTACACCAGCTATTTTAGGTAAAGTGCAAGCACCCTAAGGAGTAAAACTGAAGAGGGTGGGTACACTATCCCGGTTTGGAGTACTAGCGTGAACAGCTAACTTGTTTATAATATAAGCCGCAATGGTCTGGCTCCCTGTAAAGGTGCCTGCTTGAACAAACTATGCTATTACTATTACCCGCTTCCTTCGTCTCTATTGTGATACTGTAGCCTGCTTGCGCGATTCTATTTCGATGCCAAGTCCACTAATTCTTGAGGTAGGAGACTCAAGCGCGGATGGCAAAGCTGCATAAAAAGGCGTCTCTATAGTATTAGTCTAGTCTACTATTGGTTTAGATAAACGATGGATTTGGGTAAATAATGGGTTTGGGTAAGTAATGGGTTGGGTGAATGATGGGTGGGTTTACAACACACGAAACCCATCGCAACTTGGGTAGGTTGTAGAAGCCATTACTGCTATAGAACCACTCCCAATTTATAGAAATGGCTGTTGCTTCTAGGAACTACCACTGCTCTAGCTCGAGCTGCTGCTGCTGCTGGTGTCAGGGCACTGCAGAGCAGTTCCGTGACAATGCCATCGCAAACCAATCGACGGCGACATCAAAGCCATGGTAATTTTCTCATTGTACACTAGTACTAGGTGCGCAAATAGATGAAAAAAACATTAGGAGATCAAGCCCAGCTTTATATATTCACGTGGGCGAAGCCCAAGATACAAACTACTAGATTCTTCTCGTTATGTGGCGATTCTCGCTACGTGGTGAGAGATAGTATCTCTTGCACTTGAATCCGCTTAGTAATCGCCGAAAAGCGAAATAATGCTACTGGATTCATACTGGAGAACCAGGAGCCTGTAAACCTTACCTTCTGGACTGGATTGGATCGAAGCCCAGATCCAGCTCTAATCCAATCCAATAACATCACTGACTTTTGGATCATATATGCCCGCCATTAGGCAGCAACCGGTGGTTTTGCTCTTTCACCATGGATGAATCCACAACTTAGGAAAAGAGCCCTCAGACTTTCACCTGGATATTTCCTTTTAAGCTGAATTCAAGTCCACGATGAATTGAAGATCCTACACAAGTCGTTAACTGAAGTAGACCAGGTCTGATAATAAAACGAGAGATGCAGGAGGGGATGGAATGGAGAAACAAGGGAGTTTGAGAGATAATGAGACACTCACTTCTAGTTTCCTTGACTCTCCCTCGTCCGGTCCACTGTCCAAGGTAAACCTTGCCAAGCTACTTTTCTTTCGTTGCAAACTGAGGATGTTCTGAAGGCAAGGTCAGCATCCGGACTCATCAAAGTTGGTTGAGTCATTACGGACCTCTTCAACGGTTCTCTTCACGATATATCTCGTAACAGTGACTGGGCGAGTTTGGCCTATGCGGAGGGCTCTTGCAACTGCCTGTTCCTCAACTGATGGATTCCACTGCGGCTCAACAAGATGTACGTAGTTCGCAGCTGTCAAATTGAGACTATGGGCTAGTTAGCCGTTGGATTGTGACACGCCTCATGGAGTCTGGACATTACTCACCCGACGGAGCCGGTCTGTATTGACATTAGCAAGACTGCTGTGTCTGGATCTTCCGAAAAGAGGGTAAGCTTCCTTAGACGCTCGTTGTACGTTACTCGCCCGTCGATCCGCAGAAAGCGAATATTTCTTTGTTGTAGGAGGCCTTCCAGCAAATCCAGAGTCGATGTCCAATACGAAAAGACGAGACTAGTAGCCGGTAAGTACCATATCGTCTCATAGGAGACGCCAACCATACCTTTTCGATCCTGGCGGGGACTTTACGAGGTTTCCCACCACCGCCAGAAGCTTTGTCGAGAAACCTTGAGGCGTATGTTCGAGGTTCAAAAAGCTTCGAGGACTGGAATGGTGGACATTTGGATCGCCAGTCAATGACGGAGTGGACGCGCCACTTCCTAAGCCAGGACTCTTCGACTTAGATCCTCGTGATGTGCTAGACAGACTTCTGCCGCACTCTGTACAAAATTCATCCTTGTTGAGTAGTGCCAGCTTGTCTTTATCACTGCCGCTGCAAAAGTCGCAATGAAACTCACCATCTCCGACGGACGGGAACGTGGCTGAACGCGATATCTGAGTTGAGAAGGACAAGGTCCCATGATTGCAGAGCCTTCGGAGTTTTATGATGGCAGCGAACAGGATGTGGTATTTCTTGATTTTCGCCTGGGTGCTGACCACCTCGTCGATGTCTAGCGCGCACTTCTTCTGGATGCTGTTGTACACCAGTCTCTCTTCATCTTCAAGTTCGACACTAATCTCTTCGTATAACGGTTCTGGTAGGTTGATATATTTCTCATTCCGACGCAAGCAAATCGCGGAAAGCAATGCTCTAAGCTTCACGGCCCGATCAGGGGTATCTTTGCCAAGCGGTCCAAGGATGTGCCTCTGGAAGACAGAGGTACGTGAAAATGGCTCAAAGTGAAGAAATTTCAAGAGGGACTCCAAATCGTTGAGCCGATTTTGAATCGGAGTGCCAGTAACGCACCACTTTCTCTCGGCACTGAGGCTTTCGGCAGCGCGAAATTGGTTCGAGGCCTGATTCCGAATCCAATGAGCTGTTCGGAATGGTCAACATAACTATAGTGACTTGCGTCAATAGAGATGGATGGACTTACCTTCGTCCAAAACAACTCTGTACCACTCAATCCCCTGCAGTATCCCAAGAGCATTAGAGTCGGCTGACAAAGTTGCGTACGTTGTCAGGACTAAATCGTGGTCGACGACCCCTTCAGGTGATTTCGGGCGACTCGAGCCGTGGAATATGCAGACTCTCAAGGTATCAGGCTTGACATGGCTACGAATGTTCGTAATTAGTTTATTTTGTGTAGCGCGAAATACACTTACGTGGACACTTCCCTCTCCCAAACATCCAGGACCTCTGAAAAGGGTAAGAATCAGTACATTAATACAAGAGAGAGGGAGAGTAAAAGGGAGGAGTTACGCATTGATGTCACAATAACTAAGGTCGCACTACTTCGGCATCTTGATGCCAGCGAGCCAAAATTCTGATAGTCTGCGGTTGCATACTCCGTCGCCTGTGGAAGTGAGGACACAATGGCTGAAATCATGGATAGAGTCTTGCCCAATCCCATGACATCAGCCAAAATTCCCCCCATGGAATACGAGGGAATATCGTCTTTGGGCCTATCGCACCCAATTAGTCTCGTATTACACGAATGTACATTTGTGGTTTGCGATTGACTGACAAGATTCCAATGAATTGGCGAAGATTTTTGTTCGCACTTTGGCAAGCGTCATTATTTTCTCTTTGCTGGATGAAGGCAAGGGCTGCCCTCTGGTGGCTATTAACACAGTTAAGAACTGAAATAAATAGCAAGGGTAAACTGTACCTCTTCAACGGTGTAATGATGGTATGTGGCTGGATGGTGTCGGTGTTATCCTGTGACATGGTATCGAGAGAATCGAAAACAAGCTCGACTTCATCCGATATCCGTTTTGCTTGATACTCTATCTCATTCAACCCTACGAGGTGTGTCATACACTTCATTTCGCCCCCAAGGTGGAAATACTGGGGATTAGAGTACTCATACCCAGGCTCCAGAAAGAAAGGGTGCTGAAGGAATGCGGCAACCTTAGAGAGTTTATCTCCGACTTCATTGGCCTCGTCTTGCATACCATAGATGTTGATGGAAAGAGGGAATGTAACCTTGGAAGCCCCCCTAATACGCTTTTGCATCAATGTTGAAGTTTCCACGACGGCGGTTGCTCTAACCCTTTGGTGATCATGCAGACACTGGAGAGCCTTGCAAGTGCCCGTGTCAAGCACTGCAACAACTTCATTCTCTCCAGATAAGAGACCGAAGGAGTCCTTGTGGAGGACGATATGAAATTGCCGGAAGTGTCTTCCGTCTTGTGCTAACGACTTCGCCGTAGACGAGCCTCTGAGTAATGCATGGGCATTGCAGAGCTGTTTGTCTGTTAGTTTCCGTCGATGAGACTACAGCTTCAGAGTTGACTATGTGTCTTACTGCACCGTAACAAATCTCCTGGATGTTATCCTCACTTCCTTCAATGATTTCATCATCTATATTCATTGGACTAGATTCGGCGAAAGGCAGAGTCTGAACGCTGTCATCGCTCATATCAACATCTTTATTTTCTCCCAAAATTGGCTCAGCGTCGCTGCTTAACCTATTTATGGCATCCACCAGCGGCTTAGGCCTGGGGTTTGCCAGGGCATGATGGGGACTCGGGGTGCGCCTTCGATCTGGAGCCACAAGGATCCGTTTCTGAGAGCGTGCTGGAGTATCGAAATCTTGTGAACGTTTCGGTAACCGCATATCCGCCGATAGGGTTGACATGGGACTCTGTTATGGACGGCTAGGACTCCAGTAGCGAACCACCGTTGCGATTGCACGTTCTTAGGTCCGAGGCTAGGGGCAAGTGCTACACAACCATGAAAACCGGTTCATACAAGGCCAATTCCCCAACTTGTTGACATTTGAATTGAGGCATTCATTCCACATGAATTTGAGATCTGATTCGGAAGTTATCAAATGTTCGGAGACAAAAAGGCTAGGCTGCCACCTGGACAGACCCACGTTGCATTCCGCCTTGGGAAAAGCCTCCGCCTCACTTTATTATGCCACCGCACGGTCCATGTCCGGTCATGTAATTGTGCTTGCAGCAATCATAGAGATAAAACTTCACTGCCCCGCTCAGCTGTAAGGCTGTGCGAAAGGCTTTTCTTTAGGCATTCATGCCATGTACAGATCGCTTTTCTGGCCATCGCTGCTTAAAGTCCTAGCTGTTCGACATTCATTATTCACTCTATCCGATTCAACTCATCCGCCGTTTTCCGAATCTGGAGCCATGGATACCAGCTTTGAAAATGCTCTCGCCAGGTTTCGAGAGGGCCTCACGGAAAACCAGAGACGCGATTTTGCGCTATGCACACTGACAGATGTTGAGGCAGCCATCGAGGACATTCAAGGCCGTCTCGGCTCTGAAAGGCGGCTGAGAAACATGAAGAGGATAGCCAAGTTTATCGAAGCGATGACCCAATTAGGTCAAGTAGTAGAGGTCTTTCTGAACGTTGAGAATGCAGTTTCATTCGTCTGGGTAAGCATAAACCAGCTGTGCTAATAGTATTACTTGTCCCTTATACTAAGTGGAGACCAGGGGCCTATCAAATTCGTCCTTCTCGTAAGTCGGAATAGAGCGTCCAGCATCGAAATGACTCACTGATTACTCTCGTAAAATAGACAGCTAGTACTTGGATTGAAACGTTAGACCTTCTCCTCGATACCTACGCCGAAATTGGCGAGATTCTTCCAGGGTTGACACAGTTTCGGAGCCTCCTCGGCCAGCATCCATACCTAAAGGAGCATCTTGAAAATTACTATTACGATGTCCTTGATTTCCACAGGAATGCCCTTGATGTATTCTCCCGGCGAGGTAAATTTCACTCCCTTCCCGTAACCTCAGCGTCTGAACCGGCATGAACCTGACTTCGCAAAGCATGGAAGACTATGTTCCATTCGTCCTGGAAGACCTTCAAAACTAGATTCGGGCCAATTCTCAATAGTCTAAAGCGTCATCGGGAACTCATCTCGGATGAAAAGTTGACGATCGCAATCAGTGGGGTCCGAGACTTGCGCGAATCCGTTGAAGAAAAGCTTGAAGCGCTATCAAAACAGATGAAGGAGCTTGGGTTAAAAGAAAAGGAAGGAGAAACACTGAGACTACACGAACAACGTAGCCAACGATTACAGTTTATTTTGAACAAATTTGATGTAGCAGACTGTCAAAGGGACCAGAACCTCGAGCATGCCCGACGTGAACGCCGTCATCACAGTTCTTCCGGGGATTGGATTTTCGATCATCCTCTCTTCAGCGAATGGGCTAATTTAACAACTAGGCGGAATAGCACGCTCTATCTAAATGGCATTCCTGGAGCAGGTCCGTTGCGGTTTTATTTATGTCGAACTTAGTGGTCAACAATTTGCTGACTAGCTTAACCGCATAGGCAAAACCATCCTTACCTCTAGAGTTGTGGAACACCTACAGCAACTCAAATCTGATAACTTGGCTCAAGGTCATGATTTATCTGTTGTCTACTTCTATTTTAATCATATGCGACCGGATAAGCGGACCCTGGCCGGGTTATTGTTGTTGCTTCTGTCCCAACTCATTCATCAAGATGATGTCCTTCTGGAGCAAATCTACCAGCGGTGTCTGACGGTTAACCAGCGAAAAATCCAGTCTTCGGATATAATTCGCGATCTAGCCTCTGACGCTTTCAAGTCACAAAGATTTTGCTTTGTGATTCTTGACGGCCTGGACGAATGCGTTGGAGACCCATCAGCCAATCCAGCCGAAGAACAGAAGCAAGTCATTGACTGGTTTAACGATCTGACGACAGATCCGGATTTGGAAGAGTCGCATACCTGCGAAAGTTGCATACGACTGTTTATCTCTGGTCAGCGGAACGGCGTATTGGAAGAACGGCTCAGCTCGTACCCATCTATTCAACTGGAAACAGCACCAGCACATACCCAGGATATAGAGTCCTATGCAAAACAGCGATGCGAGGAGATACGTAAGAGCTTTGGAATCAGCACAATTGATGAGAGAGATCTGGTGAAGAGAGTAACATCCAGTGCAAAAGGTTAAAACCTCACCATTCTTCCATACAGCCGTTGATGCTTTCTGACATCAACTCTAGGCATGTTTCTCTATGCGAAGATTGTTCTTAATAACCTGCTCAGTCAGGTTTCGGTGTACGACTTCAAACAAGAGCTGAAAGCAGCGCACTTCCCAAAAGGTCTCAATGAAGCGTGAGTGCTGAAGCTGCCGTATTTTTGCATATATGTTTTACTGACTACGTCAGGTATGAACGAGTTGTAGTTCGAGTTTTTGAGAACCCCATCGAGCCAGAGAGACGTACGGCGGAAGCCATCGTGGGTTTAATCATCTGCGCTGAACGCTCCTTAATGTGGAAGGAGATTCAAAGCAGGTTTTGTATCGATATCGACACTGAGACGGCTGATTCTGAACGTCAATTGATACATTCATGCAAGCATCTGTGCGGCTCTTTAGTGGAGGTCGAGCGTAGTCGGATCACTGAATCGGAATCTGATGATGTGGTGGAGCTTGTGCATCACACGGCAAGAGTGTAAGTGATTCAGTCACTCTCTTACTCTTCTTTAATGGCAAGTCTGGGAAGTGAGTACTTGAAAACTAAAGGACTTGCAGATATCTGGTCCAAAGTAGAAGGTTGTGCATTTCAAGGGAAAACGCTAACATGGCGTTGTTCTGCGCTCGATACCTCACGTCCGTTCCTTTCTCCCTCGGTCTCAGTGGCAGTGAGATTAGGGAACACGCCATAACGGGCTATTATGGATTCCAAGACTACGCAGCGGCCTTCTGGTGGAAACATGCCAATCGGGCGATAAACACTGCGACGGACATCGACACAGACCTCTACGACATGGTGCTGCGGGCGGTAGCAAGAGCCATGGAAGCATACGGCAACTCTAGTCATAGTCCGCCTGAACTGGACGGGTGCCCTACCAACACGGTACAGCGCCGTCTCGAAGAACTGGCCAAAGATGCACGCGAATGGGAGAATAACTTCAGGATCGAGTTTCGGACGCGGGCAATCCGAAACAGAATTGAGCTATTACTGAGTGAAGAGGGCGTCTCGGAAATGCCCTCTTCTATTCGCGCATTATATGGCGCAATCCGATACAAATGTCCAAAACCCTGGTGTCAGTCATTTTGCACCGGCTTTATGAGACACGAAGACCGAGATCAACACCTCCTTGAGCATAATAGGCCATTTAAATGTTCAGAAGAAGGCTGCTGTTGGAACGAAATCGGATTCACCTCAGAGTCTGATTTGAGTCGGCACACCAAGAGACTTCATTCGACAGATTCCACCCCCCACTTCGCCTCACCTCATCCCTCAAAGAGTGAGCCGCGAACCATCTGCTCAGCTGCTGTTGCAGGCGACTTAACTAAAGTGAAAACATGTCTCCTAGCCGGGATCCCTATCAACACAGCAACGACAAACAAAGGAGGGAAGACTCCATTATACCTTGCTGCAGAAAAAGGTCACATACACATCTGCCAGTATCTTCTGGAACAAGGGGCAGATGTGAACTTTCAGGGTGAGCGGGGCTTTAAAAGGACAGCTTTGCACGCAGCCGCCATGGCAGATGACGAGGAACTCACACATTTGTTACTTTCTCAACCCGGGGTAATTCCGCGCCTGAAAGATGGAGATTCCTTCACCGCCGCTGGTACTGCTGCGAAGAATGGCTGCAACAAGGCTCTGTCCGTCTTCATCTCCAAGGGCCTCGCCGACTATTTGAGTCAGGACATCGCGGACAGCACATGTCTAAGTATAGCATTGGACTCCGGAAAAATAAAAACTGCTGAGTTGCTTATCAATGGTACTTCCTTGGATCTTAATAAGGATTACGGGAGCATGGCTCAACCCAAACTTCCTCTTCATATAGCCGCTAGGATAGGATTGGTGGATATCGTAAAGTTACTGTTGTCCAGCGGGCGAATCGACGTCAACAAAGCGGATCTCTCCGGCCGACGAGCCCTTCAGTATGCCGCCGCGGGAGGACATTGGGCCGTCGTCAAGCTGCTGCTTGAGGCAGGCAACGTCGACGTCAACAAAGCGGATCTCTCCGGCCGACAAGCCCTTCAGGATGCCGCCGCGGGAGGACATTGGGCCGTCGTCAAGCTGCTGCTTGAGACAGGCAACGTCGACGTCAACAAAGCGGATCTCTCCGGCCGACAAGCCCTTCAGGATGCCGCCGCGAGAGGGCATTGGGCCGTCGTCAAGCTGCTGCTTGAGACAGGCAACGTCGACGTTAACACCAAGGAATCTAACGGGCGGACGGCGTTATATTTGGCGGTAGAGCGAAGAGATGAGGCGATAGTCAAGCTGCTGCTTGAGACAAGCAACGTCGACGTTAACACAAAGGATTCTAGCGGGTGGACAGCGTTACATTTGGCGGTAGAGCGAAGAGATGAGGTGATGGTCAAGCTGCTACTCGAGACAGGCAATGTCGACGTCGACGCTAAGGATTCTAGCGGGCGGACGGCGTTATATTTGGCGGTAGAGCGAAAATATGAGGCAATAGTCAAGCTACTGCTTGAGACAAGCAACGTCGACGTTAACACTAAGGATTCTAGCGGGCGGACGGCGTTATATTTGGCGGTAGAGCGAAGAGATGAGGCAATAGTCAAGCTACTGCTCGAGACAGGCAACGTCGACGTTGACGCCGAAGATTTTAGTAGCCAATCAGCGCTATTATGGGCAGTAGAGAGCGGATACCAGGCGATTACTAAACTGCTACTTGAGACAGGCAACATTAATATTAACACTAAGGATCCTTATGGACGGACGGCGTTGTATTTAGCAGTAGAGCGAAGAGATGAGGCGATAGTTAAGCTGCTACTTGAGACAGGTAACGCTGATATCAACGCTAAGGATTCTAGCGGGCGGACAGCGCTATCGTGGGCGGCAGGGAGCGGGTTCGAAGTAGTTATTAAGCTGCTACTCGAAACAAGCAACATTGACATCGATGCTAAGGATTCTAGCGGGCGGACAGCATTATCGTGGGCGGCAGGGAGCGGGCACGAATTAGTTGTTAAGCTGCTGCTGGAGACAGGCAACGTTAACGTCAACGCTAAGGATTCTAGCGGATGGACAGCGCTATCGTGGGCGGCAGGGAGTGGGCACGAAGTAGTTGTCAAGCTACTGCTTGAGACAGGCAACGTTAACGTCAACGCTAAGGATCCTAGCGGATGGACAGCGCTATCAATGGCGGCAGGGAACGGGCACGAAGCGGTACTCAAGCTGCTGCTTAAGAGAGGCAACGTCGAAGTTGACGCCAAAGATTCTAGCGGCCGACCAGCGCTATCGTGGGCAGCAGAGGGCGGACACCAGGCAGTTATTAAGCTGCTGCTTGAGACAGGCAACGTTGACGTTAACGCTGAGGATTCTAGCGGATGGACAGCGCTATCGTGGGCGGCAAAGAGCGGGCACGAAGCGGTTGTCAAGCTGCTGCAGCAATAGTATTGTACATACATTTTATTTATAGTTCTCTATTTTATAGAAGGGGTAGGAGAGTAGTAGACTAGCGAAGTTTTATGTTAGATAAAGCTCCTCTATAGAATGTTCTAAAAAGTACTATTATTCCCACAGTATTAGTAGCTAACCCATTCTAGTTAAAACTTTACAAACTATTTTTTTTATAAGTAGAGAATAGAGAAAGTATAAGATATGTATGTGTGTATTTGTGTGGGGCAGGGCTGGCGGCCTCGGGCTGTTGACAGCCGGTCAGGTCAACAATCTCAATCTCGGTCTTGATTTCGCAACGAGCGAGGCTGACGGGGTTGGTCTCTTGAGGACTGTAACGTCCGTGGGTTGTATATCTCGAGGATCGCAACTTGTGGGTTCATCCTACTGAGGCAGTGAGGCGTAGCGCCGGCAGTGAAGGTTTCTTCTGGGATCGAGGTAGTAGTGCCCTCCATCAAAAGATTGTCGCTACTTTGGATTACGAGTCTCATCCTGGCTTGTGGACTCTCTATCCTGAACCAAGCTGTCGGTACGAGCGGAGCGTAAAGCATACACAAGTTTCCGATTCAGAGGGCGGGTATAATGTCGCATTTTTTGCATTCCCGGCAGTTATCGTAAGGACTAATAGTGGCATAAAGACGGCCCATTATGGCTTACTTGTGCATTACCCCTATATACGCGGAGCTAAGGACGAGTAGTATAAAGGATAGAAGAAGCGAAGGTCGTATACTAGTATCCCTTATAAGATTATAGGTCTACCCTTTTTTAAAGGTTCTGGCTCGTTACCTATAAAAGACTAAAAGGCGTTTATCTTAGCAACGAAGGCTAAGCTATTAATAACTTGTACGATATATAGAACTTTCTTACTTCTTACTACTTCGTAAATACTATAGATTTTTTTATTGTTTTCAAAAGGGCAATATAGTCTTCAATAATGGTAATAATAACCCTTAGCTAGCTATTACTAGAACCCGTTTATCGCACCTTACGCAAAAATTTAGTAATGAAACAACAGAGTAATTGTGACACCTATTATGGTCCGGGACCCTACGGGAAGTGCTCGGCCCCTAACGGGGCCTAGTCAGGTCCCGTGACCCACGGATATACTCCGAACCCCAAACCCTCAAGGATTTGTCTCTCTATATACCAATACAAGCCCATTACATCTCACGTGCTCCACCTGCCTGCTAGTCATCCCTCACAATAAGCTTATATATAGGCTAATACACGTAACTATAGATATACTCTTAAAGTAGCTAGCTCCTTAGAGAATTAATTATCTGTCTAACTACTCACATCTCATGTCCTATACGTGCTCAAGGGCGAGCATATGACATCGAATCTCATTTTCCTACTTGTCCACGACAAGAGAGGCACCCCAGATAGGAGATCCCCCAAGTATGGACTTCTCTTATGAAAATTGGCGAGCCGATGGCGACTAGCATGTATTTAGTAAATGAGAGAAAATGAACAGGCTGGCTGTCTCCATCGGTGAGAGATGGAACTCAGATGATGCATGAACCAGAAACAAGGCTTTTGGTGTTTTAGTCACTGCTTTTATTTTTCCTAGTCTACATTTTGGCTTCAGATAGCTAATGCTTGAGCTACGACCTCAATTCTGAGGTATCTACAGAGGGATTGGCAGTCAGCGTCTTAGGAGAGTTATGACTCTTTATGACTCGTTATGAGTTTAGCGAGCAAGAATCACCAATTGAGTACCCTTTTGGTTATAGGCGTCCAAGGCTTGGCCCTACCTTCGTGTAATCCCAACAACTTCTTTTCAACCCCAATCTCATATAAGATTGCAGATACTGCTCCTCAGTTCTCATATTCTTTAATTCGCCCTTTGGTGTAGGACATATCATAACCATATCGATAGGATGACCTCAGAGTCAGGAACACAGCCGGCAAATCCTCCAAATGAGACGAAAAAGTCGGCAGCAGAAACCATCACTCTTAAAGACGGCAGGACCTTAGCATACGCAAGATATGGAGCAAAAGTAAACCCGAAAACCGTTCCAGTATTCTACTTCAATGGTACCCCCGGTTGCCACCTCGAATGCCAACTCGTCGACGCACCCGCGCAAGCACTAGGAATCCCATTCATCTCAACGGATAGACCCGGCTTCGGTAGTTCTACCTGGCAAGATAACCGCACTTTGCTCAACTGGGCGCAAGACATTCTTGAGCTAGCGGACCACCTTAGGATTCCAAAATTCGGCGTCCTCGGCCTTTCCGGCGGTGGTCCGTATGTGCTCGCATGTCTACACGCGATATCGCGAGAACGCCTCGTTGCAGCAACAATTGTGTCAGGAATGTACCCATGGTCTCTTGGAACGACTGGAATGATGTGGCAAACTCGCATGCTTTTTTGGGTTACCGGACGCTCTACGTGGATTGGTGAGAAATTGATTGATCTCACAATGGGCAGCCCGATACGCAATTCCGATACAGACAAACTGATTAAGCAGATGGAGGCACAAACTGCATCCATGCCGCAGCCTCAGGTAGATAAAAACGTCATGAAGGAACTAGTGAAGGATGAAGCTCTAAGGGGTGGTTATCTCGATTCAATGAAGGAGGCGTTGAGGATATCAAGCAAGGGTTGCGCTTGGGAATTCCGGATATTTGGCCAGGACTGGGGATTCAAAATCGAGGATTTGGATGCAAGTCGATTGACTATTTGGCATGGGGGTCTTGATGTCAATGTTCCCGTGAGCATGCCCGAGAAGTTTGTGAAGCTGCTACCCAACACGGAGTACAAGCGGATGGATACGGATGGCCATGTCAGCCTCATTGTACGGCATAGGGAGGAAATTCTATCTCATCTTTTGGGGCGGCTTTAACTTACCTGTGACCATTTTCAAGTCATTTCTTCGATGTCGACTTGCTTGAATGTCGTCCTGTTCCCCGATTAGGCTAGGAAATAGGAAGAACCCATCAAGGATCTATGATATGGTGGATGCACTGAAGCATTCAAATGCGTATGGAAATACAATTAAATTCTAGAAAATACAAACAAAAACTCTACATAAAATCGCGGGAGAGCTTCGAAGGTGCAAAATGGAATACATCATCGATGGTTGTAAACTACACTAGCTCATCCTCGGTCCTAGGAAATAGTGCCGGAGATAACGGGGGGAAGCTCTGAACTTATTTGTGGCCGAAGCTCCGGTCCACCACCACGATGTGAGCTGGTCCTCGATTCGCCCCTCTCTGGCCTGCCGTCTTGCTACGTTTACGAATATGAGTCTGCCGGATTTTCCAAACAGCCCATCAGGAGATGAGCGCGACCCAGCGACAATTGTCTACGATCCAACCGATCCATTCTGGCAAGACACCGAGGAAGATGATGACGATGTGGACTATGTCCCCGCACCTGGAGACAGCGAGGACGATGGTGAGGAAGACGAGGAGATGCACTTTCATGGTTGGTCTCGAATGCAAAATATATGATTATTTTCCAGGAGATTTATCTGCTAATAGCTTTATTAGATGCGGCCGAAACTCTTAGTGGGGTAGAGATTGCGGTCGAGTTTTTGGGTAACGGTGGCGATGACGATGAAGAAGAAGATGAGGGTGATGAGGAGGGCGACGCTTCGAATACGCGACGGCCCGTATTAAGTATGCCTTTTATCTTCAGCTCGGTCGCCCTTTGCTAATAATTCTAGTCACTCGAGAACAGATTATGCAGCTACTCGGACATGCCGGACTAGGTCGTATATTCGCCGCCGACTATACCACACGATCATTACGAAATCGCACCATCAGATTCACTGATGACGATCCCGAATACAACGACGACGATGAAGAACATGGTACCGGTTATGACCCTGTAGGACCTCGAAGAAGTCGGCGGCCTCGAGGCAGAGCAGCATTCGAAAAGGTTCCAAGTGATCAAGGACGGGAGCTCATGGATACTGGAACCTTCGGCGCCAACCCTCGACGTGAAGATACAATTCAAAGGAAGAAGAGACTCGCATACAAGATAATGAATAGGGAATTAGGATTAGGGGGCAACGGACGACAAAAGAATGAAGGCAGGCTGATGAAGCAGGGTATGATACCAGAGTCGATCGCAGATTCTATCATTCATTACAACGCAAGGTGCTATTCGGGACAGTTTTCAGACGACGGAAATTTCTTCTTTTCTTGTGGTCAAGATTTTAGAGTGCGAATGTACGATACGTCGAATCCCTACGACTGGAAGTACTATAAGGTGAAGACCAACGTTTCATTCTCGATGATTACAAATCCATGCTGACAACCTCACAGTCAGTGATATACCCTTGCGGACAGTGGACTATCACCGATGCCTCTTTGAGCCCTGACAATCGATTCCTGGCATATAGCTCTATTAGGAGTCTTGTCTGTCTGGCGCCAACTGACCCGGATGACGAGTCGGAACCAACTTTGCTTGATTTTGCTAATGTTGGAAATCGTACCACCCGCGGCTTCCACGCCCACTTTGGTGTAAGTGTTTCATTGCATTTTATCCTCAGAAGCCGTGCTCATATGATATTTAGATTTGGTCGATACGTTTCTCTGGTGACGGTCGAGAAATCGTCGCGGGAACAGGTGACGACTCGGTCTATGTGTATGATGTCGAGCGCCGAGAGTCCATTCTTCGTATTCCAGGTCACCAAGATGATGTCAACGCCGTATGCTTCGCCGACTCTCAATCGCCCCACATCCTGTATTCTGGCTCAGACGACACGACGCTCAAAGTCTGGGACCGTCGAAGCATGGGAGACGGCCGAGAAGCCGGCGTCTTCCTCGGCCACACCGAAGGTCTTACCTATGTCGACAGCAAAGGCGACGGTCGATACGTTCTTAGTAACGGCAAAGACCAAACAGCCAAGCTATGGGACCTGCGTAAAATGATGCCCAAGGAAAAAGCCGACCGTATCGACATTAACGCCTACACCACCCGCTTCGAGTACCGCTCCAACGCATACGACGAAAGCGAGTATAGACCACATCCCCACGACTGTTCTCTCGTAACGTTCCGCGGCCACAAGGTCCTCAAGACGCTGATACGATGCCACTTTTCGCCGCCGGGCAGCACTGATTCGCGATACGTTTACTCTGGTAGTTATGACGGGTCTGTATACATATGGAACATGGACGCAACGTTGGCAGGCAAAGTCGACGTGCTGAAAGCGACCAAGAACTCACGACCACGGGATCCAGATCTAGCGGAAACATATGATTTCTCCGGGCGGTATGGTGGAAGTTGGAATACTTGTGTTCGCGATGCGAGTTGGCATCCCTATGCGCCGATTATTGCTGGTGAGCTCTCTTACCTTTTCTCTCTGCTTTCCCTGTCTCTCTTCAAGTAATGAGGGTAATCACTGACATTGACTAGCTACTTCATGGAATGGCTGGGGAACAGCTCAAGGCACATGCACCGTGCATACATGGAACGATGGGTTAGAAGAAGACGAAGCAGAGCCCAAGATGGGAAGACGAGTAGACGCTTATTTGAAACATGATGATCGCTTGTACAGAAATAGCGCGATGAGAACATCGCGAAGACACTGGTACGATGACTGGATGGGTGACGATTGACGTTTTGCTGTGGATCTTCGAGCTGTAGGATATGATTTGAGGATTGATATCGTCGGGCTATCTTTCGCTCCTGAGGCAAAGCAACACAACGTATGAATTTCTGGATTTTGGTGGGGGATCTAACGAAATTAGTAGAAATGATCATGGAAGATTTCCAAAGAATATGAGTAGAAGGTGATATTTTTGTCGGACAAGAAGAGGTTTTCATCATTCAGAGACAAACACAAAACCTTCTCGCTAAAGTGTGAATTTGGATATAATCAGGCTCCCGCTTGCACGTCCCCCGGTAGTGTGCGTATAATACAGCATTTTGCAGGCCCCTGGAATGCATGGTTTTGGATTGGCCCTGTTTCCCCCTGCGCCAAAGCGTTTTCTATGCTCGCTTTCTATCGCTCTCTCCGTGGCTCACTACCTCCGTTCCCCACACCGCTACAGCTACAGCTACGCAATCATTGATAGATACGACGAATGGCAAAATGGTCGGGGTGGTGAGTTCGCTATGAGCCGCCGACGAGGATGTTGTTGACGGGGATGTGGATGAGCTTGACGACGTAGCCGATGACGCCTGGGTGTCAAGTTAGTTAGTTGGGGGCTGTTCGTTCTCTTCTGGGGGCGCACTAACCCATGATCAAGAAACCAATTCCGACAGCTTGCGAGATCTTGATGAATTCCCGCTTGTCAGGCTCTGGAGAAGAAGTCAGCGTGGTTGTTCATCGTGCGATTGGCAGCGTTGTGAGCGTGGGATTCGCTCTTTCCCCGATGGGTGAGTTGTGTTGTGGTATGGGGGCCAGGTGCGCATCGGAGAGGGAAGGCGCGGACGGAGCAGGGGGGGAAGGGAAAGCGTACTGGTGCAGCGGTTGATGAATTGGGTGCCGTCCTTGAAGAACTCGGCAGGTACGCTGGGGCATGTGTTAGCTTCATGTGGTGATGATAATACAGCTGAAGGGGGAGGGGGAGTGGATGGGGGCGCATACTCGGCGAACTCTTTGACTTGGTCCATGGCGATTAAATAGAAGCGGCTGGTGGTTTTTCGAGGAGAAGAAAGGCGGAGATGGACGGGGGCTATTCACGCGCGTGTGGTGTTGTTGTGTGAATGAAGGTAGAGAGGCAGCCAAAAGTTATTAAGCGGAGCTCCAACAACGAGAGAGCAAATGCAAGTGGCCTAGCAAATGGAGGACATCTGGCCTTGCGGAGGTTGCCGCTTGCGATTTAGCTTCCCCGGCCAAGACCCGCGCTAAGATTCCCGTGATCGCCCGAGGGCCTGCTCTTGGTCTTGCTCTTGGTCTTGTCTCGTCGACATCTGCGTCGCCGACACATCATTTCTTTTTGCTAACCTTTGTGCTCTCCCAGGTCCCCCTGCTTCCTCCAGGACATACTCACTACAATCCTCTAGGTCCTTTGTTTGCCTCGCGCCCCCTCTTCTCGCGTCACGAAGCTCGGCCCGACAGACGCGCCTGGAAAAGGGACAGGGTGGGAAACCGACGTGCCTGGCTTCTCCCTCTGGTCGTCTTCTTCTCCATTACATCTATCTTATTGTCCCGAGCGTCCTGATCTGACCCCATCTGCCGTATTCATTCGCTGGAGGGGCTTCTGTAACACCGCAAATACTCTATTGCGCAATCTGTAACTAGGAGCTGGCCGCCGGGCAAGCGCAGGAGTCAGGCTGAGGCTACACATCACTTTCTCACACACAATCACACACACTTCAACTTCATAATCCTGTACCTTTCCACAACTCCGCATCTGCCAGAGGCGATCGGACTGTTCTACAATCATACACATCTCACTTTGAGCTGTTCTTTCTGGACTATTGTTCCTGCGCCTTGACAGCGGCACTGTACGTATTTCCTCTGCTCTGCGCTATTTTCTGGGTTTTGATCATCTTCGGCCTCGCATGGTATGCGGCGTGCCATGACGTTTCCTTTCTCCCTTTCTTGTTTGTCTTCCCAAAAGCTGCCCTATGGCGTGCTGATTAGCTCTCAGCTCAACAGACATTCATGTACTCTGGCCATTAGACTTGGGGTTTCAAGTATCTAAAAGCCAATCAAAAAAAGAAAATCCTAGTTCAACTCTCCATCAACTAGCACTCACAGACCTTAATTAAACACACTACAGCAACCATGGCTGACGATGACAACTTCGACATCGATATCTATGGCGATGACAATTACCAAGACTCTTCCACCCAGCAGGAGACCCAGCAGACTGATGCTAATGCCATGAATACTGATTCTCATACCGCCGAGTCAACAAACGCGAGCGGCGACGCTAAACCCGAAGGTGCAAACCAAGCTATTAAGCACGACACGTCTGGTGATGCAGCAAACAGAGATACATACCATGAAAATGGCACACAGCAAATATCAAGTACCGGTGGCTCAGGCGGCAGTCAGGACGTGCATAAGCAAGCCCCACGACAGCAAGGTATGAAGCGGAAGCAAGGTGAGGACGATGACCGCCCGCTAGATCCGGGAGCCACAGCGGCATTGATGATCAATGACCTCAACTGGTGGATCAGTGAAGAAGACATTCGTGGATGGGCAAACCAGAGCGGATGTGAGGATGAGCTCAACGAGGTGACCTTTAATGAACACAAGGTCAATGGCAAGAGCAAAGGGTGAGCCAACAGCGTGTACAACTGTAAAGCGTCAACCGAAATCGCTAACTTCTTTCCCTTCTCACAGTCAAGTATACGTACAACTGCAAACACCTCAAGCTGCTACAGCCCTTAAGCATCAAATAGACAACCTTTTCAAGGATCAATCGCATACGAAGAAGCCCACAGCTGTCTTCAATCCTCCACATATCAATCCATTCAAGACCCTCCCGAAAGACGTGCCACAACGAGACAAGAATCGCAATGATCGCTCATCCTCTGGTACCTTCGGGAATCAAGGCGGGGGCGGTGGAGGTAACTTCAACCGTTTCAACAACAACCGAGGCAATTTCAACCGGGGGGGAAACAATATGGGCTTCCAGAACCGCAATTTCTCAGGCCCGTCAGGTGGAAACATGAACAACAACATGAGTGGAGGTTTCGGAGGTGGTCCCGGTATGAACAACTTCGGAGGAGGCCCCATGGGGGGCGGAATGAACAACTTTGGTGGTGGTAACTTCAACCGCGGCGGCATGATGGGTGGAGGCATGCGAGGAGGCATGAACAACCGTGGCCGTGGTGGAGGGAACATGGGCATGAACAACATGGGCGGAATGAATATGCCCATGGGTGGCAACATGATGGGCATGGGAGGTGGAATGATGGGTATGGGTAACAACATGGGTATGATGGGCGGCATGGGTAAGTGGCTAACGCCTTCAATCGATAGCGACTTGTTACCGTCGTCCATCGAGTTTGCAACAGACTGATACTGACATGTTCCAAACAGGTGGGCCAGGCTTCGGCAACCAACAACCACACTTCAACCCGGCTTTCTTCAACCAAAGCCAAGGAGGCGGGAACGATGGTAACTGGAACCCCCACGGCGCAAAGCGACCTCGACCGGAATAAACATGATGTTCTATGTTTCCGATCAGGCGATCCCAGTTGGAGATGAAGAAAGCGGCGCTGCGGCCTCTCTTTTCTTGCCGGGAACGACAATGTCCCGAAACAGCAGCTTCCAGCCACACTTGCCCTCTCCTTGCTATCTTATTTGCCTTATCTAAACTATAGGCGTCGGCTTTCTTCTCTACGGTCTATTGGCTCGCATATCATGGGTCTTACACTCAGTAAGCTCCTTAGTCGATCTCATCTAATTTTTCGGGTTCGAAGGCTACGTGAGGTCCATTTTACAATTGGCGCAAGGGCGGATTATCATTGGGTCACTCGCAATTAGGGAATGAAAAACTCTCTCTCTCTCTATTCAATTCATGTTCTGTTTTTCATGTTGAACTTTTTCTCTCCTGCCAATTCGTATTGTTAGCACGGTGTTGCGGTGTTGCGGTGTGTTGTTCCTGTTCACTGCGTCACAGTGGCGTTTTGGAAGTGCCTTTTTCTATTTTGTATAATCATGTTCACCCTACAGCGAACCATACTGATCATGTACACGCACCTAGACAAGGCATCTTGGGATGCGAGAAATCTTCGAAGTCATGATATAGATATGACCTTGGTCGCCAGTATGAAGGGTGAGAAAAGTTTTGGGTTGGGACGGAGTATTGTACACCAATATGTTCTATGTATCTGGATGACGAAATATATCATGGTAATCCCCCGGCTGGCTCTCGAGCTAGTTGAATCACTAGACAGCTGGAAATGTAGGAACAACTTATTTCCTTGTTCGAACCTGGTGCTAATTGGACAGGTCTGATCAGTACAGATACAGATAATATTCACACATGCAACAACCTACTCACATGTAGCCTTTTGAAGATAGACACGAAGATACGAGCCGAGCTCCCGGTCGAGCAGATACTTGGCGGAAAAATAGCAAACCCGGTTTCATTTGGGAGCTAGGCCCGCCGGGACCTGCATTGTAGTGAGCATCCGGGGCTACAACGAGATAAATTAGTAGACTAAGGACCCTTGCAGCAGCTTACTTGTCTGCCAATCGGGGCCAACACGTCCGCTTTTATTGTACAGCAACCCCAAGCGTTCGCCATGGTCTCAATTTCCCCGATTCCAAGGCCACTCGCCTAATGAGTCCTGGGTGTAATTAATATTGAGGTGGATATTCCCATGCTGGGCGCTGCGGCACGCTAGGCTCTTCTGATGGCTCTGATGGGTCTTGTTCAATATACCATGGCCCTACTATTTCGCACCGAGATGAGGTGAGTGGTAAAAGGACAACTAGGTTCAAACCTGGAGCCGATTCGCACGACATTCGCTCCTTGTAAGATATATTTTGTGGTGCGCGCACATTCCAGCAGCTACCTACCTGCTCTGTGTGCTTTTGAATCAATTAGTGAGGCTCTACTGTACTTCCAGGAAACTGCCATAGGTACAAAGATGGTGTTGGGTATTTCAAGAGCAGCGCTCATTGGAGCTATGCTCCATCAGGCATCTACTGCCTTTGCTCAAAGTAGGCTCATGTTTCTAAATTGTATCTACAACACCACAACCAGAAAACCTGACGCTCACAGCAAACGGCACAACCTGCAACACCCCCTTCACCCCGATCTCCGCTGCACAGTACTTCGGCGCTATAAACCCAGGCTGGAACCTCGGAAACACCCTCGACGCTGTCGAAACCGAAGGCTCATGGAACAACCCGCCCGTTGTCGCCTCCACCTTCGACGACATCAAAGCCGCAGGCTTCAAAAGCATCCGCCTGCCCGTAACCTGGGCCTACCACTTCAAATCGCAAGCGCCAGACTACACCGTTGACCCGGTATGGCTGCAACGCGTTTCCGACGTGCTCGACATGATCACGTCCCGTGGGCTCTACGCCGTCGTAAACGTGCACCACGACTCCTGGGTCTGGGCCGACTACTCCGCCTCAGGCGCCAACGTGCCCCAAATCGAAGACAAGTTCTACAAGCTCTGGGTGCAAATCGGGACCAAGCTTGCGTGCAAATCACAGCTGGTTGCGTTTGAGCCGATCAATGAGCCGCCGGGGACCACGGCCGAGCATGGCGCGGAGCAGAACAAGTTGAATGATTTGTTTCTCAAGGCGATTAATGAGGCGGGTGGACATAACCCCAAGCGTGTAGTTACGCTTGTGGGGAGTGGTCAGGATGGTACGAAGACGAGCCAGTGGTTTGAGCCGCCGGATGCAAAGTGGAAGAATCCGTGGGGGATTCAATATCATTACTATTCGCCTTGTGAGTAGTGTTCTTCTTCTTCTTCTTCTTTTTCCCTAGTTGATATACTCTTTTGGACGGTTTAGATCTATGGACGAGTATGTGCTAATGGATATGGAACAGATGATTTCATCTTTGGCGCCTGGGGAAAGACTACCTGGGGATCTGATGCCGATGTTGCGGCCTTGGACAATGATATCGCGTCTGTTCGGCGTAACTTTACTGACATACCCTTGATGATTGGAGAATGGCAATGCTCATCCGTACGTATATCCCACTCCCTTTCTCTCTCCAAATGCTTCTTGTCTACCGTAAACTCCCTATGCATTCACAACCACAATCTAACACCCTCCAAGGTGCAAACCGAAACCGCCGCCCGCTGGCGCTACATCGACACCTTTGTGCGCACCGCCGCAAAATACAACACTTCCACCATGGTCTGGGACAACGGCGCCGACTGCTTCAACCGCGCAACCAAACAATGGCGCGACGAAATCGCCCACCAACTCCTCATAACGGGGAGCAACCTAAGCAAGAAAAACACGCTTCCCGACAGCACGACCGACGGCGCCGCCACCACGCAATCCAGCTCCGCATACATCTACCACAAAGCCAACACCACCGTCACAGACGCCAAACTCCCCTTCCGCTTCAACGGCAACACGCTGAGCAAAATCTCCGACACCACATCCGGAAAGGCGCTCGTGAAAGGCAAAGACTACCAATACACTGCGGGTCAAGAAACTATTACAATCACCGCGTCCTACCTCTCCACCATCCTCACTCCAACCGCTCCATTGGGCACCCTGCGAAACCTCACATTGACATTCTCCTCCGGGTCGCCCCTTCGCGTCAACATCCTCAAATACACGCAGCCCACCCTCTCCGGCGCCTCGTCGCAGAAAATCCCCGCATCCTCCGCAGACATACTGATCCCAATGTCCCCCTGGCCGGGCCACAACCGGCCCGCAGCTGTAAAAGCCGTCAAGAGCGACGGCACGTTCCTCGTCGACGATTGGACGCAGTATTTGGGTCCCCTGCAGCAGGGTCGGATGACGTATTCGGGACAGTGGGATTGGGATGGTGCGAATGTGATTTTGAGGGCTGCGGTTGTGGATGCGGTTCGTGCGGCGGGTAAGGATACCACGTTTACGGTTGAGTTTTATCCGAGGGAGCCCGGGAATGCGGTGAATTATACGTTGACGGTTTGAGGGCTGGCTGGTGATTAGGGAGGGAAGAGTTAAAGGGTAGATAGATGCATGGATGCGGGGAAGTGGGAGAATGGGCTGGGGTTTCTTGTAGATATTCTTTGTTCTGATGTGTTGGGCTTGTAGCTACTTTCATATTTTCAATGGACGCAGTGTATATATTGGCAGGAGTCAAAGATGAAGAAGAAGAAAAAGTCGCACTGATTGATTGGCTACTCGACATAGAATTTTGGTCCAGATCAACACATCTCAAATTCCAAGCAAGGCGAGGGTGGTATTTATTAAAAACACAAATAAAAGGGACACGGTATCCCATCCAGCCTATCTGAGTGCAGAAAGCCGTCCAATAGAAGGAAACCAAACCTCTTCTCCCGCTCACAGCATTCCCCTCTACAACAAAAAACATGGTCACCAAGAAGAGAACGGATGGAATTCGAATCCGTTCCGATTTTACTCCTCGAGATAAGAGAGCTTGCGCATCTCGCCGAGCCTCGACCTGGCCTGAGCGAGAGAGTTTTCGAGCTGGAGAATCTCGACCTAGATTGGCTGTTAGTACGCTGATATATAATAGAAAAAGGCATCGACTTACCTGTTGCTCCATTTGCCTGACCTTGAACTCGTGGTCGCTTAGCTTGCTGTAGTCGATAACATCGTTGGAATCTTTGTTCTTCTGGGCAATAATTTCTTGCACCTGTCGGACTAGAGAGCGGCAAGCAGCGGTGACGGCCTTGGAGGCACTCTCGAGTCTGTCCTGGGTCTTGCTCATAAAACTGGCCTTAACTCTGCTGGCAGCGACAAGCTGGGCAGTAGATGCGGCCACATCATTGGATGCAACAATAAGTTGCTCGGGCGAATTGCGTCCGGAGATGACGCCGTCAGCCGTCTCAATGAGCAAGTTGGTCGAGGAAGCGACTGCCTTGGCGGCACTGATAAGGCCTTCAGTCCAGCGGTTGTGCTTCTTGTAGAACTGCGTGCGACTCATGCTACCACGACCCTCACGCACGATTTCTTGCTGCGAGGCAGTAGCAGCTTTGATGAGTTGGGCAATCGCACTCGTAACGGCAATAGCAGCCTCCAAAATAGAATCGTGGATCTTAAGCTCGTAAGTGGAGTATTGATCACGGGGCTTATTCTTCAACTTCGCGAGGCGCTCAGTTGCGGCCTCGATAGCATTGGCGGCCTTGGTCAACTCATTGTCAACCAAGTCACCGAGATCACCTTGCGAGTTGGTGATCTTGCTCTTCGGGGCAAACGCGTCTGCCAACTTAGATAGACTTTGCAAGTTGCGAACCACCTCAGTGCTGTTGTTGATAACAACATTGATCTTCTGATCAGGCTCGAGATCGTAGATTCGCACTGACTGTACGTTACGGAAAAACCTGATCGTGGCAGTCGCCGAGGCTCTTGCACCGTTGATTAACTGGTCTGCTTTGTTCTCATCCGAGGCGAATCGCGTCAAGCCCTTGGTGTTGATGAGCACGTCCACAATCGCACCAGCAAAAGAGTTAACGGCGTTAATCACTTCGGCGTGCTTAGCATTTGGACCGTCAGCAACGAAATTGTTGAAGGCTGTTGAGAATTCCATAGTGCATGTGGATGCCTTCTCGATCTGAGACAGAACAAAGGGGCCTGTAGCGTTCTGGTTACCTGCTTGCATAGAGGAATCCAATTCGTATAGGGCATCGTCAACGCGTTGGACTCCGCTTTGCAGAACCGAGTCAATAATGTCGTTGATCTTCTGAAGGCTGTCTTGAAGAATCGTATCGAGGTGGCCATCAAGAACGTTATCGTTGGCATTCTGATTCAATTTTAGTTCGTTCAATTCAAGTAAAGTTTGGTCCATGCCCGCCCGGAAGATTTCGAGCTCCTCTTCCTTGTCACGCAGTTGGCGTTCGAGATCCGAGTCACCTTCTCTATACTTCATCTGCATGTCATCAAGAGCACGCGTCTTGTTGCGCAAGGCCTCCTCGAGATCAGCAATCTCTCGGTTATGCCTCGACAGCATAGCGGAGAGCTCCGTGCCCTTGCCACGTTCAGCATTGTCAGCTTTTTCAAGCGCAAAGCGGAGCTCTCGCTTGAGCTTCTCGAGTTCGTCCTTGTGACCGCCGCTGCTTCGGTCTTTCTCGAGAAGGGCACGGTCGCGTTCACGGATCATATCGGCTAACTCGAGGTTCTTAGTCTTTAGCTCACGAGACAGCTTCTCTCGTGCATCCATAGCTTCCTGTGCGGAGTTGGCCTTTAGTTGCACAGTCTTGAACTTCTGAAGCAACTGAAGGTGTTCGTGGCGGAGTTGGGAGTAGAGCTTGGCCAAGGATTCGTACTTGGACCTCCACGTATTTAGCTGCTCCTGGAGGGCTCGAATCTGGTCATCCCGCGAACCCATCTGCTGTTGGAAGTTCTGGTTCATTTGCTGCATTTCTCCCTCGAGTGCCTTCATCCTCTGATCATATTGTTGTAGCATTAGCTGATCTTGCTCATACTGTGCACGCGCATTGAGGTTTTCTCGCTCAAGCTCAGCAAGGCGGCCCTGAGTTTGCTGCTGGTACTGATCGCGCATGAGTTGCTCCTGCGCCAAGCGAGCCTGTTCGGCCTGAAGCCTTTGTTGTTCTTCAAAATCTCTCTGCGCACGCATGGCGGCTTCTTGCTGCTCGCGCTGAGCCTGCTCCCATTGCTGCTGAAGTCGCCTCTGTTCATCTTCATATTCCTGTTGCCGTCTCATCTGATCATTCTTCCAGAATTCGTTGATCGGCTCGGGATCCACAGCATTCGATGGCGGAGCTGGCTCTTCAATCCTTTCAGCTTTTGGCCTAGCAGGAAGGGCGGGCGCGGACTCGTCCTCGGAAAGTAGATTCGGGGGGTCCTGGGGAAGTTTGGGTACTGTAATCAAACTTGTGAGATATCTCAGATTCGAGCACTCGTAGTAAAATTTGACCAGCCGGTAGTGCTGCGCGTCGTAGCGGCCGCGGAGAGGGGAGAGCGCTTCATCGTCACCGAGCGCTATATAAGATCAGTATAGGGAGCACGACTAACAGCTCTCTTGCACCTACTTGTATGCATTGCGCGCAACATGCTCGTGATAAATTTGTAGATTCCATAGCTCTCCTGTACCAATGGCACCAGTGCAGATATCCGGCACTCATTGTTCGCACCACTACGGAAATGCGAGAAGATGAGTTTTTGGAAAGCGTCAATCTGGTCCTGCAGGGTCATCAAGTCCGAGATAGTCTCATATCCCTCATTGGGGTCGTTGATGGACTTCAAGCTGATGTATTCTTCGTATTCAAATGTTCCTGTTAAGAATCAGCCTGCTGCTGCTGCCCCTCGATCAGCCTGCCCTACCATTGAATTCGGGATGCTGGCGGTGAAATGCGAGCTTCGCCAGGAGGTAGTAGATGTATTCGGAAATAAGGGGGCCATAGCCTCGTAAGCCTTCTCCACCGGCGACGCCCCGCGTCAAGCTTTCAAGCCAGTTGATGTTCGATTGGGCCTCCTTAAGGACAACGGGGTGGCCTTCCTGGAGGACCTTGTGAATGGTAATAAGAGCTTTGAATGTCTGTACTTCATCGGCGAGGATGGGTTGCCTGGGAAGTTTAATTAGCCTCGTTTGGGTGATACATTGGGCGCGGCGTCGGGCGAGGTTGGGATTACTGATTAGGAGCAGCATGCGCGGTCGAGTACGTACACTTTCATGCCCTGCCAGAAGGAGGCAGAACTCTTATGGTCCCATGTGTAGACAATGCAGCTTCGCACATGTTTTCCTGCGCATGGGTGAGCTTTGATGGCATGTGGTTCGAGGGGTTATGCGTACGCTTGGGCGCGGTTTCTTCGATGCTCGTCGCCTTGCGGATATTGATGGCGAGATCCGACTCCTGCCTGTGGAAACGCTTGTTAGCATCGAGAATTATTCCAAGTAAAGTGTGCCACATACTTGCCCATATCCACATTGCGCGAGGATCCGTAGAGGGCCATCTCGACGGAGGGAGCGGCCGTGGTTGATGCTCAGGCGAGCAGCGCTGCAATTACAAGCTGGAGACGGTTTGTAAAGAGAAGTCCTGAGACAACGCAGTGAGGCGTGAGGGCAAGGACCAGCGGCGGGCTGAGAGATGTATAGCAACGGAGGGATGTGTTGTTCGACAGGATATGAGCTCCTTCAACCCCCCCGGACAAGTTGGAGTACACACACACTAGGGCAGCAAGCGGTGGTTCGTGCTGCGGGCTTGGCGACAGCCTGGAGCTTCGTCATCGCATCCGCCACTCAACGAAGTCAGCAACGGGACCCCAGTTTGATGCCGTTTTATGGGCTCGAGAACTTCATCCAGCACATACGCGCGGCTGCATGCGCAATCGCATCCACGTCTGAGTTGTCACTTGTAATGGAGGGAGGGAACTGCAACAACTCGAATAAGGTTGTGCCAAGCAACAGCTCTCATGCTGGTATACCGATCATGCATGCAGGACAACACATCCGATCATCAGGAACTCTATGTCATTTTGCAGACCATGCTGAGCTGCAGCATGGGGTATAAACGCCATTCCAACGCCACGCCATGCTGAAGAATGTTCGAGGCACAAGAAAAAACGAAAGAAAAACATGGGGTGCCTATACAGCCTCACTCTTGCTGCCTTTGCTTAGATACCCTGCCATTGGGTCCGCTGCCATTGTGCGCTTTCGCCTATACTCTTCCATCTCCTCCTCAGTAACATCACTGGTCATTTCCTGTAGCGTCCGTTTGCGACTGTTCGCATCTTGCTTGGCTTTCTCGTCGCGCTCGACGGCATTGGGCACGTGTTCCTGCAGGGCTTCCTCCTGTTCCCATGCAATGGCCTTGGGAACTTCCTCCATATCAGCTCCAGTCCGCATCCGGTCGGAAACATCAAAAGCCTCCTTGCCCGTCTCTCCCGTGCAGTATGAGTTCTTAACCGTTGAGTGGCAGCATGCGTAGCCCCATTGGAAATTTGACCACCAACTGCCCCAAACTGATTTGTGATTGTTGATGAGAACATCCTCTGGGTATTTTGATGTGGCTTTGACCTTGGGTGCCCCTTTGATACCTCCCCGCTCGTCGTATTCGACATATTTTTCTGACTCCGTAATAGCTGCCTTCCGCAGGGTGTCATCATTAAATTTGTCCTGAGTTCCGTATTTGTCAAGCAGCAATTTCTTCTTTGCTGCTTTCTTCTGTTCCGCTTCTTGTAGCTCCTTTTTCCGCATAAACTCGCCAGAAGTGGGATTTGCCTGGAGATGAATCTTTCTTTGATCGCCTCGCTCCTGCGTCTCCCAAGCATATCGTTGTGCTCGTTCGAATTCTGCAGCGTCACCTGACGCCTTCATAAAGCCCTCCTCTGCCACCAGCTGAGCGGCATTGTCCGCTGTTGCTCCGCTGTCTACCATTGACCGGGTCTTTGGATCATACTTGGCAGAGTCCAAATCTAGATTAAGCAAATATTTTGCAGTATCTTCTCGCAATCGCAAGTTGCGGGTTGATGTTGCCTGCTTTCTGCCCATATCTGTCTCTGCATCATATTTGTCTCCATCATCCTCCTCCTCATCACCAGACTTTTCTTCGCCATTGGCTTGTTTAGCTTTCTTACGCATCTCCTCAAGCTCGTTGTATTCTTCCACGACCTGATTGAAGTCCGATGCATCATAACCATTCCAGCGATCGCGTTTTGCGTCCCAACCTAGCTGCACATCCTGGACCATTTCGTCTGCCTCGATGTTTTTGCCCGTGAATTTGGCACCAGCTTTGCGTGGCCGGCTCAGACAGTCCTTCTTCTTATGGGTCATGGCTCCACAATTTTCGCATGCGCCCTTGCGGTACTTGGTCGCCGCAGGGCCAACTTTCTTCCCTCGGTCGTACCATTTCGAATCTTGTTCTTGTTTCTGCAGACGTTGATGCTCGAGATAATCATTGTCTTCTCCGGTTTCGTCGACCGCGTAGAAAGGCTTCTTGGAAATGAAAGACGGGATGTACTCGTTGCGTTCTTTGTTAGCGGCGGAAGGGTCCGGCTTTCGTGGCTGTGAGGGCGGCATCTTGCGTTCGAAATGATGTGCAAATCCTTGAACCCCGAGGGGAGGTGGTCGAGAAGCAGAGCGCAAGGTTGAAGGCAAATGTCATATGTAGAGAACTAGCGTCGTAGGGCTGCATGCTTGGCATCCTACAGCACGTGATGTCGCGTTCTCCACCCTTGTTTCCTTCCTTCCACAACGCGCCACTTTATCGACACCCACCAAAGCCTGAATAGGCCGCGACAGGCGCTTGTCGCAGGTTTCCCATTAATATACTTAATCACTAACATGTGGAGTTACTCATTTCACCACATTTTACCCGACCGAGCTGGTTCGTCATGGAGACGTTTCGTTTCCGCCTGAACTGTATCGATCACTACCAAGCGACTCCGACGGACCTTGATCCTGTCCTTCGTCGCGCGACGGGCCCGTCGCAGCTCCAAAACGCGCCTGCGGTTCCTGTCATTCGAGTCTTTGGTGCGACTGACACGGGCCAGAAAGTGTGCGCTCATATACATGGCGCATTACCCTACCTCTACATTGAGTATCCCGGAAGTTTAGATGACGGTAGGCATTTTTTCCCCTTCGTATTTCTATTCAAATCCTAAAGGTAATAGTCACTTCATACATACTCGCTCTTCGAGCATCCATCGACTATGCGCTTGCCTCAACCTTTCGAAGGAATACGTACGATGGCAAGTCCGTATATGTTGCGCACATTACCCTTGTCAAGGGAGTGCCATTCTACGGGTACCATGTTGGATACAAGACCTTTTTGAAAATCTACTTGCTTAATCCTTTGCACATGACGCGGTTTGCAGACCTCTTGTATCAGGGAGCTATCATGAATCGCGTAATCCAACCCTACGAAAGCCACCTACAGTATCTGCTGCAATGGATGTGCGACTATAACTTGTACGGGTGTGGCTATATTGAGTGCGCCAAAGTTCAGTTTCGAAATCCCGTTCCCGACAGTGACGAGATAGATATCACAGCACACAAATGGCATGACGCGTCAATACCGGAAAAGTTCATAACCTCAGACGATCAATATCAAAGGCAGAGTCATTGCAGTCTCGAAATTGACGTCTGCGTACAGGATATACTGAATCGACATGAACTGCAGCATCGACCAATTCACCATGATTTTTCAGAACGGTTGAGTCAGATGCCGAAGAATCTGGACGACAAATTCGTACCATCGATGGCTGGGCTCTGGAGAGACGAGACGCGGCGCCGTAAGCTCCGAATGGGTCTTACCGATCCTTCTAGTAGCCCCTTTCCACCCGAAGTTCTTGTGTCAATGTCAGCAGACCCTAGAAACAACAATAAAGGTGGTTGGATACATGAAGAGGAGTACAGAGAGCTCCTACAGGACATCATTCAAGAAGAGAAGAAAAATGGGAGCAAACCAAGATTTGACTCGTTTGTAAAGCCAGTTGAAGGCCACGAACATATCAGGACCGTAGTGGAAAGCGTTGAAGATCTTTACCCCGAAAACCTTCTATCTCAAGAGTCACTTGATGAGAATGAGAGTCTTCCACTTGATGTTGAAGATGGAACCCTTTCCTCTAAACTAGCAATACTTCGCGACGATGAAGACGGCGATCAGTCCCTTCTTGAAGAGCAAGCTCGGGATGAAGTAGACGCAGAGAACCAATCAGACTCCGAAGAGCAACTCTCTCTAGATCCATTAACCATATCACTTCTCCAAACATCCGAAGAAAGAGGAGGTAATTCTAATGTGAGCGGAGACAATCAGGGTCAGCGTAGCGTTTCTTCTAGTCCCCAAAAGCGAGCCCGGTTTTCTGTACAAGAGGGAATAAACAAGCGACAAAAGCTAGAATTCCAAGGCCCAGACCAAGCGGAACATGGCCAACGCAGCAAAAGCAGCAAAGACAATACCAAGGTTGGGCGCGCATCCCAGAACGCTACTAATGAGGAGTCGCCGCAGCACAGGCAGTTGTCTCAGGCAAGCATCAAGGCCCATGGGCATGGAGGGCCTACAACTCTCTCCTTCCCAGTGGTTAAGCATCCAAATGCACCTGAAACCGTGTTTCGTTTAAGTCAGTCGGAATATTCGAACTCACAAGAGGCGTTGAAAACTCCAGGGCCCAAGGGTACAGTAGTTAATTTCGCTCAAGAGTCTTCAGCAACACCTTGGAGTCACCAGGAAACATCTCCGATACGGTTCAGTAATGGGAGTCCTCAAGCTCATGCCGAAGCCATCACAGTCACAACGCAACTCGAAAGGTCATTCAAGCATCATTCGACCACATTGTACTATGGCTACCTTCCTCCATTAGCCGACTGGGTAGACACTACTATGGTACAAGCTGGACTTCCCCCAGTCCTCTACCAGGACGCATACTATAGCGACGAGAAGGATGTGCCTGAAAGGTCGAGGGAGTACGCTGGCCGGGAGTTTAAACTTCAAAGTACCACAATGCCTTACCTTCCACCCTTCGATCCTACTGGTACTTCTCCCGCAAACTTTGGTAAGCATCCTCCAGTGGTGTTAGACAAGGCCAAGGAAATCTTAGAAAGCCGCCTTCGATCACACAGATGCAGTTTGCGTCATTGGGAGTTTTCGGCAGCACCGCCTTCATTTGCACAAGTGGAGGACTGGTTGCGCTTGGAGCGGGAGTCGAGCAATAGCAAATCCCATAAAATCAAGGCTCAGCACAATATACAACCCATGCTAGACACAAAGGAGTTATCACAGATTGATGGCCCAACGCAGAAGAATAAGCATGGTGCAAAATACTCTCAGAGGCAAAATTCAACCACTATCAAGCACGAAACTCAGTACATGAGTATCATGAGCCTAGAAGTCCATGTCAACAACCGGGGTTCTTTCGCCCCAGACCCCTCGGAAGACGAAATTCAGTGTATTTTTTGGTGTATTCAAGGAGAAGAGATTGACACCACTGATCGGCCTAGGTTGGGGATACTATGCCTTTCATCAGAAAATGAGATCGCTGAACGTATCGCGAAACAGGTGTCGGTAGAAGTTGAGTACGAAAGAGATGAGTTGGATGTAATCAATCGCATCGTGGATATCGTTCGTGCGTTCGACCCCGACATCTTGACTGGCTACGAGGTACACAACAGTTCATGGGGCTATCTCATAGAACGCGCGCGGATGAAATTTGAATACAATCTCTGCGACGAAATTTCCCGGATGAAGTCACAGTCTCACGGCAGGTTTGGAAAGGACGTCGACCGCTGGGGTTTCACCCATACCTCCACCATTCGAGTGACAGGACGACACATGATCAACATCTGGCGAGCCATGCGTGGTGAGCTAAACCTGCTTCAGTACACTATGGAAAACGTCGTATTTCACTTATTGCATAAACGTATACCGCACTATCAGCACTCAGATCTTACCTGCTGGTATACAAGCAACAAACCAAGGGATCTAACTAAGGTTCTAGACTATTATGTCACTCGGGTCCAGCTCAATCTCGATCTTCTCGAAGCAAATGAAATCGTACCCCGAACCAGTGAACAAGCCCGTCTTCTGGGCGTCGACTTCTTCTCTGTAATATCTCGTGGCTCCCAGTTCAAAGTCGAGTCAACAATGTTCCGCATTGCAAAACCCGAAAATTTCCTACTTGTATCTCCCTCTCGCAAACAAGTTGGGCAGCAAAATGCCTTAGAATGCCTGCCTTTAGTCATGGAGCCTCAAAGCGCGTTTTATCCCAGCCCGCTTCTTGTGCTTGACTTTCAATCACTGTATCCGAGTGTTATGATTGCATATAACTACTGCTACTCCACGTGCCTGGGGCGTGTCGTAAACTGGCGCGGTCGTAACAAGATGGGCTTTACCGATTTCAAGCGAGAACCTCAGCTCGTAGAATTGCTGAAAGACTACATCAACATCGCACCGAACGGTATGATGTATGTGAAGCCAGATATACGGAAGTCTTTGTTGGCTAAGATGCTGGGAGAAATTCTTGAAACCCGCGTCATGGTCAAGAGCGGAATGAGGACAGACAAGGACGACAAGGTCTTGCAACAACTCTTAAACAACAGGCAACTAGCATTGAAACTATTGGCGAACGTCACATACGGATACACTTCAGCATCCTTTTCCGGCCGCATGCCATGTTCTGAAATTGCAGACAGTATTGTTCAGACGGGCCGCGAAACACTCGAGAAGGCTATAGCGTTGATCCACGCTACAGAGAAATGGGGCGCAGAAGTGGTGTACGGCGACACCGATTCACTCTTCGTGTACTTGAAAGGGCGCACGCGAGATCAGGCATTCAGTATTGGTGAAGAGATAGCCGCTGCCGTTACCGCCTCCAATCCACGCCCTGTCAAGCTGAAATTCGAGAAGGTCTATCATCCCTGCGTTCTTCTCGCCAAGAAACGATACGTTGGGTTCAAATACGAAAGTAGGAAACAGAAAGAGCCTGACTTCGATGCTAAAGGTATCGAGACTGTCAGACGAGATGGGACACCTGCTGAGCAGAAGATCGAGGAAAAGGTACTCAAGCTGCTTTTCAGAACTAGTGATCTGAGCCAGGTGAAGAGATACTTTCAAGAACAATGCTCGAAGATTATGGAAGGTCGTGTCAGTATCCAGGATTTCCTTTTTGCCAAAGAAGTCAAACTCGGAACTTACTCCGACCGTGGACCACCACCCCCGGGGGCTCTCATTGCCACAAAACGTATGTTGGCTGATCCACGAGCGGAACCACAATACGGTGAGCGCGTGCCATATGTTGTCATCACAGGTGCACCAGGTGCGCGCCTAATCGACCGCTGCGTAAGCCCAGAAACGCTACTACAAAATGACCATATCGAACTAGACGCCGAATATTACATTTCGAAGAATTTGATTCCTCCTCTCGAGCGCATATTCAATTTGGTAGGCGCCAACGTTCGGCAATGGTACGACGAAATGCCCAAGGTTCAACGAATCCGTAACATAACAATTCCTACTGCGCTCACTACTAGAAATAAGGCTGGAAATCCGCTTGCCATTGGGGGCTCTACATCCTTGAAGAAGACCCTTGAATCCTATATGAAGTCAGCTGCCTGTCTCGTCTGTCGTGCTAAGCTTGCCCCGCCTCCTATGCAAGGTGCTGAGCTCGATGCGTATGTTATGATTCCTCTATGCCCAGGATGTCTGAAGAAGCCCGCGAGGACGTTGTTGGCGCTCAAAGAACGGGTCCGAAAGTGCGAGACGAGAGTCAAAGAGGTAGATATGGTCTGTAGAGGATGCTCAAATCTGCCGTGGGGTGATGAAGTCAAATGCGACAGTCGGGACTGTCCCGTATTTTATACCAGGCTTCGAGAAAGATCCAAGCTGCAAAGTCTCAAAGAAGGCGTCGGGGGAGTAATTGAAGTTTTGGAGCACAAGGGCGAAGAGCCGAACGAGGCCGAACGAGATGACGAAGATGACGGCCGTGCAATGAGCAATGAACTTGATTGGTAATGATAATGCTGATAGGGCGAAAGATAGAGAAGCAATACCCAGTTTTCTTTCCTTCTTTTTTTCACTCAGCCCATAAGATAGCTTACCCAACCGAACCATCTCAATTCAAGTCAAAGAACGTGTAGCAAGATTTTATCTTCCCACCCACAATTGTAACAATATCCGACCCTGCGAGCTTGATATGCCCATCAGACGTAGAAACACCCCATTTCAACCTCGTGATCCACATGTCCGACGCATCATCCCGTAATGTCTCAACATCGCCTACATAAACCCGTCAGCAAATAACTACGCATACAAGTATTTATTTTATCCACCACCTCACTTCACCAAATCGTCCCTCAACACAGCGATTCACTCACCTAACTCCTTAAACCTATCATCCTCAGCCCCCATGTTCAAAATCCTATCCACCATCTCACTAATCTCTCCATGCGTCTTAAAAGACCCCATACCATCCACAAATAAAATCTCCCAATCAGGCCCCCAGTATTTCGCAATGGCATCAAGTCGTTTCGAAACATTCCGTTCGCCAAACACTTGCGAGATATTAGCGCGAGTGAGGTGTATGGCCTGGTCTTTAGTCATCGCTGATGCGCCTGTCATGTTGGAAGTCTGTGCCAAATATTCAGGATGTCGATTCAGAGTCAGTGGGAAGATTGGCATCACAGGAATTCTCGGAAGAATGGCGAAAAAGAGGAGCAATGTTGTAGTAGAATATAAAAAAAAAGCCAGTCCTGCTTTTTGAGGACCAGCGAATCTAATACAATATGCAAATAAGACCCAAACACGGTCCAATGGGAGATGTAATATTATGTAGAGATGTCTAAATAATGTATACCCTTTCTTAACGTAAGCATTCAGCTCGCTTACATCAACGCTTCCAATCCGTTCCGCAAGACCCTAGAATCCTCCGCCTTTGAAGAGTACCAGTGCGCTAGCTGGTTTGGGAAAGTCGTGAACCCTGCTGGTGCAGAAGTACCTTGGTTCGCGGCTGAAGGGGAACATGTGTTGCTGGGCGAGCAGATTGTTGGAAAATTCGAGAACGTGGTTTAAGTAGTGGGCAGATCTTGAGTGTTTTGTATGGGTTTAGATGGTTATTATGATATAGGTTTTTGGACGTTGAATGAAATTGTTTGAATTCTCTAAGGGAAAGACAATTTTCTAAACCCTTTTTCTATTGGCAAAATTAGATTTGGGCAATGTCTCATGGGTGGCGTGTTGGTTTAAATTAAATTGCATTTTACAATGATTTTAGACTAGAATTTTGCGTTTTGAGACTTGAGGTTGCGGTTCACAATGTCCCTCTATGCTTGTCTTGGAGTGGAGGATTTTGGGTACTGTTCTCGACAAAAGTCTAGGTTAAAAACTGTCCAACACGTTGAACCAAATAACATGTTTTCATCTTCTGTATGTAGCATTCTAATTTTTCCTTTGCTCAGTACTAGTTTAAGATGCGTAAACTAAACCAAAATAATTAACTTATAAGCTTAATATATGTATACCTCGATAAAGATACAAATAGCTGTACAATATAGAGCGTGTCTAGTGTCCTTTCCTACGCCAGAGTCGAGTTTTATCCCAACAGTAAAGTACCAAACACCAATCCGTCCAACCATCCTGATTGTACAGGCAATAAAATCTAACTTTTGTCTATGTGGAGAGCCTGCACTGCTAAACCCTGACAAATAATTTCCACTGACTGACTTTCATTCTTGTTAGTGTAAACATGACCCCACCCCCTAGGAGCATACATCCGGCGTAGATATTCAATCCATCGAAGCCGCCATGCTCCCTATCGATAATGGCGCCTGCAACAGGGTTGCTCATGAGGCCAGCAAACGAGACACAGACGAACATTACACCGATACGGACACCAATTTGCTCGACCTTTGAAATCTGCGCCATCTGGGCGGGAGCAAGAGAGACGAATGCGCCGGAGGCGAAACCGTAGAGTGCAGCAAAAACTATGAAAGCTGCGTTACCCTTTGCAGGGAGCGCTAAGGCGAGGACGATAATGCCAGCGGCGTAGGACATAAGCATTTGCATGTTGAACTTGCCAACCTTATCGGCGAGAATGCCGGGAATGATACGTCCAAAGATACTTGGGTGAGTTAGTTTATCGATTCAAGAGTTTGAGAGGGGGTAGAAATACCTTCCAGTATTGAGGATGGCGAGGAGGTAGCTAGCCAGATGTTGAGACATGCCATAAGATGTGGCTTGAAGTTCGATGTAATTGATGGGGATAAAAAGGCCTTCAAAGAAGAGAAACGATGAGATAGTTGCCAGAACAAAGCGCGAGTCCGTAAAAGGCTCCAAGAAAACGCTGAGTTCCCATGCTCGAGGCCGAGGAGCAAGACGCGACTTGACAGTGACAAAGGCGATGGCAAGCATGCCCAGGATCATGAAGGCAATTGTACGCATTGCCCAGCCAAATCCAATCTGGGGGATAAGATGCGAAGCCATTATTGGGAAAATGATGCCGCCTAGGCCACTACCAGCTGCCATGATGCCATATGCAGCACCTCTCTTCTTGAAAAACCAGGTTGTGACTGTGCTTGTGCCTGCCTGGAAAATACAGTTCAATCCGAGAGGACTGCAAATTCCTTGAGCGAGAATGAATTGGTAGTACTCAGTGCAAAGACTGGTCATCATAATTCCGAGGACGTGGAAGAAGGTTCCGAATAAGAGAAGGTATTTCGGTCCATGGTTATCGTAGAAGAAACCCACTATCGGCCCAGGTACTAACGTAAGATGAGTATCAGCATGTTTAGAATTTAAGGACAAGAGATGAAGAACTGGAACTTACAGAACATAATGAAAATCTCGAGAGAAGGTATCCATGCAATGGTAGAGGGAGAGTATTCGCGCAGTTGATGAGTTTGATAGTATGCTTGGAAAACGCCCAAACAGTTGATCCAGCCAAAACTGCAAAAAAGGCAGCACGCAGATCCAAGCAAGCACAGCCACGCATCTCTTCCACCGTCTGGAAACTGCGATGGGTGGTATGGGCTAATGGGAGCCTGCTCTGTAGTGTCGGGTTTCTCAGACGGCTGTTCAGCATCTCTCTCTAGATCTTTGTCGAGCATTGAGGGACGCTCGAGCTCGATATCAGTTTGTGAACCCTGAGCAGTGGACTCGTTCATGGAAGTAGCTGAACTTTTGGGCTTCTCCATCTCTGGAGTTAATCCCGGCATTCTCGATACGATCTTTGGTGAGGAGGGAGAGTGGGAAGATAAAGGAAATGTAGTGACGCTGTGGCGAAAACAGCTGAAATGATACACAATTGTCTCAAAGCAGTCGTGCGCCTAAGTTGTCGGTAGCTTGAAAGTAAAAAAGACCTGTGAGGCAAGGGGCGAGTACATAATATAATAAACAAAGTGCCTTCAAAAAAATAAATAGTTGGTTGTGCTTCGTACGCATCAATAGTGTCCAAAAGGAGAAGAGGGCTCGCGCTTCGGCCTTATCGAGATGTCCGACTCCGAGTTTTCGGTTACTCGCCCTTTTGTTGCAACGAAGATCCACTGGTGCAACCCCCAGTTTCAAGCCACTGTGAGATTGGGCCCCCAGCCTGATATTGAGTCACAGTTGGTCCCAATTACGGATTCTAGCCCCTCTATGAGATGCGTTTATGATTCATAGTGGCTCTTTGATGGCTTCAGAGGATGACGACTGTTGCGAACTCCCGGAGACGCGTGCTCGCCGTCAACAGCCGCGATCGACTTTCTGCATCCTCTGGAGCTAATTTGAGTTTAGCGGTGGTCATACCAGTATCTGTAAGAAGCTTCATTAAGCATTAAAAAAATGGGGCTAGATTATCTTGATGATGTGGTTCGCGCCGGATTCGGTTGCACGTTTTTATCAGATTCGGAGACGTAGGGATATCTCCGAGCGGCATCTCCGTATGGTGTTGGGTCCTTTGGTTGGATGGATCTAAGTGGCTAACATTGCATAGTGCTTATGCTGTGCGCGTTCATCGTGTTCCTCAGTCAACAGTTCCTCGCATCTTACACGTGTAAGGCAGGAAGGCTGGACATCCTGGTCAGGGTATCCCATGCTACATGCAAGACGGCTGGCTCAAGTCGTCATTCCATCGTTTGTACTACTATCCATACAATATTTAGCAATCCGCCCTGGTACGTGTACGCGGAGTGACAGAAACGGACCGATGCTTGCATACGGGGACCTGTACTCTAGGCCAACATGGTGTTGGTAACTCATCAGAAAGTCCCACCTGATGCCTAGGTACGCCTACTGAATGCTCGCTGCTGCCGGTTCTAAAAAAATCTTGAGGATTCTAGTATTGAGGTAATCATTTGGCCTCCCACGAGAAGGAACTGTAACAGCTAAATCTACTAACTAGCCTCTGAAATATTGGTCATGTTAGAGGAATTTCAAGCCACGGTCTGAACCTGGAACTAGGGTCCAGATAGGCATCAGCAGGTCTGCTTAGAGTGCAGCCTCGACATCTTGGTTCTGATATGATCGCTGTTCGGTAACTTTCTACAACGAGATTGCCGTTAATGGTTCACATGCGAGATCTCGGCCTCGGTGTTTGATCTTTAACTTGCGAGGAGTATCTCCTTCCGGCTTCTCTATTTTGTTCATCATCCTCCAAAATTTATGAAAGAGTCAAGACTATTTGCAGCTGTCACATCTCCCCCGCCTTGAAAGAGAATACTGGGAGGTGAATGCGGCACTTGGTGTCTCCCAAGCTTTCTGTAGGCTTTCAGAAATCTTTTAGATCGTGGCGTCTAGCACCGCACCAAGACTGTATTTACAGCAACTTGTTTTTGTTTCGGCCTTCAACTATCCCAACTCAACAAAGTGACCTCTTTCCTACTGAGCAGCTTGACACTGACTTCCAATGTTCATTGGGGAATCAAGGCGCACATATCCGCTGGTTCTTGGAGAGTGAGAGGGTACCAGAGCATCAAAGGATTAAATTGAGGTCAGTCACAAGAAAAATTGAAGAATGAGACGAGCTCTTTGAGGTAGAATGAAAAAAAAAAAAAGCTTCTTTAGGAGCCATGGCGGCCGTTTCATCTAGGGAAATGTAGATAGAGTAAGTGAGAGGCGAGCAAAGTATGTTGTGTTGCTAAATGACCGGCAGTGAGAGGACTCCTAGGACCAGACATGAGAGCCTGCATGGATGATTGCAATCTCCCGTGCTATAGAGCTGCAACATAGTCATTCATCCTTTATCCAGCATTCGAAGTGGTCGTGCGCAATACTTGGAGATGCAGAGAGCTCGCGTTGTCTACATATAGGTGCTCGTGCTTGCATCGTCGTGCACGGACCAGGAAGCGAGCCGAAGACACCCAAATATTTCCTCCTCACTTGCACGTTCACCATCACCACCACCACTTCTCCACCACCCGGATCCCACCCACATCTGCTCCCACCACTCCGCATCTGCGCTTTCATCTCTCACTCCATCTTTCTGGTTGCTTTCTTATTTAGCGCCATTTAATCTACTTTGCCTCATTCTCCCCTCCTTGCAATTCCTTTCGCCGCTTGCCTCTTCTGTTTCCGCTCTTTCACCCTCGGCCTGAGTAAGTCCCATCCGAGACACTGCTGTACGTCGCTAATGTTGCCACTTTGTGCAGTTCAGAGGCCTGCTCCATCTCACGCCGCACAACTAACTCGTGCCCCGCCCTCTTCGTCTGCGATTTTGCTTAGAGCATCGCCCACCTTTCTATCCCTTTTTCAAATCCCCGCATCGTCAACATGGCAACCGCCGAATCCACCGTCCCCGTCAACGGCAACTATGCGCCACAGGGCTACGAGGCTTCGGGATACGCCGCCTCCCAGCAAACATCCGCTCAAACCTCCCAAGCATCAGCCTCTGAAATCCCCAAGGATGAAGTCGGCTGGTACTTTGTAGAGCAGTACTACACTACCCTCAGCAAGAGCCCCGACAGGCTCTACGTAAGTCTCCTCTGGCTGCACTTCGATCTGGTAGGAGGGCCGCGCGACTAACCTATTTGCAGCTTTTCTACAACAAGCGCTCGCAATTCGTCTCTGGCACTGAGGAGGACAAGGTCAATGTTTCCCTCGGCCAGAAGGTATGTTGAAATCTGGAATTGTTTGTCAGCAAGGCACTCACTTTTATACAGGCAATCAACGAGCGCATTAAAGAGCTGGACTTTCAAGACACCAAAGTTCGCGTTACCAACGTCGACTCACAGGGCTCTGATGCTAACATCGTCATCCAAGTTATTGGTGAGATTTCCAATAAGGGCCAGCCACACAAGCGATTTGCGCAAACCTTTGTTCTCGCCGAGCAGACCAATGGATACTTCGTTCTCAACGACATTTTCCGATACCTTGCTGAGGAGCCAGAAGAAGAGGAAGAGCTTCAGCAGGACCCGGCTGCTGCTCCGAGTGGCGTCCAAGAACCAGCCCCAACTGCTGCTGCCCCTGAGGATGAGTCCGTGAACGAGAGTGCTGACATCGCAACTAGCGAAGCCGATTTGACCAAGGTCGATCAAAGGCTTGAGGAAGCCGCTGAGGAGCCTGTTGAAGAAGAGTCTGCGCCCGATGCTGCTGTGAATGGCACACCCGTTCCTGAGGCTACTGAGGTCACTGAAGCTGAGGATGCTCCTGTTGCTGCTGTCACTGAAGCACCCAAGGAACCTGAAGCCCCTACTGTCGAAGAGGTTGCAGAACCCGAGAAGCCCAAGCAGGCTGCCCCCGCCGCTAAGTCTGCTCCTAAGGCCGCTCCTGTCGCAACCCCAGCTGCACCCGCTAAGCCCGCTGTACCACGCACTTGGGCCAGTCTCGCCGCGTCCGCAAATAAGTCTGCAAACCCTGCTGTTCCAGCTCCTGCCGCTGCTGCTCCAGCTCCTTCACAGCCCAAGGCCGCTGCTTCTGCTACTAACCAGCCGTTAGCTGTGCCCGCTCAGTCCTCCACACCTGCTCGCGAGCCCTCCCCAGCCAACAGCCAGGGCGACGCCGCAGGGTGGCAGACTGCAACTGGTCACAAGAAGGAGCAGTCCCGCGCCCAAAACCAGGGTCCGGCTGCGGACGCTGACGGCAAGCGCGCTTACATCAAGAATGTGTACAGCCAAGTCGAGGAAGGCGCGTTAAGGACCGCCCTTTCCAAGTTTGGCGAAATTGAGTACCTCGATATCAGTCGCCAGAAGGTGAGTAATGAACGCAAAACCTACGCAGCCCAAGCTAACCACAAGTGTACAGAACTGTGCTTTTGTTGATTTCAAGACGACTGCCGGATTCCAGAACGCTGTAGCTAACAATCCTCATACCGTTAACGGTCTCGAAATCAAGGTGGAGGAGCGTCGCCTGCGCCCACAACAGCAATATCAGACTTTCCCTCGCGGAGGTGCTCCTCGTGGCCGTGGCGGTGTCGGTGGCCAGGCTCCTCGAGGTGGATTCCAGCCACGCGGAGGCCGCGGAGGTTCCGTACGTGGTAACCGTGGTGCCCCCCAGGAGGCTTGAATGCAGTGAATAGAGCCATCTCACTTCACCTCATTTGCGACACCTCATTTGCGATCCAGGTCCTCCCCTTTCCGAAGTTCTGTATTACAGACAAGACTGGATCATGACGAACGACGGTTTTCCTTATGTCTACTGTAATCCCCTGTCCTTCAGCGCTTGTCTAAAAGTTAGTTCTTCCGTTTTTTCGACGAAAAGTTAGGGCGTCTGCTTTTTCGTCCTCTAGGGTCCATCGACGCCCTTGCATAGCGAGTCGTTTTCTTTTCCTTTTTGCATGTTCTCTTCCCTGTATCCTATGTACCCATTTGACCTTGTTTCTCACAGCAAAGTCATTTCATTCTTCTCGTTCGACTATGTGTTTTCGATACTTAATATATGCGAATGGCCATCTCAATGTGGGGGAGCTGGATAGGGCTCTAGAGCCTGCATGGATTATCGATGTGGTAAGAATAGGATGCAGGCCTGGGAACTTACATGTGCAGCATAACAAAATCATCAATGATGGGATAGGTCCTAGTTGCAGGAGCATTTAGCAGCAGCATCGGCAGCAACAGCATGGATCTAGTTAGTATTTAGGACAAGCAAAGGGAAGGATAGGGGATAGCGGTTAGGGAAGGAGAGGCGTGTTGTATGATAGGAATGAAAATGGCAAAAAAAAAATTGATTACAGTACTACTTCAACGGTTGCATGGATGCATGGCGCACTATTGGTGATGCCGTGGTGTTTCGTCCCATACTACCTGGGTAGATAGCGACAGCGTCACCTGATGAGGGGAAGTTGAGCTGTGATTGGCGGACCACGTACAGCCGCCCATCTACCACTACCATCATCACGCACGACACCACTGTTCTTGTACATTCGACACATTCTCCAGGCAGGTATCTGCCTCGACAGCAACAGTCTTTCTCGTTAAGAAATCACCAGCACCGGCACCACCAGTGTCGTTATCGGGAGAGCAAGGCGCGTGGCCCAAGCTTCAAGGCGGGACGTGTGTGGGGTTCAGCCGCCATCTCAGCATCATCATCATCGGCCTGCGAGCGTTCGTTAACTGGTACTCTATACCTCAACACCCGGCCAACTCGGTTAGGCCTCAGCTGCCACCCCTCCAGTTCCTATCGTGCCTCAAGCCTCTATCTTCTACGGCCTCTTCATAGACTGTCTGAACCATGCGGCCCTCTGCGGGCGGCGACGCTCTGTCCTCGACTAAACCGCGGTCCCGCAAGTCCAGCGTCGCCGACCCCTCCCACCATAGCCCGTCGAGCAATGTACCCACTGCCTTTTTTCTGAGAAGCGAGGGGGATATGGAACAGTCCATGTCTTCTTCACAAGACACTGAGTCGGCATCAAAACCGCGTGACAGTACTTTTGGCGTACAGAGTCTCGCCGACACTTTGGAAGCAGCATTTGGTCGGAACAATGGTAGCACTGCAGGTGAACGAACAGCAAGCTTCGAGGGCTCCGACAGCAATAAAAGACAAAACTCGCGGTCCTGCTCAAACACCTCGTCCCAGCGTTCTGCAAACCCCTCTGAAAGCCCCCCGTCTTCGCCTTCAAGGAGACGCAAGAGGAACTTGTCAAACCAGACAATCTCGAGCTCCATTTCGCCGCTCAATACCGACGCACGCTCCCCCCTACCGAATTCAGCCATGCCCAGTACACCAAAGTCGCTCTCTCTCTATTCGTTGAAATTAGGTGACGAGGATTTTACCCTGGATGAAGTCGCCAGTCAGGCCATTACGTCGAGCGGGGAAGAGGAGGACGAAGACGACACCCAACAAGGGGAATCGAGCAGCTTCCCGCAGCTTGTCATGCCAAGTATACAAATGCCCACACGGAGACCATTTACAAACAAAGGAAAATCCATGGGAAAATTGAAGATTCTCATTGCCGGAGAAGCTGGTATGTATTCATCACTACTTCACCCTTCCGCAGCAGCACATGTCACAAGAACGATGCATTAATCAGATTTATTAGGCATTGGAAAGTCTTCGCTCATTCGTTCGATTGTCCAGCTATGTGACGACATCGTGCACGTCGATCCTTTGTGTCTCTCCCGATCAATGCCCCAGTCACAATTGGCGGAAACTCTTTCCCGAAAGAAAAGATCGGAAAGCGCAGTATATGCTAGGATATCGGAGAACCATGCTAGCACCAAGCCATATCCAGAATGGTATACTGAAGTTGAGGAAAGTCGGGTGCTCCGACGGCGGAAGAGCAGTAAGAGCACCGCCGATGCTGTCCTAGAGAGGAATATATGCTTCGTGGATACTCCTGGGTTCGGCCAGGGAACCTCAAGAACAGCAGACATGAATACGGTCGTAGAGTATGTGGAGTCCTTACTTTACCAGTCAGCTTCCGTCACATCCATGGAGGACAGTGATGTGTTGGGTGTCTTCAGTGGCAACGGCGGCATTTCAGTAGATGTTGTGATCTATCTCCTGCCTCCATGTAAGCAACCCTAAACAGCGCGAGGACACCATTCAAAGCTAAAACTGCTCAGGCCAAGACATCTCTAAAGATGTTGATTTCATGCAACGCCTCTCCGCCGTCACAAATGTTATTCCTGTCATTGCAAAATCCGACACACTCTCCTTTGCAGAGATAATTGCCGTTAAGACATCAATCCTAGCTCGATTACAGTCAACTGCAATAAAACCATTCTTCTTTGGCAAGGCTCTAGAGGATGCGCTCCTCGCCGTTCAAGGTCTCTCGCTAGGGCACTCCCCGCCCACAGAAACTCGCTCGATGAATCCTGATATGAGCGGTCTCAGCCAGTATCCATTCACAATCCCAACCTACCCATATGCCATTTCATCGGCAACAGGACCGGATAGCGAAAATATGGATGCATCGTTGCTCATGTCTCCCGATTATGTCCAACCATTGTTTTCTTCTGAGCTCGCAACACTCATTAATCAGATCTTTGACCCTGAGTCCATTGCATGGCTGCGACACTGTGCGGCAAAAAAGTTCGTTGCATGGCGAAACAGAACGAGGTTATCAGGTGATTCTTTCATTCTTCAAACTCTTCAACAGCAACAGCAACCTCGCAGCCCAATAAGTGCTTCGGTTGGCCTGAACGGGGCTGCTTTGAACAGTAAGTCTTCCTAGTCGAAAAATCAAGCTTTATCTAAACCATTGCAGCCTCTACCGCTTCTTCCATTTTCTCCGCTGCGTCACCATCGGGTGTTCTCGTTCCTCGTACAGGGTCTCCTTTCTATCCTTCTAATTCTGAGCTTCAGTCTCCATTCTTAGCGTCTTCTCCCTCCCTAGCAAATTCTGATCGCCTAGATCATCCTACCGATTTTTCGCTGACTCGTTACAACAACCACACACAAGGGGACAAAAAATTTTCGGAAATTCGTCTAGCCAAGTGGGCAACAGATCTCCAACGAAGCCTGAGAAACGAACGTGACCGATTTGAAGAGCTTCAACGTAATGAGAGAGCCAGATGGCTTCTGGAACGGGTAGGAGAGGAGGTGGCTCGAGGGAACATTGTTTCGTCACCAGGAGGGTCGCCAAGGGCGGATTGGGCGGTTGTGAGACGAAACAACGAAAAACAAGTTTGCCAAGTCGGCCTTCGCTACGGCAACGCTAGAAGTCTAGATTCTCGCGATCCGCTAGGATTGTGCGATTTCAGTGACGAAGTCAGGAGACGGGGATACATTTTTGTAAAGGTACTCGGCGGTGTCAGCGTTTTGGGTGCAGTCGTTGTCGCTGTCGTCAGAGCATGCGGTGTTGAGACAGGACTACCTGAGGGTGGGATCTGGAACTGGATCACTGGCGGTAAAGAGTAGAGGATAGAGCAGCGGCTTCTCTCCTCTCTCTCTTTCGAAGGCGTATTATGGAGTTGGTTCGAGATTTGGGGCAATTAGGAGATAGATACTAACGACGCAGCAAATGGGTACAGTAGTGGGGTATGAACTATGCTAGAGCCTTGGAGACGGCTGGATACGCCTCTCCCTCGCCTCACCATCCCACACAATACTCCGCCTGGCTACGACATGATGGATATACCCGCGATCAAGCCTTCCTGGAGTTATACCACAAACATGAATTCTTTTGTATATATGTACAGCAGTGTAGATGACGAAGCACTCTCTACTTCGGATGGGCCGGTATGGCATAGCTCGACTCAACCGAAACCATCCTTATTTATGCAGACAGGGCTTCTCTCGATTAATTTTAGGATTTGAACATAACTTACTGTGCCCTCAGGCTGCGTGAGACCATAATCGATATTTTCTGTTGACTGTGAGCTTGTATATCTAATTCTACAGTCCTAGGCAGACGCTTAGTCTCGTATTGGTCCCGTCACTGAAGTGGGTGATTCGTTGAGGTAATGTCCTCTGGCTGTGCGTTTTGACTGTTCAGGGTGGGTTATTTCTAGTTATAGATGTATGGAGTACATGATGCTCTTGGTTGACTTAATAGATCCACCGAAGGCCGTGCTTTACGCATATCTAGCCAACGATTATACATTCAGCTCCCAATCGAAGCTCGAAGCTCTTGGAGGTCGCATTGAGAACTTTGTCGTCGACCCCTTCACCGACCACGAAAAGCTCACATCCAGCAAGTCGCGCCACCTATAACTTCTCAACCGCATTGTCCTTTCCTACGCAGCCACCTGGATCGCTTCCGTGATGGCAATTCCGTACTTTGATCCTACAATCTACGAAGCCCAGCGTGAAGGCAGCGAAGCCTTAGCGATCAACAACACGCGTTCGTCGTTTACTAGCTCGGATAGCACTCCATACAATAGCGAGGTTTTTTAAACACAATGGGATCTTGTATACTAATTTCCAAGTATAAAATCCTTAAACCTGGATATCCAGTACACTTAATAGAAACTATTACGATAGAGTATATCACTAACTATATATTAATATTAGTTCCTAAAATTTATTACCCCTTTCTCCACAAGAATAAGGTATATATTATAATAGAGTAGATTCAAGGTAAGGATTTAGCGAGTGCTTAGGAAAGCTTATCTAAGAAGTCTCTTTAGAAAATCCTCTCGCAGCTAAAGAACATAATCCAAAAGCTCTAGTCTCTATAGCTACCACCTAATATAGGAGTAGAGAGCTATATTAGTAGCTCATTATATAACTCCTACCTACCCTACGGTACCCTACACTTTAGGCCTTATAAGACCGCTCAAGACTATCACCGCTAGCTAAGAAATAGCCTTAAAGTAGCACAGATAGGCGTCCATATTACTAAATAAGACACCAACGACCTCAAATCTATAATCGCTCGACAGGATAGTCTATAGCTTAACCCATTTTTTACGCATTATAATTTAAATCTATTCAACACCCTAATTCGTGGGCATAAGATAGTCGGAATTACTGATGGGGAATCTGCTGGGTGATATCCTCCGTACTGGGAATACACGTCTGCATGGCGTGGAAACCTTACTAGAGGCGAATGGCAAAGTATTCTGCTTTTATTACTCGACCCCTATCCCGAAGAACTAGAAATGGAAAAACCCTGGAGTAAGTGGTGGGGCGAGTGGTGAAGCCAGTGTGATGTTGTACATGATTTATCTCATACGACGGTGCGACCTCGCGCGTTGATCACTATGAAAACTCAAATCCGACTTTGAGACTTTTACAAGCAAGAACTGGCGGGGGTTAAATAAGCTAGGTACTGTAGCTCTGTCACCCAGGGGCCTAGGAAAGATTTCGTACAGCAAAAGGTATGATAGCCCCTGTAAGTAAACTATATCGTGCTGATTATACATAGGTGTGGTCAGGATTGCTAACTGTTCTGACTAGAAGTACCAACCCGCGTGGCGACCTTGCATAACTTTGCACATGGCAGCAGGCCTAAAGCTGATCATGGCTTACCAGTATCAGAACGAGATTCCTAGGCTCGGATAAGTACTTATAAAGACATGTAGTAAAGCTTGATATGCGCAGAGCTATACCCGCTTGAAGTTGAAGTGGCCCTTATATTTTCTGGCACGGAGGGTTTTCCGGCACACCAGGAGGGCTGTGTGAGTGCAGCATAGTGTAAGTAAAGGGCGTGCCATTCTAAGCAGAGAAGGAGAAATTATTTCTCAAGTTTTGGCTCAAGTTACATAAGAAGCTGGAGGCTATTTTATAAGAAGTGGTTACCTTTATTTTAGGGAAAAGCGAAAAAAGTAATACTTTTCAATTTTCAGTTTTCAAGTTTCAAGAGCCGGAGTAAAAATGGTAGCAAAGTGTCAATTTGGGTGAGAATGTAAATATACGACAAGCGTCTTTACGGACAAACCACATCATGCCTATCAACATACATACCAAGTATCCACTCAAAGCTTCACCTTTGTCTCCTCAAGCTTAGCTTGGTCCCTCAGCACCCTCTTCAAAATCTTGCCACTCGCCGACTTTGGAATCGCGTTTACGAACCGCACACCCCCATCCAACCTCTTATACTTGACCAGACGATCCTCAACCCACTTCTTAACCTCCACGTCCGTCACACTCATGCCAGGCTTCTTCACAACATACGCTCTCGGCACCTCGCCCGACGCATCGCCACTCTTGACCCCAATCACAGCAGCATCCACAATCGCAGGATGCTCCAGCAACACGCCTTCCAGCTCCGCTGGCGCAACCTGGAACCCCCTCACTTTGATAAGTTCCTTCTTGCGATCAACCACGTACCAAAGCCCCGTGTCCTTCTTACACACCATGATATCTCCCGTGCGGAAATAGCCCTCGGAATCGTAGTCGCGGTTGCGCGGCACGCCTAGGTATCCCGGGATGATCATGGGACCGCGCACGGCGACTTCTCCGGGGACGTCATAGTCTGTGATGTCGCGGCCTTGGTCGTCGAGCAGTTTTACGTCCACGCCGGGAAGAAAGCGGCCTACAGAGCCGGTGGAATCGTCTTCGGGCCAGTGGAACATTGATGTTGCGCCGCATGATTCCGTCATGCCCATGATTTGCGTGAAAGTTGCTCCTGGAGGCAAGAAGATTTTCAGTTGGTTCTGTGTTGCGGCATCGAGGGGTGCTGCGGCGGCCATGATGTAGCGGAGTGTTTTGAACGAGGATTTCTTTACTTCTGGTGGGATGGGAGCGAAGATTATTCCTACGACCATGGGTGGTACGATGATGAATTCTGTGATTTGGAACTTGGCGCAGGTTTTCAGGAAGGCTTTGAGGTCGAAGCGTGGCATGATGACTTGCTGGTCGCCGGAACGGAGAGGCGAGGTATGTGTTGATGCAGCTACCGCGACGTGGAACATGGGGAGAGCGACGAGACGTCTGCTTTGCCAAGTAATCTTGCGTTTTTCAAAGACAAGAGTGTGCTGGGCGACGAAGTTGTAGTGAGTGAGCATTGCGGCCTTGGGGAGGCCGGTTGTGCCAGACGAGAAGAGGAGCATTGCTATTGTTGTTTTGCTGGTTTGTTCATCGTCGAAACGCACCCAGTCTTGCTCTCCGTGGGTGAGTAGAGTACGCCATGTTACGTGGCCTTGCGGAATAGATTGTGTGTCTGTTGTATTCAAAGCCAGTATTTTCGAGGTCGGAATCCCGCATTCATTTGCCGCTGCCACAATGCCTGTATTTAACAGTTCCGGCTCGCAGATTGCCATTTTGGCCTTTGCTGTGCGGATCGCATGTTTCAGTTCGTGGGCAGTGTACCCAGGATTTGTGCCCGTGTAGACACCTCCAAACGCTATGATGCCCAGAACAATGATGGGGTAGTAGATATTGTTGAACGAATGAATAAGAACAGTGTCGCCCTTTTTCAATCCTGCCTTGCTGAAGCCTGCCACGAGTTGGCGGATCAAGATTGTCGCTTGATTGGCCGATATGGATGGTAGAGTATCCGTTGCATCAATGTAGATCTAAACCACTTGAGTTAGTCCGACTTGTAGCCAGAACAGGATTATGCAGCATACTGCTCTCTCGCGATCGTAGTCAGGACCGTCGTGAGTCCATGAGACAATGTCCTTGGTGGGAATAGGATAATGTTCTTTGGCGAGAAAGGGCATATTCGATAGGTAGAGCGGCAACTTGCTTCATGAAACGGGAGAAGAGTTGATGTCTGATCTAAGCGGGGACTGGCAAGCTCAAATACCTACATGTAATACAATCAGCACTACTTTTGCTTACGACATGTCTCCTTTATATCTACGCGGATCTTACTTGTGACGGACCTGGCAAATTGGGCCCTATAGCAAGAGCTGCTACCGAGCAGCATGGTCCGTTCAGTAATCTTGATCCTTTAGCTACCCAGCTGAACCTCGGTGACAGATCTCGGCGGAATTGGGGATAGAGAACGAATAAGACGTCGACCAATCGTTGCGTGCGAACATTATTGAACTAGGACGAATTACCTTAGATGGTGTCGGATTCATATAGCTTTGTATTTGGTAATCACAAACAGAGGCGGGTCGCCTTCCGCGTCGTGCGGTCGCCAGCTTGCTGGGCGAATTTGCGTTGTCATAGAAATAATTAGGAACATCAACTGTACTGCAACGGCAATCATTACCCTAACCCATATTCATGCATCCATAGTATTGTCCAAACATTTAAAAGCACAAATAACCAAGAATGGCTCCAAACTGTAACGCCTTATACGCCTTGCTCTATGCCCATCCGCAAACGCCGATTTTTGGCCACGAAAGTGGATCAATTAGCGCTCATTTGCGCTCTGTTTGGGGATGACCTTTCCCGCATCTACAATAATCTGCTCATCAAGCCTCTGCTTCAGGTCGCCGTACTCGAGTCGTTTCCATGTCGATATGCGAGCTTGATTCGTATCGATTTCGAAAACCCTGAGTCGACGGTGGTAATGGTTGTACCCTCCGTATCCTCCAAATCCACTACCCCCAGCGTAGCACATCCAGAGCTGGGGAGCGTGGGATTCGGGGTCTTTGGACAACATGCAGTAGTCGTTGACATGGTCATGGCCACAGGAGACTGCCTTGACATTCTTTTCAACCAAGGCATCTCGGAAATGGGTATTGAAACGAGGTGCGGTAACGCCTTCTGTCCAGTTTCCGACCCATTCGTTTTCCCTGCTCGCGTATTCAGGCAGCGGGATATGAATGAAAGCCATGTTGAGATGTGTATGTGAGTATTTGCTGTGCGCGTCTTTCAAACTATCGGCTGCTGTCTTGAACCAGTTGATTTGGTTAGGCTTGATCCAGTCGTAACCTTTGAAGTTCTTTTCGTCAGGAGAGTATGAATGAGTATCAAGTAGGTAGACGGTTAGTGCCGAATGCTTAGTGTTGTGAGCCTCGATTTCGACAAAATAGTTACCCACGCCATCTACTCCAGTCGGTCCGGCCTCGCAAAGCGAATATGGAAGAGTCTCGTATAATGACATCTGCGCATTGCGCGAGACAGTACCTTCATCGTCATGATTACCGAAAATGGCTGCATATGGTATTTTCCGCTCCACAAGAGGTGCAATAATCTTGAACAAGGCCTGCGATAAGGTGAGCATACAAATACTGGAACCTGTGTATATAACTTACACTTTGAACATCTGGGGCGGTGCGGCCGTTTACTTGATCTCCAGATAGAACAACAAAGTCCGGCTTCTCATCGTCAAGGACTCTCTCGACAAATTCAATGGTCCTGGGGTCCGCTTCGCAGCGACCACCATTGGCATCTTTTGGCTCGGGGTCCCTACACGCGCCTAAACCAGTGCTAAGATGCAAATCAGAGATTTGCATGATTTTGAATTTCCCATCCTTTCTGATTTTTGGCACAGGCTTGGTAGGGTCATGTGGCTGTCCACGGCGGATGCTAAGATGCGGCTCCTTATTATCGCCACCAGTGTCTAGGTGCATTGCTCCACTCTGCACCAGCTCCCAGTTGGGCCGCGGCTCAACTGCGTCTGCCCCAAAAAGAACGTCCACCGATGTAATAACACGCTTTGAATCGCTAGCGTGACGTTTGGCGGACCTTTTGACCCAAAGACCTGCAGGCCGAGACTCCCACTTCTCCTTGCTCTCGGATTTCTCGTTCATAGCCGGATCAAGTTTGCCCGTCCGCACATCGATTATGACTTTGTCGTCATCGGTGAGCTCCTCCTCCTTCTTGCGCTTTATATGAACGTATGCCTTGTTTACCCAGCCAGCGCCGAGGTAGAGATCCTTCTCAACACGATGCCATACATTTTGATCGAGCATGCATTTTGATAGCGGGTTGAGGGTGGAGCAAGACTGTACAGTAATGTCGGTGATGACCAGGCCCCTGTGGTGGAGCGGCAGGTGATTGTGGATGGCTTGCGGAAGGACTCGATAGCGGTTGTCGAGGACGAAGACGAGAACAAGGACTGCGGTGGTGAGCAGCCCAAGCTGGAGACCGGCCCGAACCTGCACGAGGGGTTAGCTTTGAGCGAAGGGCAGTATTGATTTAAGGGCCGGGAGAGGGAGAGCATACAATTCGACGGGTCATGATGCTTGAGGGGAGTAGAGGCAGAACTAGGGCATACAGTCGCCACTACATTCACGGAGAGATGTCAAGTAGTGGGAGGGATGTGGTCGCCCATGAGGGCCACCAGATGTGCTGAAGGTATGGGTGAGGACAGGGCAGGGCGCGGGAGTAAGGGACATGTGTCGTTGACGTCTGGATTGATGGTTGGAAGATAGTTAGTGGTTAGTGGTTGGCGGTTGGTTGCACCCTTGGCTTGCTTGAAGGGGCCAGGGTCTCGACCTGTCGACGCCCGTCTCCGCATCTCCTCCGCGTCTGCTGAGTGCTGCTGTGAACCCAAATGCGCCTCATGCGACACCAACTCTTGCAGCGATTGCAGGCTTCGACCACGACTCTGCGGCCTGCTGCGGGCGACAGACGACATTTTACGTGCAGCTCCTGTTTGCGCCGCGCCTTTCAAGGCAAGTTCTGCCAGCCTCTCCACACCACCGCCGGCCCCCTCTCCCCATGCGCTGACAGACTCCCCCAGAGGGCGACGCAGTTATTCTCCGATATCAAAGAGACGCCTCACACGACGGCATCCTTGTCAGACTGCAGCAGTCCAAGACAACGTCCACCCACCGTGGCGCCATCGCCCATGCTGACATCATTGGCAAAGAACCGCGCCAGCTCATCGACTCGTCCAAAGGCACCACCTACCGCATCCACGAGCCCACACTTGCAGAGTATGTCAGGTTGACTCCGCGCCTTGTTACACCTGTGCGTCTTTGCTATATATGCGTCGTAATACTATGACCGGCAGAAACATGGGTTGACGAAAACTAGATTTACCCCTCCGACGCCAATCTAATCGTGTCCCTGCTTGACATTCACGTCGACACTCCCCATACGGCGCTGCCCTCAGATCCACCGCTGGAGATCCTCGAAGCGGGTACTGGACATGGCGCCCTGACACTGCATCTGTCGCGCGCAATCCATGCTGCCAACCCGCCTCTTCCAAGGCCTGCTCCATACGTGAATATCCAAGAAGAGCCCGAAGACGTGGTATACCTAGGCGAATCCGTCGCCGATCTTCAAGAGTCGACATTAGAGTCGTGGAAGAAGAATAGGCGCGCTATTGTGCACACTTTGGACATCGCTGAGAAGCATTCCAAGCATGCACAAAAGATTGTTAGTGGCTTCCGCAATGGCATGTATGCTGGAAACGTTGATTTCCACGTAGGCGACGTGTCTGCCTGGATTGCAGGGCAGAAGCATTCGAGGCAGAATGAAGAACCGTTCCTTTCTCACGTCTTTTTAGACATGCCCAACGCAAATCACCATCTTGCGAACGTAGCTGAGGCGTTGCACGTGAATGGCCTGCTGGCTGTGTTTAACCCGAGCATCACTCAAATTACCGAGTGTGTAGAAGCTATCCGCGAGCAAAGAATGCCGTACCTACTCGACCAGGTCATCGAGCTTGGAGCGAGCACTATCCGCGAGTGGGATGTTCGCCATGTTAGACCAAAGGCGAGCATGAAGACGGATGCTGCACGCGAGCAGTCAGAGGGTTCTCATGAAGTACCAATAGGCCCAGTAGCAGGCCAACGGGCAAGAGATGAAGAGCTTGCGGAGAGCCTCGCCAAGAAGGAGGAGAAGAGTGAGCAGGAGCCCTGGGCAATGGTGTGTCGCCCCAAGGCAGGCCAACAGGTGGTCGGCGGAGGGTTCCTGGCCCTGTGGAGGCGGATGGAGCAGACAGCCTTTGCAGAGCGACGCCAGCAGAAGAAGAAGAAGAAGATACAAGAATAGAAATAGAGATGCTTATCTCGGGCATGGCAACTACAATTTGGTCGAATCATGCTTGCAGGAGTAGAAGATGTATGTGGTGGTAGGATCAATGGGGTGTAGTAAGGTGGTACCGCCGAGCTATACTCGAAGAAGCACTACTGGGTCTTCTTGACCCAACACTGAACACCCAACATGTGAGGTCCAGCGCGCCACGCTGATTGATCAGCCCCCAAAAATCCTCGGCCAGTCAATTGCAAAATTGCATTCAGAAGTCTGCTCAGCGGGCAGGGCATTATTGGGCCGTTGAGTAGCTTTTGTCGTTGTGTACTCGTATGATTGGTCCGAGCACAGACCCGCGGTGCTTTGGTGCTGGCATAGCTAACCGCTCCGTTGCATGGCTGCATTGGCTGCTTGATTTTATATCTCCACCACCCACCTCATTCTCCCCACCTTCCCTCCATCTCCTCACTCTTCCGACAATGAGCGGCGCGGGCGACAACCGGTAAGTCTACTTGCGGACCTCCCCCCAGCGCCCTCTTGGAGCATGCTGACTCTGCGCAAGTAGCTGGCGACGGTCCGGACAAGCCAACCGTGCCTCGGGGACCAATACACCCACCAGAGATGGTGGACGACAGCAGGCCATGTCTGCCCTCACGGGGAACGCCTGGGGAGGCAAGGGCAAAGCTGCAGGCGGCGACAACAAAGCTCCGGCCCAGCCGACTGCCACCCCCTCAGACAACCATGTCCCCGTGCGGGACTTCAACTCGAACGAAGTCAAGGACTTCTTGAAGAAGAGTGAGTGGCAAGACATTCCGGGCACCGGGAGCTTTTGGGAGCTCTGCAGGTCCTTGGATCAAGCTTTGGCTGCATCAATTAAGGGCATTGCTAACACTACCACAGAGTACAATGAGAGCGTTGCAGGTACGCGTCTTCCGAGCATCTCCCTCATGATAAATGTTTCAAGCTGATCGCATACTATAAAGACCAACCAGCGGTATACCACAAGGTCCAGGGCGACTCGGTAGCGAAGAGAAGCAGCGGCGCATGGGGCTCTCGAGGTACGTCCCCCTACTTGAAATACAATACAGCACGCCTCCGCTGGTGAACGTGCAAGTATGGAGACAGCCACGTTGACATGTAGCTAGGCACCATGTCGCACTTGATGCCCAGTGGGCAGGACTTCTTCACGCAGCTTAAAAAGCAACTGGCTGGCCTCGAGCAGAATAAGCCGTCGTAGTTGCTTTTCGCGCACTACCATTTGTAATCTTGATTCAGCGGCATCACAAGGGCATTGTAGGAGTTCTTCAGGCCGTCGCATTTCTTCATCATGTCCCACGGGTCACGGGTGGCTGGTTTGGTAAGATTTGGTCTGCTCTTGAATGCCCAAACCGCATATATATATAGCTTCTTGGGCACTGCAACGGCGTTGGCGGATAGTTCGCGGGCGTGTTTCATGTCATTTTTACTTTGGGTCCTGACATTCGGAGCGATACCCATCTGGACAGAGCTGGAAAAGTATCAGGGTATTTTCTGGGACATGGGCAAAACCGGGGCACCATTGGGATACTTATTTGTTAGCAGCATACTTGGGTAGTCACTCTAGATGAGGTTATTTGGGCCACAATGCTACAATCACTAGGCCTCTGCTTTTGAATAATGACGAGTGCGCTGCCAGGCTGCGTGATTTGTGATTTGTGATTTGTGATTTATGGTTTGGGAAAAAAGGAGATGGTGGGTATCCTTGCCGTTGCAAGGGCGACTGGATATGTGCTGGGATGGCTTAACTTGTAGACTTCGCTGTTGACACGACCACATCCCTCATCGCCGACAACAAACACACACGCACGCGCCCATACACACACGCCGCGCGGGAGCATAAAGACGGTTCGCTCTATTCGTTACCAGCCGCAAGCCATATCCGCTCGCTTTCCTTGCATTTCCATTCCTAGCCCGCCGCCTCTACCGACCACCCCCCTCCACTAACAAATCCACTCCGGCCTGCCAAGCCCGGGCCAGCAGAACATACTCTCCCACCGCACCCTTTATTTCACAAAACACGTCTACATCCCGCTCAAAGCCTTTCCTCTGTCCTCGAACAACTCCCCAGAGGCCTTCCCAGAGCGTGTCACAGCCGGAACACGTCTCACGCGCGACCGCCGCCTTTCCCCGCAGGTAGAGGCGCATTGAATCTCTCCCGACCGCCTCCTCACAACTTCCCAAGCCCTGAGCTTCCTCCACGGAGCTCTTTACACATCACACAATATGTCTTCCCCCCCGATGACACCAACCCGGCCCACCTCGTCCCACGTTCGGCAGCGCTCAAGCCTGGACATGTCTGACGGCACTCCCTCGAGGCGCTACTCGCTCAACCGCCGGCGGTCTTCAGGATACTCGCAAGATTTTGACCACAGCAGATTAGATGGGGGAGGAGAAGGAGGCCTTGGTAATTTGGCCGACGAACTAGGCGAAGTGTGGGACGACGAAGAGGGCGAGGAAGGAGATGAATTCGAAGAGTCGGACATGGAACAGGGGCATATGGGCGAGATTGGCGTTGCTGTAGATCACGATGGTTCTACAGGTGTAGACCGAGGTGGCGATGTCAACGGCTTGCGCGACAGCGGAGTTGCGATGCAGTCCTCCCCCTCCGCACAGTCAACACTAAGCCCAGTTGCTGCTGCGAAAGCGAGAAAACATACCAGGGCACGCTCATTATATGATGGGTCTGACTACGGAGACGATTCCGATCTAGAGGCAAACGAAGGCATTACACCATCTCTTGAGACCCGCATGGCAGCCATTGAAAGTCTTGCACGGCGAGGAATGGAAGAAAACGGCAGTGCGTCAGACCAAGTCGTCAAAAGGGTAACAGAACAGCTGCGGGATCTTGGGAGCCAAATAGCCATTGAGAATGGTGCAACAAGGTATGTCATTACACAGCGTTACCAGTACGACAACACTAACTTTTCCATAGACTTAAGACCGCCCATGACGCTCTAACTACACATCTTACTCACCAATCCCGCACTCTAACTTCGCTGACTGCCTCTTTCTCCGGACCACGCGCTATCGTTCCCGACCCCGACGATATCGACACGCTTCTCCCGCTTATTTCCACTACACTCGAACTCCTCCCCCACTCCTCTCCTGATCCCCTCATTTCGCTATCCCAGCTCACTCTCTCCACCCGTGAACTCCTTCAAAACCTCTCCAACGTGTCTGACTCATTGCACATGAGCCGTCAATCGACTCTCAACGCTACTCGTCGCTTGAAGACATCTAAAGATGCGCTAGGCGAGTGGAAGCGGGAGAACGAGCTCACAGAAGCTGGCACACTATTCATCGAGAAGGGTGACTGGGACAGACGGTTAAGAGAGAGAGAGGCCAAGAGGGCATGTAGCAGCGTGGTTGATGGGTTCGAAGAGGTATGTGGCATGTGGAGGAAACGATTGTGTGAGGGATTAGGCGTGGCTAGTGCGTAAAGCCTTTCTTCCTGCACATACGTTTTGTCCTATGATTGAATCATGGGCTGTGCATGCAGAGTTCTACTCGTCCTGGATGACGAGATACCGATTAGCTTAGAAGAAGCGACGGCTAATACTCCAGACTGAAGCAAGACGCAAAGATTTCGCTTGACAGGCCAGCAAAGCGTGTTTGAGCCCGCTTTTGCATACCGTGCGAGGAGATGACGACCGCGTAATCGCAAATGGGGGCAGGCAACACATCCGTTCTACCATTTTCTTTTGTTTTTCTGGCGTCTTGTGTGCTTCTTCTTCGTCTTCTGTTGTCTACATTCACACACATTTCTGGTGACAAACATGGACTAGGGTAATTGGAACCGGCCTAGAATAATACCCCCTATACAAGACTATGTTTATGGCGTTCTTGGGATGGGACGACTGCTTTTATTACAAGAAGAAAAGGAAAAGGTACAAACAGTAGGCACTGTATGGAGGGATGGAGGGATGAACGGTGTTGCTCTTGAACAGCATAATTGGTTGGCCGTTGAAGAAGTATTGCACTGCGCTAGAATGTGCTGGTGTCGTGTCGTTTCGTGTTGTATTGCCTTGAGCATATCATATCATATACCTAGCATTTCGAGATAAAATCTTCTTTTTTCCTTTGTATATATTAGACGTAACAAGAGGTAGCGACTTCAACGCTGAAGAACCACACCAAACAAAACAAAGCAGACAAACAAAACACAAATAATAAATTAAAAAAAAAACAGCGCGGTGTACTTGTTCGTGGCTCGTGGGCATATGTGTGTGTTGCGTAATTTCATAATCTTTCTGCTCGTTTCCACCCGTGAGCTACCAATCAATATACCATCATCCACCCCTTTCCCATCACTCCAAACTATCAATCAACCCACTAACCCTCACACCCTCTCCCTCAAAAACACACTCATCCACCCCCCTCCCCAAATTCCCCAATTCAGCCAACCAAACCGCCGCCCTCAAAACCTCGCCAATAAAGCCGAAAACTTCATCCTTCGAAAGCTGACAATCATCATAACTCGCATTAACATAAAAGGTATCGGGATCAGCCGAGCCCGAGCCTCTCGCTCCACACGTCCACGCAAGCCCGATATCATCGAGTGCTATGCGGTTGAACTTTACAAGTGTGGGCGTTGGCGTAGCGACTTCAGTTTCGCTTTCGCCTTGCTTTGCAGAAGAAGTCTGCACGCCCGGCGCCCAATTATATCCCTGTCTTGCCAACGCGTCGAAGAATACGGCGCTGTCTGATGTGTTGGACTCGTGGAGGATGGAATGGATTAGGAAGAGCGGGGCTTGCGAGTGCGCTGATAGCAGGTTTTGCTCGGATTGGATGCGAGTGAGGAGGGAGAGGACGGGTTCGGAGGGGGAGGTGAGCGTGATAAGGTTTAGGACTACTTGGAACATTGGGCCGGCTATGGAGAGGGGGTTTGGATTGGGATTGGGATTCGGGGGATCGTTTGGCTGTGTGTGGCGGGTGTCGTTGGCGTGAGAAGATTGAGAGGAAGGGGACGAACAAGGCCATCGTCGTCCTGCCTCCACGTTGGCGAATAATGCGCATGTAGTGCCTGTTTTCCGCATGTTGAAGAGCGCTACGGCGGCTTTGAGTATCACGTGGGGCATTATACCGTGAGTGTCTTTCATTTGGCGGAGGGTTTTCACGGGCACGGTTCGCGTGAGGCCGTCGAGGCCGTAGCGGTGTTGTGGAGGGTCGATAGGGGTCCGGAGAGATGGGTCGCCGGGTGTTCCATCATTCACTGTCCAGTTCTCGTCGGGCCCTTTGAACCATCCTGGTGCGCGGGATTTTGGCCAAAGACTGTCTCTCAGCGCGCCTATGCCGCGGAGTCTTTCGGCGTGGAAGGTCGCGGATTGGAGTGCTTCGTCTGAGCTTCGAAAGTTGAAATATGTGTCTGCAAAGCGCTTGTATGGGACGTGGCCTGGGGCTGTGAGAATGTTTTCTGCGGTGAGGTTGTGTACGAGTGCGGTTTCGAGGTCCGTGAAGAGAAGATCCATAGAGAGGTTATCGTAGGCGGCGTGGTTTCCTACGAGGATGAAGGCGGAGCTGTTTGTGGATTTTATGCGGACAAAGGCTATGCGGACTAGAGGTCCTGAGAGGGAATCTGCCCACTCATTGAGAAACGTTGAGCGTAGGTCTTTGGGGGTATCGACTTCGAGATTTGTAGTGATGGAGCAGTTCCAGTAGGCATCATTGGGGCGCAGGACGACGAAAAGATGCTTTGTGGTGCCGAAGGCGGTTCCTGCTGGGACTGTAGAGACTGCCACTGTGCGGAACATGGGGTGGTGGATTAGGATTGCTTTCCATGTTGTAGTGAGTTTGTGGACGTCCGTATTTGGAGCGAGATAGATGACCCGCTGGTTCCAGGTTTGTGGGCGCTGTCGGTTGAGGTATATGAAACTGGTGTCTGTCGCGGGGAATACATCTTCGACATCGCTCCATGATAGACCTAGTTTTTTGAGGAAAGCAGTGGCTATGGTTTCGGTAAGGGTCGCTTTTTCTTGGGATCCTTTGCAGTGAATCATGTCATTCGTGGTCGGGGGATCTCGTCGGGCGTCGAGCAGACCATTTGCAGTGCTGGATTGGCGAGAGTCGAGTATGGCTGCTTGCCCTTGTACAGTTGGATAGGATATCACGTCCTCAACCGTGAGATCTTTGTACAGCTGTCTCTTGACCAAAGTGGAGAAGCGCATGATAGTGATGCTATCCGCAAAAGACGTGACAGACTTTTGGTCGGAGATCAATGAGACTGGTATCCCTGCAACCCTTGACCACAACTCCTTCAAAACATCTACTGTAGATGAATCTTGGGCTAGTGCACTGTTCTGTGTTTTGGAACTAGCGAGGTACTGCTGCACAATGCCTGCGAGTTTGGCCTTTTGTATTTTCCCGGAGAGTGTGGTTGGGAAACTGTCCAAGCCTAGACGCCCAAGAGGTACGAAAGCATCTGGAGTCTCCACGGGTCCTAGATCTTTCATGGATTGATGACGAAGCTTTGGTATAATATCCTCAGGGTTCACATTTGCGGCTTCGGAGAACTTGACAACTGCTACGGGCACTTCTCCTGCAAGGTCGTCCGGGATACCCACGATTTGTACCTGATTTAGTTAGCTTCGTTGTGAATCTATGGAATGGCTCTGAGGCTGATGATTTATGTTGGAAATGGCTGTTATCGAAAGAGGCTTGCCAGAGTGTCGCCGTGAATTCGATCGTAGCGGTCATCAAACTTACCTCGACACCTTTGATCTTTTCGAGACACCTCTCAATCTTCGCTGGTGATATATTATGACCACCGCGTATTATAATATCCTTATACCTTCCAACTATGTATACTTCACCGTCTTTGATACGAGCCATGTCACCTGTCCTGATCCAACGAACGCCATTCTCCTCGTAGAAAGCCTCGTTGTTGCTATTGAGATAGCCTCGTACAATTTGTGGCCCACCTACATGAAGCTCACCCTCTTCGCCTGTTCGTACTGGTTGAGAGGATTCTGGAGCGCAGACCTTGGCCCAGGTACCTTTGATCGGTTTGCCAACGGCGATGTAATCGGACGGAAGCACCATCTTCCTATTCCATGGCTCTGCTAACAGAGGACATGGGCTCTCAGTCATGCCCCACCCACATCCCACTCTTTCACAATCTAAGCCATCTTTTGTTGTTGCTAGTTGAAGAATTTCGGGGTATATGGGCGCCCCGCCCAGTTCAACAGTGTGCAGCGACTTCAATGATTTTTGACGAATATTGGGGTGCATTGCCAACGCTTTGATGATTGCAGGCGCAGCGAACGTGTAGGTACATCTTTCCTTCTCAATCGCATCTAGTGTCGCAGCGGGGCTAAAGGAAGGAGATGGGTAAACAATCGTGGCTCCCGAGATGAAATAGGTCAGATTGATAAGTACCGCCATGGCGGCGAATCCTGGAAGATGTTGACAGAGTCGATCATTTGAGCCAATCTTGCGTAGTTCTCGGACAGCTAGAGCTGAAACCATGAGGTTATCACTGCTCTGTGGGCAAGCTTTCGAAAGTGACGTAGTTCCACTTGTAAATCCAATGATGGTCGTGTCTGCAAAAACTTTGCCATCCCAGGTCTGATTTTGAGGGGTCGTGGTGATCCAAAGGTCTGCTAGGGAAGTCCAACGTGCTCCCTGTTCAGGCATAACCGGCGCAGTTCCAATTTCCTCTAAAGAGATCAGAAGACATGCTGTTGAGGACTCCTGATCTGTGTTAGCTTGCAGAGACAACCTGACATTTTCATTAGGCACAGTGATGACACTAGGACGTATCTGGTTCAGAACAAATTTTATCTCTGTTACATTCGATGCCAATCGCGGGTTCAGGGGCACAAACGGGCATCTGAGGAGGACTGATGCCCAGCATAAGAGCACCCACTCGGCGCGGTTTTCGCTGAAGAGAACTATAGCGCTGCCTTTGCGGACCCCGAAAGCTTCAAATTTGGTTGCCAGGTGAGTGGCACCTTTGAATAATTGTGCGTAAGTCCACCGCAAGGCTGAGTCGGTCTGTTTCTCATCCAGTTCTGGAAGATTCAGTGGCTTTTGATGTAAGGAAACCACAGCCTCTACGGTGGGATTCTTCTGGACTGTCTCTCGCAGTAGGGTTTGTATTTCCGGTAGAGAGGCCAAAGGGCCACCATATAGCTCTGCTGGCATGGAATTCATTGACTGTGACATGTTGAAGGGGAACGTGTGGCCTTCGGAAGGGATTCGGTAGTGTAACTCATACACACTCAAAAGAAGTAGCAACAACTGTTATTTACGGCGTGAACGACGAAGGGTCCGACATGTCTACGGCCAGTGATGGTACAGGGTAGAGTTTGTGCTTATAAGTACTCCATATCTGCACCATCCTTTTACCATGGCCTATAGCCTGCGCTGAAGATGCGCCATGGCGAAATACGAGGCAGCACCACACCTGCTGAAGGGATCGTCCTTCTACCAATCCGACGAAAGCGAAGTTGGTTGGCTGGGTCAGGGATCGGCAAATCTTCTGGCGGCAACCCATAGCTTTTTGATTATGCGGGAAGCCCACCATTTGCATAGCGCCGCGCACCATCACTGTACTGAGTTTCCTTATGATGGGGGATGGTGAAGTCGAAGGTGCATATAAAGGATTGAAGGATGACATAACTGGCGCACGGACTTTCACGGACATCCCTCACGTGGCACCGAGTCACGCTAAGCCGGATATGGTAAACTGTGTATTTGGTTGGTGTTTCCTTGGAAAGTTCGCGTCAACGCAATGCTTGCTCTCAAGCATTACATCCACACTCGCCCACTTTCTTCTTAATAATGTATAATCTACGGATTCTATGAGCCCCTATATCACGCCTAGCTCCTGCCGAAGACATATAAAGTTCCAGAATTCATGGCGACAAAAACCGACTCCACGCGTACACGCATCGAAAACATCAAAGCGAATATCCGATCAACCACAACATGTTCAGCTTCCACAGTCGCGGAGCTCCAAGAGCTACTAATGGGGAAAGTTGGGGAATTGGAGCAGAAAGAAAATACAAGAGTTAGGGTTCAAGCGACAGCTCGACGGAGAGCAGGGACTGCAGGTGCTGCAGCTGCGGTCAAGCAGGCAACCAAACCGCTCGCACCAAAAGAGAGGTATATTCTGGCAACTGAGGTCGCTAATACCACTCTGAAGTCACTCTCGGACGCATTGAAAACCCAGCCAGCGTCACAAACACCGCGCGCAACCTCCAAAGTGAAGCCTTCTGCTAGCGACGACTCCCAAAAGCCCCCGAGACCACGTACTGCCCTTTCGAAGACCCCCCCATCTACACAAAAGCCTCTGCAAGAACGCTGTGTTAGCCAGGTCACAAATTCACCAAGGAAACGGTCTGCGCTTAGGCGATCTTCGTCCTTTTCCTCACTCGCAACGAGTGGTCCCGATCCTGGCCTGGTGGCGATTGCAGAGTGCGCAAGGGCAGCCTTCGCGTATTTGGGCACAGCTGAGGCCACAAAGGTTCTTGGAAAGGACTCGCAAGATTTACAGCTGGAGAATGGCATTCTTGCGCTCATTGGAAAGCTCGTAGCCCTTGGGCTAGACAATTTGGCGGTCAAGGAATTGAGGGTCCTAAAGAAGAAATTGGATAAATACCTGGGGACAGCGCCTCAGACGAAGGAAAACATGGGGAGAAAGCCAGGCAATACATTGAATGCAGATAAAGAGACGCTAGCATTGTTGTTAGACTTTGGAACCATCGAGTTGGAGAGTCCTGCAGTACCAATCGTCGCAAGCATGCAGACATATGCTTTACGCATAATTTCGAGGATGAAACGCCCACGCACTGTCGAGGCAACATGGGACTATCTGAAATTTTCGAATCCTTCGGCGCCCGCCAATTTGATAGCTCATATGGCAATATCGTCTCCGCAAGCGGGGGTGAAGGCATCACGGCAACTCGAATCTCTCGCTCAGACGATCATGTCCCTCTGCCCTAGCATTTCAAGTTCGGACGATGAAGGCACTCTGCAACCATCTCCAGATGTTGCCCTATTATTACAGCATTTGGCCCTCAAAATAAGAAAGAAATGGTGGGTGCTGGCAAAACACAAAGGCAATGAGGAGAAGGAACTGCAAGAGCCTTTTTGCAAGTGTCTGGTAGCATTCTCTCGGAGATCAAAGCTTTCGTCCAGTAAGAAGTATAAGATGGCAGAGTCTCTCTACACAGACTTGCTAGCCCCTAGAGATGCTACTCAGGATCGTAGCAACAGTTCACCCTCAATCGCTCTAGCGGCCAAGGTGTTGAGCTCACTAGCCCAGTCTGCTGGACTGACAGACGAAGCACTTCGCTGGCTGGGTTCATCACAGTCACCAAAATCCTCAAGCGCACCAGGGGCCAAAAGTGCCGCCAGGCTTGTTCGCATCGCAACCGTGTCACTCGAAGCTTCATTCAAGGATGGCGTCAAACCCGAGCTAAACGATACCATCAATCAAGCGTTGGATGCATTATCAGGAGATCTTGGTGGGTCTAGTTCGGAGCTGGACTCTCTTTTCATGGAAGTCAACGCGTTGCGGAGAATGGCTACTCGAATTAGTCTGCCGAGTTCTTCCTTAACGATAAACGATTCGGGCGGGCATTGTCTCCATGACCAAATCCTGGTTATCATAGCAGCGAGCGTCCATTTCACTGCCAGATTTGTCGCGATACAACCCTATGCCGATGCTGATGAACGATCACGATCACGATACTTAGGGCGCATTTCTATGGTATTCAAGTGTTTGAAGAGTATCACAGACTCTGTCCTAGTATGTTGCAAGCAGCCTTTGGAGCCCTCCGAACGGTTCTCGCAGCTTGACAGTACTATTCAAGACTGCGTGCGTGTACTACATTGCGTCGAAGAAGCTACGACCGAGGTAGACACTGAACCCAAGGACCCTGAAGAGTTCCAGTCTCTTTTAGTCAAGCTCTCAAATGCTTATTGGACCGTTCATCTGCAGCTTCGCAAACAAAATGATTGCGTCGAACAAATGATCTTGGCTATGGAGCGGTCCATTGAGCTGATTCAATCCCGAAGTGAAGCGGAGAAAGAGAAGGGCCTCCTTTCAATGAAGCTTGAAAAGCTTGGAGAAAGTCTCGACGCTCTAGAGCGCGCTGAACCCAGCTGTCACGCTTTTTACAGGTGTCTCGAAAGCTACACAGACTCTGGCACTCTGCAAGGAGTTGCTGAAATGGCAGCGAAGTCCTCTCTTGCTCGGATCTTTGAAGACGACAAAATATTCAGTGCAATAGGGCGGGTCATGAGATTACTTCACCGTTCTTACATCAAATATGGAGCAATTACTGATGGACAGGTGGGTTTCTTTGACAATTCTGAGCTCTCAGCAGGCGTCAGAGGAGCCTTGTTGGAATGGCAACTTGGACTCTACCTCAAATCACTCACAAGAAGTCGCCACTGGGACTCGAGTTTGAATTCATCCATTCAAATGATGGTAACGAAGCTCTTGGATGTCTACACTGTCTCTGAATATCCTGTTCGCCGCCAAAGAACCCAAATTCTAATAGCTCAACTATCAGACGCGCATCCGAATGCCCTGTTCCAGGAACTGGCGTTATCCACCTCACAACTACATCCTGAAGTCGCTCTTGACGGTACGGAAGACTTGGGCTTGGAAAGATTTGCCAACCACACAAGTGCCCTCCTCATCCTGCAATCATCAATGCGGGAAAACATTCCACCAGTTTCAGCGTTGCATAAGTGTTTCTCAACCTGGGAGTCTATGCTGAATGCGGCTTCTTCATGGCAGGCACTCTCCGAGGGCGTGGACAACCTTGACTTTTGGATACAAGCTATGCAAGCCAGTGTTGATTATCTCAATGCGAAAGGCGAGGAGTACCTCTGTCTTCCTGTACTGAACCTCCTCGTAAGAACATTTGAGCTTCAAAATAGCCGGGATTCATCCAACCTGATCTCAAGTCATTGTGCGCTTGGCCTCCAGTTTTTACGCCTCGGATACACGGGAAAATCTGGACTTGCCTTCGCGAAAGCTGAATGCTTGGTTTCAAGTAAAATGGCGTCCATCGAGTCGAGGTTACAGTGGCACCTAGGCTACGCAGAGTATCTTTTACAAATCGGCAACACCACCAAATGGTAAGTGGATGCTTTCAATCATTGAAGTTTTGTCTAATTAAACCAGTGCAACTATATTGGCTACTGCTCAGGCTATAGCTCAGGACGATGCACAATTTATGAACTCAGCCAAGTCATCCTCTTCATTATCAGCTAGGGTGCGTTTCAACAAATTGTTGGCCGATGCTTGCTATGTGTACTCGCTCTTGGCTTTGAAAACTGGTTCCCTTAAGGATGCTTCGAAGTACGCGAAGCAGTGCGTAGCCCTCAATCGTCGTACCTGGGCCGCACTAGAGTCTAAAGCAAACATGAAAAAGGCTGCAACAAGCGACCGGAGGGAGCCAGATCTAGAAGGAGAAGGCGATAGTAAGGCGGGTTTTGAACCATTGGCTTCGATGAGGAACGACAAAGGATTGCCGCTTGTCGTGTCCGTCACGCATGACACCCTCAATGGAGCCGAGTTCTGGTCTTTAGTGCCGTGCCTTTACCGAGGATTGATGCAACATTCTCAGGTTTTCGCCAATCAAGGCTGGCTGCAAGAAGCTGTATATGTCGCTGAACAAGCTGAGAAGGTCGCTTCGGCAACCTGTGCCCAATCCCTTCTTATCGACAATGCAAGTTGCCGAGCAGAATACTGGGCTCAAAGTGGTAGGCCTGACAAAGCGCAGCCCATTCTCGATTCTCTAGGCGATATCCTGTCTCGCCAATGCTTGACAGTGGCCAAGTATCACTCTACTACCGCTCGTGTTCATCATGCAAACAAGAACCTTGAAGAAGAGGTTGCATCTTATGAGGCGCTAGAGAGGTTGCTAAGCAGTCTTAGCTCTCCTTCGTACATCAGGACATTGGGTATATTTGCGCCTGATGTTGAATCATTAACAGTAAAGATGTCGTCTACATGTCTTCAGGACCCGGAACCGGCGACCGATAAACCAACAAGAGGGCGAGGCCGAAGACCCGCTGCCAATGCCGGAACTCGTACCACCAGGGCTACTCCATTAACTCGTGCCAAATCGAATGCAAAATCAGCTTCGAAAACCGCCCTAAGATCTGCTACCAAAGCAACCCAGAAGTCACATACATCAACAACCTCACAATTACCGAGTATCGCCGAAGAATGCTGCACACTATCCGCCTTACAGGTCCAGACCATGCACCGGAGAGTTCTTGCAATTCTTCTCCAAGAAAATACGACCCAGGCACTCGAACTACTTGGTCAGATTCAAACGCTGCAGACCAGCCTTGACCGAGATATTTTCCATCTTTGGGTCAATTTCAAAGCAATGCTTTCTCAAAGCTTCAAGGAGCTTGCCCAAGACTTTGCTTTTAACACCCTGCCTGAGTCCACAATCGCGTTCCCTGGTATTGCTCCAAATGCAAGGCGTTCATCAGAAGGCCCTCCACTAAAGCGGAATAATCTAACGATTACCTCCAGTCAAGGTGGCCGGGTCAAGAAACAGACACAGCAAGACTTCATTGAAACTCTCCGTGAGGCTCGCGATCAATTGGTTGAAGCACATTCTCTATGCGCTACCACAGGATCAAACCACACATTTCAACAGGTATCTCTAGCTCTCGGACAGGTCACAGTGCTTCTATCCGCAGTTTCCGGTCAAGATTTACGCGGCTCGCTCCATCCACTATACGCCGCGTACATGAATGGTATGTAGAATACCCAATTCACTCAGAGTATACTAATATGGCCCAGAAATACCAAAATGCAACTCTTTGAGGCTCTCAAAGGAGGCTGTCGAGACCGAGAAGGAGACCATGTCCCGTGAGGAGTGTTTAAAGTGGCCAGAGCCATCTCTTGAAATCTCCGCGCTCGCATCCGCGTCCGACTTCCAAAGAGACTACATTGATATCATCCCGGAAAATTGGACGGCCATATCTCTTGCCTTGAATGAGACGTGCGACGAGCTGTTCATTACACGATACGAAAGCGGTGCTTCCCCGTTTGTATTGCGTCTACCATTGGCCCGTCACGCATCCCGTGAAATGGACGAGGAAGAGTTCACATTTGAAGACGGAAAGCGGGACTTTGATGAGATAATCGAACTCAGCGACTTTAGTACAAAAACTGCCAAAGATATGACTACGAAAGAAGCACGGCTGCAATGGTGGAATGAGCGTGAGGCCCTAGACACAAGACTTCACGAACTATTACTGAACATGGAAAACATCTGGCTTGGTGGTTTCAGGGGCATTTTCTCACAACATACCCGCCAGGCTGCCGATCTTGCTCGTTTTCGAAAATCATTCGAGAATATTCTCAATCGTAACTTGCCTTCCAGGAGGAAGAAGACCCAACAGAAACGTCCCATACTTGATTCGAGAATCTTAGAACTATTTATCGGCCTCGGGGACGCCACCGATGAAGAACTTGACATGGATGAAGCGCTTATGGACCTCATATATTTTGTTGTCGACATACTTCAGTTCAACGGGGAGCGGAACGCATACGACGAGATTGATTTCGATGCCACCGTGGTAGAGACGACAGATGCGCTGCGTACCTACCATAGCGCTTCTCAGAATACAGCGTCAGGCGCATCACATGTCATCCTAATTCTGGATAAGAATTTGCACGCGTTCCCTTGGGAGTCTCTCCCGTGCCTCGAAAAGCTGTCCATTTCCAGGCTTCCTTCACTAGCTGCTCTCCGTGAGCGACTTCTTGCAATGAGAGCACCTTTAGGCCCAGAGGATGCGCCTTCCGGGCACTACATATCAGTCGAGACGGAAGGAACGAGCATTTTGAACCCCTCAGGAGATTTGAATCACACCGTCAAGACTATCAAGCCACGTTTAGAACAAGTGCAGGGGCGCTGGAGTCATATCGTAAACCGCGCGCCTACAGAAAAGGAGTTTGAGGATTCACTACGAGATAATGACCTAGTCCTCTATTTTGGTCACGGGAGTGGAGCACAATTTGTGAGATCCAAGGCAGTTCGACGCCTCTATTCGGGGGAGCCAACTGAACATGATCACAAGCCAGGATGCGCTACAACTTTTCTGTTTGGATGTTCTTCCGTGCATTTGTCCGAGAATGGCATCTACGAACCGTCGGGTATGTTGGCCTCCTATCTTACAGCCGGTGCCCCTGCTGTGGTGGGCATGCTTTGGGACGTCACAGACAAGGACTGTGATCGTCTTGCCGTCCGTACTGGAGAACTGTGGGGCTTGTGGCCCGAACTAGAAGAGGAGCCACAGGCTGACTCTAAGAAGTGCTCTAAAAAATCAAAGGGTAAAGGCAAGGTCGCACAGATGGTAGAAGAAGTTGAAAGCGCGCGAGGGACAGGAACTGGCAAGAAAGGCAGAAAAGATAGGCACCAAATGGGTGTGGATGAGGGCCGTGCAGAGACTTCGGCCGCCCCACGGCACAAAGGCGTAGGCTTAGATGAAGCTATACGGGAGGCCAGATCTGCATGCGTGCTGAGATACTTGAATGGGGCGGCAGCAGTTGTGTATGGGATCCCGGTTTACCTTGAATAGAAACGAGTCGTAGCTGTTGTGGAAGAAATTTACGTCGCAAGAGTCATTTAATGACCTGAATACCAATATTGCTGCCTAGCTATGCGTCGGGGGATAGAATCCAATCAAGGAAGTTCTAGGGAGAATTTTTCAATTGTGCAGTGCATATCTATCGTTTTATAATTTTGATATTCTGATCAAATCGTTTGTCCTAGTTGACCGACTCCCAAGGGAGACTCCCGCAATGAACATATCCGGATGCGCTCAGCCTTGCGAACACAGATTGTACAGCATCTTCTTCGTATCAAGGAAGCTCACAAATTTCTCTTCTTGTCACACTGGATGTTTCAAAGTGGTTCTAAATTCCTGTCAGGCAACCATCGTGGAGGCCTAAAGGATAGCTACCTATGTTAATACCCGGACGCACAGCCATTGGCCAAGTTTTAGAGTTACCCACAGCGCGAACGCGCATGGTTCGATGCTACAATCCCATCAAAGGTAGGTACACAAAATCCAAATGCACAGCCTCGCGAAATCGCAAGGCTGTGTCAACATTTTTGCTGCTGTGCATGCTGTTGAAACAAGGCCTTCGACCATCTTGCAAGGTTGTGGCCGGGGCGTATCATAATCACCTTCAGTGGCGCCCACTAGCACCGCCTACGTACGAGAAGGAGGCCTACATGAGGGAAAAGCAAATTGGATTTAAAATTTGAAAATAAGATATATATGTGGTTTCTCTCCAAGAGGATGGATCTTGGCCGACGCCATCATCCTCCAGTTTCGTCTCATTTTTCACCCATTGTTCGTATCCCAAAGGCAGCAATACCCAAGCGGGACGATCGCCCCCAATCGATACACTCCTACACGTGACGATCCAGTCATAGAAGTCGGTACTTGTAGTTACACGCCTGTTAGTGGCCTCTTTATCTTCACCGGAAATTAGCAGGGGTTCTTTTCTACGCAGGGGTTGTTGTTTACGCAGGTCCAGGTTGGCGAGATATTAAGGCTGTCTTGAGTCCTCTTCAAGATCTTTCCTTCTTTCCACATATCCAACACTTTGATACAACAAATTTTCTGCTTCACACACAAACGAGATCATGCTGTCGAGTCCTATCGTGGGATTCGTCCTGAGGGGCTTCCAGGTACTTTTCGGTATCGTCATACTCGGCCTTTCAGTTGGGTTGATCAAGGGCCATGAGATTGGCGATCTCCCCGTAACGCTTGGGTTTGCGGCATTCGTAGCAGGAGCTACTTTGCTCGGCGCTTTCATCGGCATTGCGTCTACCTGGTTTGAGTTCCTTTCGGGGTACGTTGGTTCGCTGGTTGACGGCGTTACCATGCTTATCAACATCGCTGGGGGAGTTGTAAGTGTTTGATCGTCTTTCTGTGATAGAATAAGGACTAACAGGTAATAGCTCATCGCCATCAAGCTCAAGGGCGCCAACTGCGCAGATAAAAGCAACCTCAACCGTTTTGGCCGTGACCCTGACAAGCGCTTGGGAGGTCTATCCGCTATCGACATCCTTAATGGTGGGTGCCAAAGGATCAAGGGAGAATTGCTATGCGCCAACAGAGATGGAGGTGAGTCGCGTTGGAAGTACTTGAACTCGCGCTGCCAGCAGAGCCAGGCGGATTCCGTCTTCATGTTCCTGACTGTTGCGGTACTTCTTGTTTGTGTCTTGATGACGTATCTTCGGTTGAAGAAGGGGTATTGAATGGATATAGGGATGAGGGTGAGTTCGTATTACCTCATATTGCTTCTTCTCACTGCTAATAATGTCTGTAGAGTAGTTGGCCAATGACGTAGTTGATGCTAGTATAACGATGCTGGGCCTCTGACAGACCGTATAATTTAAGTGTGAAAAAGGAGGATCCGGGCCGGATATGATATGGTGAATGATCTTTTATCTTGCTTAATGGACAATATACCCGAGGTGCTTTATGCAGCGGTCGTTACCTAGAATGTTACGGCAGACGATGTTTCGCGATGGAGAAGGCAGCACGAGAAGTACTCCCGTATCAGATATGAAAAAGAATGGATATAGTCTTTCCTGAACAGCAACGGCTCTTTACGCAAGTAGCTTTTGTGGCCGAGTGGATTTTATTGCAGAATCGCACATACCTATGTAACTTATTGGCATCTGATAGCTAATTCTGAGCAGTTCAATACTTCTTTTGCTTCGACGCGCTGGTCTCATTTCCCGCTCTTTACGTGATGCGAAATTGATTAAGTGCAACCGCATTCTCGCACCTACTCTGAACAAATAATATCAGGTCCAACCCATGATACTGATTCTGATAATCTCTTTCTGGAGTTCTCTAGCTAAATAGTGAGGAGAAGATGGAGGTAGCGTCCACGTGACATTAGTAATGCGAACCTGTACCGATCTCGGAGCGCTACCATTGATAGCTATCCCTCGGTCGTACATCACCACCTCAATTGCTAGATATCATAGGAACACTACACCCGTGGCATGCATCTCAATGACTCCGCTCTCGCAATGACCTAACTCAGGAGGGAATATCGGAGGCCATCGGTAATCCTATATATACTCATTATCTTCGTAAATCAGACTTCTACCTCATGCTTTGCTAATGGAATTTGCTTACTGAAGACCATTGTCTTAGGAACCTCGTCTCTGCTCTCAAGCATAGTTCTGCCATACAATCTTTCATGATGTCGGCGCAAGGACCTTACCTACACGGACACCACGCCTCAGTTCTCCGCTCACACAGTTGGCGAACAGTGGAGAACTCATGTCCACACTTGTTACCCTACCTGAACAAACCGTCTCTTAAGATACTCGACGTCGGCTGTGGACCAGGGACTATCACTGTAGACCTTGCTTCGCGCCTGCCACAAGGCTTCGTCTACGCCATCGACCCATCAGCTGATGTCATCGAGAAGGCAAAGAAGCACGCCCAAGAGCAAGGAGTGACGAATGTCCGATTCGAAGTCGGTGACATTTTCGATTGGCAGTCATTAGATGGCGTCGAGGAAGGAGGCTTCGACATTGTGCACGCGCACCAGGTTCTGCAACATCTACAGAACCCGATCGGTGCAATGAAGGCGATGAAGCGCCTCACAAAGACCGGTGGCATTGTTGCAGTCCGCGATGTAGATTACGCTGCTATGAACTGGTATCCAGAGCATCCAGGCATGCGGAAATGGTTGGACTTATACTTGGCCGTTGCAAGAGGGCTGAAGGCCGACCCAACTTTGGGAAAGAAGCTACATGTTGTGGCTATGGAGGCAGGCTTTCCAAGAAGTGAGATCGCCGCTAGCGTTGCGGCATGGACATTTAGCACACCTGAGGAGAGGGAGTTTTGGTGCGGCCTCTGGGCTGATAGGACTGTAAAAAGCGACTACAAGCAGAGAGCGCTGAACAGCGGCTTCGCGACAGAGAAGGACCTAGATGAGATTGCTGATACATGGAGGGAGATGGAGAAGAAGGAGGATGGCTGGTTTGCGGTTATCAACGGTCAAGTCATCTGCCATGTGAAGTAGATGACTACTGCCCATAAGCGGTAGAAAGGGTACTAATCATCACACGGAGAAGAGAACAAAAGGAAGAGGACATGGACGTATGCCAGCAATTCATCAAATCTGACTGATTTTTTCCAACACACCGCAACTTCCAACACCCACTTGGCCGATATTTTCACATTGTCTTGCCCTGCGTAGCCAGCTTTCCTTGACTCTTGCTTTGTTTCTAGCTACAATCGCCCGATACTTTCCAGTCCAAATCATCGAATCAACAGCCACCTAAAAGCAAGCATCCCACCCAGAGGACCCCCATCGATGGGCTTTGCACCCAATCACAACTGCCAACGCCGTTACCGCGCAGCCCGTCATCTGACAGCGGCGTGCATTAGTTCCCCTAGCTCCCTTAGTTGCCTTAGTTGTGGTCGACCTGCATAAGGTGCGGTGCGGTGCAGGTGCGGTTGCAAAGGGCTTTTGCTATATGAGCCCCACCTTGCCCATCATCACCCCGCTCGACACTCAGCAAACCATCAGGCAACTGTCATCCCACTCCAATAATCACACCTTAAAAGAACAGCGAGTCTGCAACACGAACTTGAGCTCTTCAGCGATACCCGACATTCAAAATGCAGTCCACCTTCGAACTCGTCAACAGCCACTCCAGCAGCTGCCCCAAGTGCGGCGCCTCTATCGAAGGCGACAACAAGACCTGCGGCTCTTGCGGCAGCGTAAGTCGGCCTTGACACAAGTAACACTCTGATACTTTCCTTCTAATACTTTTTATAGTCTTGCCCCGTCTAAATCACAAATATCACGATTCGAGTCATGAGGCGTAGCGGATAAGGCTGGGTTGCATATCTGGATTGGGGTGGCTGCATAGCGCATGAGGCCGGGGAAGAGGAGTTGAATGAGGTTCAGGGTCGATTTTCTTAAGTGTGCGAAAGAATGGGATAAGTTGATGTGAGTTATTTTGGAGTAACGAACGGAATATGATATCATGGTATCTCGGAATACTACTCATTTGCTGCCTTGTGATAGTGTGCTTGTCGCGCTTGAAATCAGGAGTTGTGTGATACATTCACTTCAATCACGAACATGCTCATTCGAAGTCCACCTGACTCATAACGTGGTCTGAACAGTATTTGCTGTGAATACTTACTACGATTGTCACTGGAGATGGACTCATAAATCCCTGCCCCGAACTACTTGAAGTCAAATGAGCGTAACCAGAAATTCCTTCCACATTTACAATTGCAGTCAAGGTTGATGGTTACCAGGACGCCATTCTGATACCTCAAGGCGAACCTTCCACTTTTCCACTAAATAAGAGCCATCGTAATATTGCTTGAAGCCTAGACCTTCAGTGAAGCAAAAGCTTCCTCAACGACTTGAGTACGTAACTAAGTAATCTTCGATCAAGAGGAGAAGCCAAGATGGGGAGAAGACTATTTCTGCGAAGGACTCGTTCAAGGCAAGTGGTCCTTGGATAGTCATAGAGGCCGTCAAGGAGACAGTACTTACAACAAGCTTCTTGCACTTGACATCGGAGGAAAAGGAGTGGCATCAGGGCACCGCAAAGCTCATGGAGCTTATTTCAACAAAAAGAGTTTGATGAAGGCCCCAAAAGTCAGCCTGGCAATATTCATTCGCCTTTTGCCGCCTATAATTAGCTGTATCTCCGAGCTACCGCCAATGTGAGCGAGTTGCCTCTCAGTCATAGGATTAAAGTCGGTTGAAAAAGGTTTTACAGTGGAGGCGAGGGCCACAGCCATTTCGGCGCCGAGTCCATCAACCTGAACGAATTCACTTTTGAGGAGAAGCTCATCAATTGCTGCGAAGCGAACCCACCGCTGCCGCCACCCCCCTCTCTCCCCGACAAAATCATCTAGAGCGTTCATGTGAATAATGCTGAGGCCCACTGCTTAATCCAATGGCCCAACTGGGCTAGAATTTTCAACAAAGGCCATCAGCACAGCTCAACACCAATAGCTCCCCTGCCGGACTCGAAGTTGATATCTTTAGCTCCTTCGATAAGATAAAATTGGGTCTATGCTTCGCAGCGAGCCCAACACTGCAAGTTCCTAGTTCCTCTAACAATGCCGGGTCCAACATCAGCAACAAGGTGAGGCGCTCTTGGAGCCGTCTGCTTGACTCTTGAGTTTTCGGCCGCTCTCTTCTTCTCATGGACTCAATATTCATGCTGCTAAGGGCGGGAGAAGTGAAGGATTAAGAACTTGAACTAGAATGCATGCATACATTCGACGTGAAAATATATTCGCAAGGTAGAATACATACATGATACGAGATTATTTAATATACTTTATGTATTTAAATACACGTGCGGTGGGCGTGTAGACATGCGGCGTCTACAGAGGCGAGAATGAGTTTCATTTCATTTTATTGAGTCGACTGTTTTGGAAGGAGCCTACTTAGTCTCATGCATGTGTACAAAACGTACAGTACATGGTCCCGAAATCCTGGGTCACGGGCAAAAGTGTAGCTTGGCATGGGTGATGGATGCAGCGCGGGAATATGAACCCCTGGTCCTGCTTAACCAGACCTCCTTCATTTGTGATCCCTGGGACACTACCAAAGCGAGCAGTTATATTTACACTACTAGCTCTCTGCTAATCGTGCTGGTCGATACACTACTCGTCTGATTCTTTCTTGATTATTATTCAGTATCACAATGTGAAGTTGAAGCGTTAAAAATTGCAGCAGGTAAATTCATTAATCCTGATCTATCAATTAGGGTATCCAGTTAGCGCCGCGCTCGAATTAGCTCATTGCGACCATGCAGTCATCGCAGCAGAAGCGAGAAACAAGAAACAGAGCATAGCAAGAAAAGTATGAGACAAAACCGAATAGAACAAACCCATAACGTCAATCCGTCTATATCCATGGAGACGGAAAAGCACGCTTGGCTCGTAGCCGACATCTAAATTGTTGACCGACTGGCGCGAGCAGAGCTAAACACCACTCATCGTACAGAGAGCTTACGCCCATTTGCCGAGTAGAGACATCAATCCTATTAGAATGTTAGCAACTGAATCAAGAGGAGGAACAAAAGGACGATCAAAACGTACCAGCACCCAAGCACATAAGGAAGAAAGCACTTAGAAGCCTGGTTATGGGGCCTTTCTGCATATAAGGGCTGAACATGAACTCGTGTGCCATGAGTTCGACGAGTCCAGTGTAAATCAGAATGCCTGCACTGATCGAGTCGAAAATGCCATTGGTTATGAGGGTCGTGGCTGACTCCGGAGGGTAAGTGTTGCGCACTCCTAGACCAATCGCAATAGCGATGGGTGTCGAAAGACCGTAGGCCAGGCCGAGAAAATATGGAGTCCAGCGCTTGCTCTTCGGCCATGGTACCTCGGCCAGGCGAGATCCCAGACCGAGGCCTTCGAACGTTTGGTGGAAGACAAGGACGATGTAAAGGGTGATGAATTCGTCTCCAGCCACAGCGAGGGTGAGGCCAATGAAGATGGAGTGGAAGATAACACCAAACTCCAGGATGAACAAAGCGGTCAACTGGGCAGCATATGTCTCAGGGATCAATCCACGCTCGAGCCAATCGGGGTTGACGTCCTCGTTCGCCGTATGGTCGTGAGAATGCGCTAGATGATCCTCTCCAGGGACATGAGAGTGGCTGGCATTATCACCCAGGCTAGGGGTTGCCTTTTGACGATCTTCCAGACTATGGCTCTCATCATCCCTAAACCGAGGCGCAGGCGCGTGGTGCGAATGGCCATGGGAGTGGCCGTGTGAGTCCCCGGATCCAAATCTGCCGTAGCGCATGGTCATCAACTCAAGGAAGAACATCAGGAAGATTGACATCAGGGCAATAGCTTCCGGCCAAGGATACTCCGTGATGGGCCCCGTCAAGCATTCGTTGCCAAGAGCTTCGTTAGCAGGCGCAAGTAGATGAATGAATGCAGTAGCTATAATAATTCCAGAGCCAAAGTATTTTGCAACAAAGAAGCTCCATGCCGGTATTCCAAGCGCCTGATGGCGCTTAGCGAAGACGGGAAAGACAGCACCTGAATAACAAGGATGAGCACGTGAATCAATACCTCTTGGAGGTTTACATACCGAGTGTTGAGCCAACGAGGATGACAAAGATAGCAGAAATGCGGATCCCCATACGTCCATCATATTCGTTATGAGTGCTGCAGTTGCCGGGGGAAGGCTCGTCCTCAACGGCTTCTTCCGGCTGAGCCGCCTGGCGCAGAACAAGGTGCGCGATCTCCATTGGGGAGGTCATGGTTGGAGCGTTTGGAAGTTGGTAGTGAAGATAAAGGAGTCTGTCTACGGAAACAATATGGTAATGGATGTCCTTATGAGAATATGGAGTGGGGAAATGAAGAGAAAGAGATCTTCGTGGTGGCTTCGAGGCTCCGCCGTGGGTAACTGCCTCAACAAAGGATGATAAAGTGAAACCGAACGGTGAGAGGTTCGCGCCTCTTGAGGATATGAGACCCGCTTTCGATGGGTTGTTGTGTGCAGGTCAAGGCTTGGGCGACAGGTACATCTTATATCGCCGAGAAAAATAAGCAAAATGGAGCACCGTGATGGATTGATGGGATGCTTCTCTTTGAAGCTTGGTAGGGCTTAAACATAATTGGCAAAAGCAGAGTGGGCGGCGCTGGCAACGAGACCACCACGGTTTTTTGGATGAGCACCATGTTGGACTGCGCTAAACAGAAGGAGCGAATGGCGATGCGTGTTAGTCCACAATTTGTGAAAGAGGTTGGCCATTATGGAGGCTTTGCCGCGTGGACATGAGGAAGAGGTATTGTAGGCAAAGATGCAAACAGCGGGCACCCAAGGCTTCTGTACAACGACGGGAATTTTTGTTTTTGGTGAAGCATTACGAGAGTAGAGTTCCTAACAGGAAGAGGAAAGGCGAGGCTGGCGAAGGAAACCATGCCCGAAGGAATTTTGCTAGTGAGCTGACTACGGTTTGGTTTGGCACTAAGCTCTCGATAAGCCAAAACGGGAGGCTGTGATGACGAGAGCACGTTGGTAATTCTCAAGCCACATTGAGCACAGGATTTGATGAGAGCGGCCGGTCATGACAAGAATTCTGCTGCCTCGCTCCATGGTGATATTGAGCCAGATATATCATCGTGTCGGACCGTGGTGGGATAGCACTTGGGTAGATGAGGGCTTGTTTGGTGGCGTCACAGTCGTATCCAGAATTTGCTTAGCTGTCATTGGTCAGTCTCATGAAGGGCAGCTTGACAAACAGCGACTCACCGGGACCGTTTTCCCAGGCTGATAATTACAGCTAGACTTATTGGTGGTACGTATGAAGAGATATGATGTGCTCTCCCTAAAGGATGAAAAGGATGGATTGAGTGCGCGGTCCAGACGGTGATGAGAGGGAATGTCAATGTCAGGGATCACGTGCATGCGGGCATGCTGTCTGGTGCTCCCTTCCATCTGCCAAGGCGGCAGTGGAATGATGCATCCAATGACGACTCGATGTCGTGATTGTGGGTACATGTAGCTGGCAGCTGGTTACCTTCGACTTGCAAGTACTTGTTCCCATCGCCGATCATTATTGTCTTCATTGAATTTATGCACTTTGCCATGGGTGCGAAACATCGCAATGCAGGTTCCCTGTTTCCCCGCAAGAGATTGCCCTTTGGCGATCAGGCCACCATCTGAAATCAATGTCGTACAGAACGAGACGTGTACAGTACAATACAAGTATATGCCGCATACTTGTGCAGACACTCATCAGGGCAGCTACCTGGGAGAGCCATAACAACGGGGCAGACAGGCCGTATTGGCCTCAGGGCCATTTGAAGCCATTTGGAGATTCTCAGCTGGTCATTCGATTTTCAATTGTCGATTCCAGGCCACTGTGGTTTGCATCCGCCCAGATCCTTAGCGCGCCTTCTCTGCCAATCAATCCAAAGCATGGAGAGAGGAGACGTCCAAACAGTACGTCATGTATTCATGTACGGCAGGAGCTCTCGACACAGCTGACTGGTCATTACGTCCACATAATATTCTTTCTGGCTGCCTGCTCAACGCTCAACGCTCAACTTTCACCGCTCCCATAAAACCCTCATTTGCCCGCTCAAATTCCTCTCTCCTCACCAATTTCCCTTCCAAGCTGGTCTTGCTTCTCTCACATTACTGCCATCATGATTGCCAATCCCATCGAACAAGTCCTCAAGAAAACCACCGCGCTGCCCTTCCCTACGGGCAAGCCCACAGACGTCGCTCCCATTCCCACAGTTGTACCCAATCCCATATATCACGAATTCATTGGTGATGATGGCAAGAAAACACTCTGGGTAGTCTTTGTGATCATGGTCATTGCATCAGCTGCTTTTGCCGCAATGTCATGGAGAGTACCAGTCGTACGTATTTTGCTCCGATCAAACACCCATCACAATGCTCATGTCTCACCTTCAGGCTCGACGTCTCTACCATGTGGTCACCACTCTGATTACCATCATCGCCGCAATCTCCTACTTTGCCATGGCTACCGGCCAGGGAACAGGAGTCAACAAGATCATTATTCGTCATCAACATGACCATGTCCCCGATACCTACGACGAGGTTCACCGTCAGGTTTTCTGGGCCCGCTATGTCGACTGGGCCCTCACAACTCCTCTTCTACTGATCGATCTTGGCCTGCTTGCCGGCCTCAGTGGCGCACATTTGTTCATGGCTATCGCCGCGGACGTCATAATGATATTGACTGGCCTTTTTGCTGCCTTTGGCTCAGAAGGTACCCCCCAAAAATGGGGTTGGTACACCATTGCATGCATTGCCTATCTCGTTGTTATTTGGCACTTGGCCGTAAATGGTAGAGCTACGGCGAATGCCAGGAGTGCTAAGGTCGGCTCCTTTTTCCTAGCCATCGCCGGATTTACCGTCATTGTCTGGACAGCATACCCAATGTAAGTACCGTTTGTTTCACTTCCCATTACATGTAGTAACGTGAAGCAGTGTCTGGGCTATTGGGGATGGCTCTCGAAAGATTTCAGTCAGTTCCGAGGTCATCGCTTATGCCGTCTTGGACGTTCTCGCCAAACCCATTTTCGGGCTCTGGCTCCTTGTCACTCATTCGAGAATGCCTGAGAGTGCTGTTGAGCTCGGGGGTTTCTGGAGCCAGGGACTGAACCGTGAGGGTACTCTCCGCCTGGTAGATGATGACGGAGCGTGAACTACTCAAACCAATCATCACGTATACGCCGATCCCTCAGCTAAAATTGCAACAGTAGAGCGCTGTACCATATGCACTAAGGAAGACTGTTTAACCTTCTCCGCTTCACATTTTAATCCACTTGCTGATTATTTGTGTTTATCGTATGACTCGGGGGCGTCAAGTGAGTTACATATGTAGCCGTGGCTTATGAACTAAAAATATCTTACGAAATTGATCAACGACCAATGATTGACTATTGAGACTTGTGATAATTTTGCATGAAGTATCAAACCTCAGAACTCTACACTGATTGGGCGGGAGGTAATTCCGGGATCACAACATTCTCAAATAAGATATCAACATGCACACAAGCTCGGAAACATTCCTTCCATTCGCATGCTCGGAACACTGGTGTTTTGGGCGCTTTCTAGTGAGACAGGAAGGAAGGAGCGATCCATCCACGACTCGAAGGTTTTCCTCGAAGATAGGGACCATCGCCTTTCGTAAACATTAACCACCGAATACAATTAACACCCTCCTCATAGGCAGTTGAGGCTACGATATACTGAGTCGGTTTGTCCCCATACTGGTCTTTCTGTTTTAGGCTCTTCGAGCCACCGAGGCTTGTTGGATGTACAACCATCGACGACTCGCTTATTTCCCATTTCGACAGCGCCGGAATTATTACATAGAAAGAGCCCCCTTGTTGGCTCATTAAATCCCATGTGGTTTTTCGATATCTCCGCATAACTTGATACGGCAATCTCCAACCTGGATCAAATACATCCTTCTTCCGGTGTGGTTCACTCACTCTCGTGTAGCAGCTATTGCGCAACACCATCGAACTGTGCTGGAAAAGTAGCACGCCCACCATGAGGTCATCAGTCTCAAAAGTTGCTGCTTTTACGGCACTCTTAGCAGTCGGGTAGGTTCACGTGTGTTATTTCTGGGCCCTTATGTCCAGGCCTCGAAAATTCGACTAATTCCCGTGTACAGGACCTGCTCTCCCCATGCCTTCCCGCAAGAATCCCTCGCAAAGCACCGAGATCATACAGTCAACGAACATATACCACTTGCTTTACTACGTACTGACAGAGACCGCGGTGACTCACATGACTGCACCAAGGTGATACTTGATCATCCCTCGTTTGAAACGGACTGTACGATGATGGAACAGACGTATACTACAACCGTTAGAATGGACTGTGATGGTTGTGATCTGCAAGCAGTGCATCTGGGACATGGCCTTGTATGTCTCTGCTATCCTTCACCTTATGTCAGCGTTTCTTTCCAACTCGTTACTCCTGTGCCTAGATATTAGTATTCATTCTAGACTGACACTGGATCACGCTGCAGCCGTGCCAAACCTTAACCACAGTTCCCGGCACCACGACCACAACCGAGGTTTCGTGTGCGAGAGGAGACAGATGGAGACCTCCCCCGACCGACAACCCTATCCCAGTATTCTACGAACCTATGGACGGAGACGTAGTGTCCGACGAGGCTCCGATAGACGATGACGGCGAAGAGTCGTCATTCTCCGTCACGAACTTCAATCCCCACGACCCAGATGAATACCACGCCTTCGAAGTCGCTCCCGGTGATACGCCGCCCAATGGTGCACCTGATGAAGCACCCAACAATCCACCCAACAATCCACCCAACGATATTCCCAACAATTCACCCAACGATATTCCCAACGATACGCCTAATGGCGGACCTCTTGTTCAGCCCCCAACCAAAGTTGTTGATCCCTCTAAGTCAACCCACCCAGTCAAGGCTCTACACGACAAGCTCGCCAAAGGAAGGCAACACCCGACACGTGTACCCGGATCAGGGTCATTGGCAGGCCTACAAGCGGCAGGAAACGAAGATACGTCCACAGTGGAGCAGGATGAGAGTGCTGCAGGGGCGGGTGAAGTATCGCCGAGCATGTTCAAGTATGGTCTATTTTAACGTCTTGCTTCTTTTTCGTTTTCTGTTTTTCTTGTTTTGGGTATCGGATCATAGTATGCTGAAGACTGCCACGAGCCCCATGTATTTGTACTTGTACGACAGCTTGTAATGACTTCGGCCCTGCTATCTCATTGCTTTTCGAGGTCCATTTTCCCTTGTTTTCTTTCTTTTGATTGAGCGACAAACAACACTTTTTGCTTTATGGTGGCTTTACTTCATTTTTGTTCCAGAGCACTCTCATCTCTGCACTTTTGTCTCTCGTTTTTTGTTACTGTTAGTACGGTGTTGTAGTATAAGCGAGAATTTGCCATTTCTTCTTCCGGCACCGAGAAATTAGGCACACACAGAGACATTCAATGGCGGCTTTGCAATGCTTCAAGAACAAGGTGGGGTGGCCAGCGAGGAAAGGAAGGAGAGAGAGGGCGAGTGCGAGGGCGGGGTCCGACGACACCTGGAAAAATAATGAGGGAGTGAAACGAGAAACAAGCATAGGTATAAGGGCAACTAACAAAACAACAAGAGGATAAGGTGTAGTATGGTTGTTATTATCTAGCTCTTCACCTTTTATCAACAACCAGCCAGACTTGGCGATTAGTGGACGTCGCGAGGAATGGTGGACATTTATCACACCATATTAATTACCATCATACACGAGATTTGGACATGCACACTGCAGCTGAACACTCCATATTTCTACTGTCTTTACCGAGAAGGGAAAGGGAAAGGGGAATAATAGTAGTTTTAATAGTAATGGTATTGGGTATGTTCTTGCACTTGCACCTGCACTTGCTCTTGCACTTGTTATAGCAACAAAAAAGTACAACGCGCTTCCCTTCGTCGTTATATATCAAGTTGTCGTAGTCATAATCGTGGTCGTGGTTGTGTTTGTATGTGTATACATGTATACTGTACGCCAAATCAAGCCTTGTGGCTGAACGCAAACGGGCAAAAACACGAAATACTATACGTCAACACCAACAAGCTCTCGAGAAAACACCGAGACAAGACCTTCTTGGTGTGCCATTAAGCTTGGCGAGGCAACGCAACGCAACGCAAGGCTGTCGATTCAGGTTCACCGGTCACTGCCAGTTCCAAGTTAAAGAGGTTACGCCCCGCTCCACCCACGTCGACGACGAAACGTCCTTTGAAGTTCTTAACTTCCAGGCACGAGGAAACGACACCAGAAACCACAAATTATTGCGAAGTAAGGAGGTGCACGCGAAGCTCATATCTTCATTATAACATTCTTCCCCTGACATCTCGATAGAGAGACAGCTTAGCGGCCATAGCCAGTTGTCCACCTAAACGGCATAACACCACCAGTCTTCGCTTCAAGAAGCGAGCATCATTATAAACAAATTCAACAAGATCAAACGCATAATCCAAAGAGGGCACGCATTTACGGAGCAACCTCGCGACGCTCCTCGTGCACAACCTCCTTGCCGTCAAAGCCAATCTCAGTGGCGTCATTGCCGCTGTGCGAGTGGTTGTCCTCAACGTCCTTTCCGGACTCAGTGACGCCGAAGAGCTCGTCCATCTTTTCGAGGGAAAGACCCTTGGTCTCGGGGATAAAGAACCATACGAAGAAGAACATGGCATAACAGAAAGAGGAGTAGATGATGAAGGCGCTGTTAGATGAAAAGTTAGTCAAATGGTGATTCCACAAAAAGAACAGGAAGGAAGGAACTTACCCATAGCCATGGGAACCAACGGTGGCCATCATGTTAGGTGTAGCGCGGGCAACAACGAAGTTGAACAGCCATTGGGTGGCAGCGGCGATAGCAACGTTAAGGGATCGGAGACGGTTGCTTGGGATCTCGGAAACGTAGATCCAGCAAACGGGGCCCCAGCCGAATTGGAAGAAACCAGCGAACAAGAAAATCATAACCAAGGCGACGTAACCCGCAGGCGGGACAGCGGCGCCCTTGACCGGGGGGCTGATGCGGACGTACAGGCCAATGTACAACATAGCGCTTCCTTGAGCAATCGAGGTCCAGAGCAGAGAGCGGCGGCGACCAAGAGAATCAGCAGCGAAGACCAAGAAGCATGCGCAAGTAACCATCTTGACAACACCGTAGATACCGGTAGCGAAAAGCTTGGTCTCATTTCCGGTAAGACCCAAGTTCTTGAAGATCTGAGGCGCGTAGTAGTTGATGGCGTTAGTTCCAGTCATTTGTTGGCAGATCATAAGACCAATAGAGATGAGGACACGCTTGCGATTTCCGGGGATAGTGAACATCTCCTTAAGAAGATCCATAACAGAGGCACCGCCGATGAGCATGCGCTCATGCTCAAGTTGGTCAGCGATTTCCTTCAGCTCGGCGGCAACGTAAGGGTGAGTAGCAGGTAAGTTCCGGATGCGGGCCAAGACGGCAGAAGCCTCGTCCCATCGATCCTCCTTTGCAAGGAAACGGGGAGATTCCTTGTTGAGCATCATGCAGAAGAAGAGGATGACGGCGGGCATAGCTTGCAGAGCCAATGGAACAATGTATACGGCAGATCCCTTGATGTGGAGGATAGCGCCATAGTTAACCCAGAAGGCAAGCATAACACCAGTTGCGATGAAGAGCTGATAGATACCGGTAAGACCGCCACGGATGGCACGAGGAGCGTTTTCGGAGATATAGAGAGGGACAACCATGGAAGCGCCACCGACACCGAGACCAGCGATCATACTGCGTTTAAGTCAGTGTCATAATTCAAAATTTAGGGTCTTTCAATACATACCGACCAACATACATGGAAGCGATGCTTCCGAAGCTAACAGACTGCTGAATGCAACCAACGACTGTAATGGCACCCATAATCTGCAGTGCTAGCTTTCGTCCCCAACGATCGGCGACCCAGGAAGCCAAGAAGCAGCCGAAGAAACAACCAGCCTGAAGGGTAGAAGTGATGTTGGCCGTGAGATTGGCATTGGCAACAGCGTCCTGCTTGTCGAGTCCGTACTTCCTAAAAGGAAAATGTCAGTGCTGTCCATTTTTCATCTTCTTTCTTCATTTTCCTAATCGCACAAGAATTTTGACGAGATCTTGAGCCGAAACTTACTTCATGAACTCAGGCAGCGTAAGGACACCACCGATGGTACCGATATCGTAACCAAACAACATACCTCCAAAGCAGGCAGAGCATGCCATCATGAAGGCACGCCATCCGTAAATCTCTGGAGGATCTTGCTTCATGGCATCGTTCCTGATGACCTTGTACAGGAAGCGGGCCCCAGGGCCGGCTCGGCTCATGTCCGCCATTGTAAAAGAGTTGATTCAAGTTCAATCAAGATAAAAAGATGACTCTTGTATGGCCTGTTGATATGTTTTTGTTAGTCGAGAAGAACGAAAGACGACAACAACTTCCGATCGTCGTACGATAAGCAATGTTGATGAGAGTCAAGAGGAGATGATGATCACCCACAACCCCAGGATCTCGTGTGTTTGGTGGTAGCAAAGAGGAAGGGATACAAGGAGAAGAATAGAAAGGATATCAAGAACTATGCTTACCAGACTCCAGTCTCTCCAAGTAGCACAGAGAGGCAGACCCGCGATACGGGAAGCAAACGAGGAGAAAAGAGAAAAGACTCCACAGTTTGATTAACAGCACCCTTCCTGGCTGGCGAGCATATATAAACTGCGCAAAGGCCCAAGCTCTATCCCAATCTGTATGCACAAGCGGCAGCAACGGGGGGCGGGAGAGCTGCCATGACCGCGGTCTTTGACTGACCCTAGGCCCACCACCCGCACTCCGAGTTCCCACCTCCACAAAGCACTAAAAGAATTCCTAATTCCAGGCTCGCTTGATCTTCGAGATAGTCTTCATTCGATGAAAAGTCACGTTGGGCCTTCTAGAATCAGCGTGGGGCTTGCGAGCCGGTGTTTAATTTGCGGAAAAAAGAAGAGGTATTGGCGTCGCCAAGGAGTGCAAATAATTCCATCCATACATGGGCAAGAGTGGCGTTTCTGGTCCAGCGTTGCACAAAGAGTGTTTTGATGATCCCGGGGTAGTTTGCAACTTGCCCCCAACCACTCCTCCACACCTCGTTCTGTCTGGCTGGGGTAACCAAACGGTTCGCTAGTCCCGTCTTGGGTACGCATGAACAGCTCGCCCAATCCCCGCAACCTCGCGAGAGACCAGTCTAATGAATTTATCCGTGAATTGGACATGCGACCTGCCCGTCCGCCCGATCCGTAGCTGTGGGTTAATGGTGGCCACGGTGTATGCAATGGCTGTTCTGCAGGTAAAATACAATGCCGGCCTCTCTTCCTTTCGATGAAATTGCGCGCGAGTCGGCGCATCAAGCCCTGAAACCTAGGCAAAATGAGCAGACCAGAAACTGTGTGCTCCAGTACCTTTTCGGACTCGGGTAAATCGCACCAACAGGGACCGAGGCGGCCAACAAATATCCCTAAAATGGCCCGGTGGCCGGTGGGGTGGATTGCATGAGCGGAGAGATATTGCTAGTGCCCTCAAAAAGCTAGCATTCTCGTCGTCTCATCGGTATTAAAAAAATCTTAAAAAGGCCTGCCTGCAGTAGTAGTTCATACACTTTCGGACCTGCTCATCGCCTCCAATTGAACTTGATCTTGGACCCGGTGCCGTATCGTCCTAATCTTCCGCAACAGTTTCTGTCTTTCGGCTCCATCAATTCGGTGCTATCCAATACCGACTAAGCTCTCACATCAGCCCAGGTCATCCGAGTAGCGGTCTTGTCACGCAGTCACAATTCACCGTCCACTTACAAGAATGACGTCCGCCACTGCCAATGCCAACCGCTCGTTTCCCCTCCATGCTTTCTCCACGAATCCCCTGCGTACCCGCGAAGATGTGGTTGCCGCAGTACGATCGCTTTTAGATCCTCTTGCTGCCGGGGATTCACCCCACCATTCCATGGTAAAAGTTGGAAGCACTGGCACACGCTTTGACGAAACTGCTGCTCAAGTCGAGGGCTATGCCCGGCCTCTATGGGGTCTGGCCCCTCTTCTGGCTGGTGGAAGCACATATGATGGCGCTGAACGATTTGTAAATGGTCTAGTTAATGGCACAGACCCTGAAAGCGAGGAATTTTGGGGGTACATGGAAGATCAAGACCAGCGCATGGTGGAAGCATGTCCAATTGGATACACGCTTGCAATTGCGCACAAAAACTTTTGGGATCCTTTGACGGACAAACAGAAAAAGAACATCGAATCCTGGCTGGGGAGCATGAATGACAAAGATATGCCTAATACCAACTGGTACGATGCCTTTCCCCGTGACTTTGTAAATCCAAGTGATTTGAGATTAGATGCTGAGACAGTCACAAATAATTAGGCTTTGGTTCCGCGTCTTCGCCAATCTCGGACTCGCCAAAAACGGCGCTACATGGTCCAAGGAGCGCCTTGAGGCAGATATCAAGCAGCTCAACACCTTCTACCGCGGTGATGGCTGGTCCAACGATGGCCCAGAGGGTTACCGCCAGATGGATTATTACTCCGGTTCTTTCGCAATTCAGTATTTGCAGCTTTTATATGCTAAGCTCGCTGCCGAGACCGACCCAACCCAAGCCGAAGAATACAAGAAGCGCGCCCAGAAGTATGCCGAGGACTTTGTCCACTACTTTGATCCCGAGGGAAGGGCAATCACTTTTGGAAGATCTTTGACATACCGATGGGCTATGGTCGCTTTTTGGGGTTCTGTAGCTTTCGCTGAAGTCGAATTGCCTGCTCCGTTATCCTGGGGTGTAGTACGCGGAATATGGCTGAGGAACCTCCGATGGTGGACAACGCAGCCCGATATTTTCCAACCGAATGGCATGCTCAGCATTGGCTACTCGTATCCTAATACTTATCTCGCTGAGAACTATAATTCTCCTGGCTCGCCATACTGGTGCATGTTAGCATTTGCACCTCTAGCGCTTCCCGAGACTCATCCGTTCTGGAGTTCCAAAGAAGAATTGCATCCGTACGCGAACCAGCGAGTTATCAGGCCAATTCCTCATCCTCGACACATTGTCGTGCGCAGTGGTGGCCACACGTTCTTGTTGTCTAGCGGCCAGTCCTGCCATTACCCATTGAAGAACACACAAGCCAAGTATGGCAAGTTCGCGTACAGCGCCGCATTTGCGTACTCGGTGTCCACGGGGTCTTACACACTCGAGCAATTTGTGCCTGAATCGTCGCTCGCGCTCTCGGATGATGACGGTGAGCTCTGGAAGATGCGTCGCGCTCACAACGGTGACTCGGAGATTGAGAACCACGACGGCGTTCCTGTTCTCGTCTCCAGCATGAAGCCCTGGAATGATGTCGACGTCCTCACCTACCTTGTGCCTCCTGCAGAGGACACACCAAACTGGCATCTGCGCGCGCACCGCATCCGGACTGGCCGCGACATCATGACAGCTGAAGGTGCATTCGCTGTCTACGGGTGTCGCGAGGCTGATGGCAGAAACTTGACCGATCTGAACGAATCCATATCCGAGGGCGGCAAGGCAGACTCGACCAGCGCTTTTGTTGCATCTCGCTCCGGGGCCGTAGGTATCGCGGAGCTATCTCAGGCAGAGAGGACCGGAAGTGTGTTGCTTGCGGACGCCAATTCGAATTTGGTCGAGGCAAGAAGCGTGCTGCCAACGATTCACAAGGACTTGAAGGCAGGTGAGACTGCGTGGCTTGTGACTGCTGTTTATGCGCTGCCGGCTAGTGTCGAAGGATGGAAGGAGCAATGGAAAGCCGGCTGGGAGAAGAAACCGGTTATTCCAACCTGGCTCCAGTCCAAAATTTCTGGTCGCTGGGACTAGAATTGCATGTTAGATAACGACTTGACGACACGCTGTTACGCTTCATAGACAAAACGAACGATGGCGCATTTGGATGATGATGATGATGATGATGAGAAGTCAAAATAAGTAGTTCGCAAAGCACCCGTTACAGCAGTTCAACAGATGGATGACCCTCGCCGTAAATGCAACATGCTCACTACTGTATATCCTAGCGTTGGTTCTCGCTACCCATACAGTGTCAATGATCAGCCTTAGTGCTGACATTCAAGTCCCATAAACTAGCCCTCCCAGAAAGTTCCTAAAGACGCCGTTGAAGGAGAGAATACATCCCTGTCCTCATCATCATATCGTAGTATACCCTAGTCTGGACCCAACACCACGGTCGGGCCGCCTTGGATCCTCCTCATGCATCCTTCAGTGGGTTCTCATCGGCCTCAAGAATGCCCTTCTTGACAAGCTCTTCTGGCGCCGGGCGGCCTTGGAGGCCCTTCTCTAAGCTGTCTGCACGCATGTGGCGTTCGAGTTCTTTCTGGTGACCCTGGAGGGCAGGAGCCGCGTTGGAGTCGGGCAGGATGTTCCTTTCGACGAGCTGTTCGCGATCCGGGCGGTGGGCCAAACCCTTCTTGAGGTTATCGGTGGCTCGTTGGCGCTCAAGCTCAAGGGCCTTAGCTTGAAGTGCACTATGTGGGGAGAGCTAGTTAGCATTACTCAAGCTCCCGACTCTCACCGCGCGCCACCCATCGGGAGGTGGGGTGATGCGGGAAGCATGGTAGAAGGAACACTCACGGAGCAGTGTTTGTGTCGAGCAGAATGTGCCTGTTCTTTAGATCTTGGGCCTCCGGGCGGTGCTGCAGATGCTTCTCCAAGCTGTTGCGGCGCTCAATGCCCTGGCGCACAGGTGAGATGGGTGTGGTGTCGACAACGTTGGTTTCGGATTCGGATGTCATGTTGGTTGGAGGTACGTAGTAGTTCGATGAGGGTTCACGATTAACTTGAGAGGAACTGAGGGAAGAATTGGAGCTGCGTGCAATCAACAAGGGGCCAAGCAGATACTTGTAGTCGTCCGTTGGAGGCGGTGTCAAAGACAACATGGGAGGGGTTGACAGCGTCGACCTCTAAAAACGAAGCTCACTGCGCCCCGCATCCGCGCATCCTTGCCAGAACATGACCCAGCAACACCGGTTGTCAGGTGCAATTCGACGTTTCAGCGCCGTCGTCATATGCGATGCCACCAAATCACAAGTCGGTCACTTCAGCTGAGGCCCTGATCATCTTCGTTTGCCCTTGAGTCACCTCGACTACTGTGCTCTTGCATATTGCTCAGTGCTCATTGCACATGGTCACCATGTGTTGCCCTGCTGTTTTTGCCCGCTCTAGCCCGTCGATGACGTAGCCAAGACTCACTCGATACCACCACATAACACCACCACAAACAAACACCGGACCCAGACCTTGCACGCGCTCCAGTAAAATATTGATGTTCTCCAGACTGTGGACTCTTAGCAAGATTTGGATTGCTCGAGGGGGCCGGCCGACCTGAATTATTTTCCTATTCCTGTCATTTCGAAGGCTTGTTAAAATCAATGTCCTCCTCTAAAGAAGCTAGGTTAATCGTGGGGACAAGCTATAATAATATAGAAAATCTTGACCTACGTGATCAGAAACAAATTCACTAGCTGCTTTTCATAGCATCGAAGCCAGTTTGATGACTGCATACGAGACTGATGCCCACGGCCACCACAAGACCACAAAAAACTCAAGACAAGGTACGCCCCCAAATATGTGGAAATTTGATATATTCTGAACTGCTGGTTATTGATAAGGGGTATCTCGTAAAACTACACATACAAGTACAGCCGCCCTCGTTAGAGAAAAGCTAGCTGACATCTTCTTCTCCAACATATGCAAATCTCTTGCTAGAGGGCCATATCAAACATTATGGGAAAAGAAGAAAAGGAAATTGCGAATGATGCCAGTCTGGTCGGATAGAATCCAAGCTAAGCCTAAGCTTCAGCAAATGATGTAACAAAGGAAAAATTCGTAGGACGTTGAAATCGCATTCAACGTGTGTGCCGGTGCGCCAACAATAATACATCCATGGAGACCTCTCGACGAACGCCGAGCCGCGGAGAGCGCCGTCCCATATGCGAGGAATGTAAACAAAAGAAAGCAAGGTGTATATATATAGTAATGAATCAGACTAAGTTCTTTCTATACCGGGTTGTGGATAAGAGAGTCCGGTAGGTTGATTGATGGGCGATCCCAACGGTGAAAAGTTTGAATTTAGCTCAGGAATAATAGGCTTCATGCCGTCCAGGTCGATGCCACTGTCCCGATCAGCACGTTCCGAGCCGGACAGGGATGCAAGATCCATTGGATCTAAAGCCCGGTGTGGTGGCGTCCAAGGACTTAGAAGGGCTTTTGAATCTACATCGTGATCGGCTTCGGGGACGTCTTCGGAAATGAGAACTCGCCCTCCAAGCTGCACATCGCTAACCCTGACTTGATACTGTAGGGCTTTCTGTGCATCTTTGATTAGCTCTTCAGTCCAGTCTAGGCACTTTTTGAGGCTTTGGTTCATCTTTTGACTGTCGACCAACAGCTCCCGATGTTTTGAGAGATCCAGCCGCAAACGCTTTTCGTCCCGTAAACGATGTGCCGCATCTCGCTCAGCCAAAGCATCAGCACTCAGAGTGCTATCATCGAACGAGGATTCGCTGCTGTACACTTCATCTTCTTCCGGTTCTTCCTCCTGTTCTGACATATCGGAAAGATCTCCGAGGTCGCTTACATCAATAGCAGAGAATCCTTCCAGAACCGAAGTAGTGTTGCCATCCATCGAAAATCGTCCTGCGCGGCTCATCCGTCGAAAACGTCTTAGTTCAGCTTTTTGCTTGCGAACTTCCTTTTCGAGTGATCGATTAATAGCAAGTAAGGAGGAGTTGCTAATTTCTAGATCAAGCACTTTTCGTTCGCGGCGAGCATTTGCCGCCAGTTCATTCATCTTCTCGAGCGCACTTTTACCGTCATTGGGTTTGTTAGGGCTGTGAAGACTAGGAGAAGGGAGACCAGAGAGTGCCTCTGTCGTCGGAGGGGGTGCAGAAGCAACACTCTCGGGCACGGATCCATTGCTGGCGATCCTGTTTTCGTGGTGGAGTGGACTAGGAATGATTGAAGGTTGCTCGTTGGAAGAAACCTTCTTCAAGGAAGTTACAGAATCGATAGACGACAAACTAGCGCTCTTCCCGTGGCCCAATCTTACGGCGGATGACGCAGCGCTGGATCTTCTTCTTGTGCCATCTGCGGGCGTATCTGGTGCATTTGTGCTCGTTCCTGACAATACAGAAAGTGCCGAAGGTCGTGTGTGGAGGTTAGGTCGGATAATTTGAGAAGCTCCTTTTCTGTAGGATAAATGACAGTATTCTTTTGAGGGCGACGGAGGGCGGAGAGACGGCGCACCCTGTAAAGGATTTGCGTTCGCCCATGGCTCAGGGGATTGCGAAACTAGTGGCGGTGTGAGGATTGGCGGACTGCCCCGCGGTTGCTCTTGTCCTGGTCTGGAGTCGGCGTGGAAGAACTTGGTCTCCGGGTTTGGCCTCCCAACAGATGATAAGGGAGGAGAGGGCACGTCGTGAGCCCGTTGGCTTCTTTGGGTTGCATCTTGATCACCATTTGCGTAGAAGAACACAGGCGATTTTTTCGGGGCCGGCAGCTGCTCCTGGGATCTAGCATCGTTGGCATGGAAGAACATGGACGAGGCATTTTTGGGGCCTCCGCCCTCGGCGGGTGAGTGATTATAGATGTTTGATAGCGGAAGCCGTTGTGTTTGGTTTGTACCATGGTAATTTGTTGCTACCGTGCTTCGTGGTCGGTTGGCGTTCTGGGCACTATTGCTGCCATTAACGCCTAGCCCGGTATAGCCAGGGCCCTGATCTTTGTGGGGGAAGTCAACAGTAGAGGCCGGACGGGTGCTGACCGGTGTACCGGAGGGAGTACCAGAGGGCGTGGAGTTGGCACTGCCTACGCCGACTCGAGATTTTCTCGACGATGAGCGTGGAGTCACATTGGAGCTGAGGAAGGGCTTGACGGGGGTAGCCTCTTCATGGGCATGGACAGTGGCAGTATTGATCCTCGGGGTGGTAGCATTGGTGCTGGTGCGGATTGTGCGAGTAGAGGTAGGGGTTGAGGTGGGAGCAGCAGCCAGTCGAGGGGTGATGGGAGTCTTTGCGGTGCGATTGCTTGCGAGGGTGGGCTTCAAGGGCCGAGTGTGATTGATAGGAGTGCGGTCGGTGGGCATCGTCCACGATATGATGGGTGATTATCTCGGGACGCAACGACTTGGAATCGGGTTGGACATGACCGAATGGGCGAACAATTGTGGTGGTTGCTGGGGGAGGAGAAAAGCGGTGTTGTCGTGTTAGTGCTTGTTGTGTTTGATGAGCCGGGGTGCGTCGGTGGCTCCTGGGCTCCCAAACAATTGCGGGTCACTGTGAGACGTCTGCGTACAAGACCCCGCGTTACAACAGCTGCGGTGGTGTAAAAGTGAAAGAACGTGCAGGCAGAATTAGGTCCATGCCGCCCAGGCTGCGGGAAAATGCTGCAAGTAGGTAATGAGGGGTTTTTTGGGTATGTTGTGGTGTGAGAGCAGTGAGATGATTAGATCTGGTTTCTCGCTCGCCTTGCCGGAGCAAGTCGCGACCCGGGTGCGGTAGGCTAACCGAATGCAGCTTAGGCCGAGCGCGTCATGACAGCCATAGCAATTTCACCTCACCTTCGCGTCCGATCACTCCGTGTCAGCCGTCATTAATTCTTCAATGATGTCTCCACCGTGTGCGCCATGAATAGCAATGTCCTGGACACACTACCTTCAACGCCGCCTGCTTCTGCCTCACCAACAAATCTCCCCTACAACAATGTCTCCGAAGGTGCTGTCCCTTCGCCGGCCTTGGCTGCCTTGTCTTCTTCCACTACGAGTGCCATGAACGAGTCCCTCAGCACAAACATCGCTGAGCTCCAGCAATCACCGGACTTGCCAGCGCCAGCAGAACATCCCCAGCTACCGAGTAGAACACCTTCGAACGAACACGAGTCGCTTAAATACCACCTCCTGGGCCCTTCCCTCACAAAGGCTGGCCAAGATGCCGTCGACCAGCAAAAGGTCTCCGAGATCATATACAATGCGTCCAAGGGTTCCAAATTCTTCAACAATGAAGAGGTCAAGGACAAGGTCTTGACGGACAAGATCAACCGGATTCTCACCAAGAAGCGGAACCTAGAGAAACTAGATTTGAGCACCGATTTGAGAAGGGCGGAAGACTATATTGCGGAGCTGGAATTGAGCAGAGACCTCAGCCAGGTCGTAGTGCACATTGACTGCGATGCGTTCTATGCGGCAGTCGAAGAGTTGGACAGACCAGAGCTTAAGGAAGTCCCCATGGCTGTGGGGAAAGGTGTGCTCACAACCTGCAACTACCATGCCCGCAAGTTTGGGTGTCGGTCCGGAATGGCTGGATTTGTTGCCATGAAGTTATGCCCTCAGCTCATCTGCCTGCCGCTGAACTTTGCGAAGTACACCGCAAAGGCAGAAGAAGTACGGGAAGTCCTTGCAACTTATGACCCCCGGTTTGAAAGTGCAAGCTGTGATGAGGCCTATCTGAACCTGACCCAGTACTGCAGCGATCATCAAATGGATCCTGAAGAAGCTGTCAGCCAGCTACGCGCCGAAGTCTTCGAGAAGACCAGGATTACGGTCTCCGCTGGCATTGCTGCAAATGCAAAACTTGCAAAAATCTGCTCAAACAAGAACAAGCCCAATGGTCAGTTCTATCTTCCAAGTAACAGGCAATCCGTAATGGATTTTATGAAACATTTGCCCACTAGAAAGGTAAATGGCGTGGGTCGAGTTTTTGAACGAGAATTAGCCGCCATCGGTATCGAAACTTGCGGAGACATATATACCCATCGAGCCTACCTTGCCCAGCTTTTCGGTCAAAAAGCCTTTCAATTTCTGATGCAGTGTTATTTGGGACTGGGTCGCACCAGGATCCAACCAGCAGAAGACTATGAGCGCAAGAGCGTTGGCACAGAAACTACCTTCAGAGAAATTAGTAGTACCGCGGGATTACGGGAAAAGCTACGCCATATCGCCGAAGAACTCGAAGAGGACTTGAAGCGCACTGAATACAAAGGCCGAACGCTTTGTCTGAAGATCAAACTCCACACATATGAAGTGTATACACGGCAAATATCGCCGCCCTTCGCTATACACTTGGCTGATGACCTGTACAAATACAGTTTGCCAATGCTTGAAAAGCTAATGAAGGAGATACCTCATATGAAATTACGCTTAATGGGACTACGAGTAACGCACATTGTGAGTACGAAGAAGCCTGGTATCGACTTTTTTGGTCGATATAAGACTAGCACGACCACAACAAAAGCAACGACGTCGACGAAAGACGCAGAAGGAGAGTGGGAGGTGTGGCCCGAAGAGGAATTTGAAGAGGCCGCAAGACAAGAACGGAACGATGAAATGAACGAGTTGGAGAGGTTGTCACAGGAGCACGAGAAGGAACAGCAGGCCGCAGGTGCCGTGGAACAATCAATGGACGATTCCCCTAAAGAAGAAGAGCAATGGCCATGTCCCATTTGCAATGTACCTCAACCTCCTGATGACAAGAAGTTCAATTCCCACATTGACTTCTGCCTCTCGCGCGACACCATCAAAGAAGCCGTAAAATCCACAGCTCCGCCGTCTCTGGACAAGACACAGCCAAGCGCACCAAAGCCGAACGTACCAAAGAAAGGCAAGCGTGGCCGTCCCAGGAACGAAACCATTGCCCTCGACGGCAATGCCCGAGAAAAACGACGGGCGTTCTTCACTTTTGGCGGCAATGGAGTATGAGCGAAACCTGCCCGACGAGACACTTACAACACAACCAAGTCATACATATCCTACACACATAGCACCTTCAAAAGAACCTCGGTACCAAAGAATGAGGAATTTGAGTTTCATGTCGGAACAAGGGTGTTCCGAACCCGAGTCCGCTGCATCTCAAGCGCAACCGAAACGCGCATGCACACAACTCCAGTAGCAAAAGCGCCTTTGGAATGAAATTCAAAAAGATAGTTTAATGCCTGGAAATGACAATAACATTTGCTCGCCCCACGCTGAGCCTCAAACGTAAACCGTTGTTTCTGTCTCCGTGATAAACATACCTCGTCCCTCCTGCTTCTGTTCTAGACCACACCGTTGGAACTTTTAAAAAAAAAAAAAAGGTGACCCCGAACTTCATGTCACACCCCAGGCCAAACACCAAGAAACCGAAAATCCCAACAAGAAAACCAAAAAAAAAAAAAAGTTTATTGCCAAAGTTAATCCTAGACATCAATCGCGAATTCTTCCAAAATCGAACCTAATATCCAGAAACAAGAAAACCCCCTTTTCCGAAGAACCCCCAAAAAGTAATCAACAATTTTGAATCAAGGGAATACCCCTGCATGCCAATTTTTCTTTCCTCACCATGTGCGTTGTTCAAGAAATAATATAACTAGTCATTATTTCTCCGTTCCACCCCTGAATCTGAGTCTGAATCTGCGCTAGCTATCTATATTTACCCAATCGTCTGTGTTGTGCGAAATGAAATGACATGAGTAAGTGAAATGAGGCTGAAGCAGTGCAGTCTTGTCTTGTCGCCCTGACACGTGAGACCGCGTTTTTTTTTTGTTTATATAGAGCAGGGATATGCTGGTATCGGTGGTGGAGGGGGTGCTTGCATGATGCATACGCATGAATGTTCTGGAAAAGGAGTGGTGGAGAGCGGGGAGTGGGGAGTGGGGACTTTGGGCTGGGTGGTCGATCGGTAGGATTTGTTTTCGTCGACTTGGAGAGCGAATTGGGGATGAGGTTTGTGATAGTCATGAGAGGAAATCCACGGTAAGGGGAATATGTGGTAGAAACAAGTAAACAAGGATTGATTTTTTTTTCTACCCTTTTTTTTTCTGGATAGCGAAAGAGAATACCCTATTTGTATTATCTCTTTTAATTAAATCGATTCTTACCATCATCTTTCTATTTTGTTTAATTTTCCATTTCTTAATTTATTTTGGGATGTCATTGATTGCATAGTTTATTCCTCTCGACTTGATCTCGAAGTCGAAAAAATATTATTATTATTATTATTTTTTAAAAAAAAACACCGCAACACGTCCATTACCATATGTTCCTGTAAAGATACAAATGTATATCCCGAAAAATTGAGCAATTAAAATGAAGTTCAAAATTATGCGTTTTCAGTGACCGAATCTAATACAAGGAGAACACTGGCGCGGGTACTTTGCTTTATCTCCCGACCTCATCTTCCTCACATATAACTTCGTCAACGTCGTACTACCATCACCCACATCGCACACTCAGATAATCAATAGGGGAAAAGAGACAAGAAGTATTGAAAGTGCCTCATTGAGGACTAAATATGTATTAGGATCCAGCAGGTAGGAAATTCAGAACCCTCGCTCATCTGAGTCCGAGCCGACTGAAAAGCCACAAAACCCACCCTCCGCAAAGGGCAATTATTTCCACCCATAGAACAACGAACGCATGAAAACACGACAAGATTGCTCATGATGGTCATCGTCAAATCAAATAGCCACAGCCACATGGCTCAAGTCCTTTGCATCGTCCCCTCCCATTACCATTCCGTTGACCGTATCCTCAGGGGTATAGATTATCTGTCTCGGAGACTCAACTTCGCTTAAGTTAGAATGAATCGCTATGATGCGAGTTAGCCAAGCATCTACGCAGCAAGCGGCCTCTCCTCCTCCCTGCCTCGAGTCTCAGTGGCAACGGTGGATGGGGCATCTTCATCCTCTTCCTCGTCCTCATAACCATTACCTCTGTGCTCAGAGGCAGGAATCCATAAACCGGATTCTCTGCTGTCAAGGGGCTGGTCCTGGTTCGAGAGGTCGACACCTTCGCCCTGACGGTGAGCAGCGCGACGTTGAGAGAGTGTGCGTGAGCGAACTGAGAGCTTGGACGACACCGAAGCGTTCTGCTGGACCCAATTGGTCAGCGCATCCTCGCAGTCTTGAATGATACTGTAGCATTGTTAGTTTCAATCCCAATGAATTGGGGGAGTCTACATACGCCTTGCTAGTCTCATAACCATCATAAGCTTGTCTAGTCTCTCCGGGAGTAACCGGGGTGTCATCAATGAGCTCGAGGAGATGCTTTCCATAGCCTGCAATAATGGCCAACTTCTCACAGTGCTCGCGCATAGCATCAAATTGGAATGTGAAAGCAGCCTTCAGCTTCTCGCGGGTAATGTTGGACAGCTGGGCTTCAGCAACGAGAGACTCGGCTTCTGCACGGACGAGCTCCTGCTCAAGGACAACAATCCTGGGAGAATTGGGTTCCTTGTACTTCAACTGGGCGATTTGGTCGGTGATCTTCTGCTTGCCTGAATGTAGATTAGTGGCTGCCGGATTTGTAGCGAAGAAAGGTAAGGTAACTCACGATCACGGCTGGGTTGCACTGAAGCTTCAATGTTGCGGATGCTCTTGATCGTGACGCGGTACTGGTCGTATCGGTCTACAAACTGGTCTTCCAGCTCGCCAATTTCATAAATTAAAACACCGAGCTTGTCGGTCACATCGGAAACGTCATCATCGCAAGCTTCGCCCCAAATTGAGAGTTGTTGCTAAAGACAGCCTGTTAGCGATGGCCCGGGATCGCACGGTAAGGACGTATTCCAAGCTTACAGCAACCTCCATTCGTTCCCTGCTCACAAGCTCCATGCTGCGCATGACATTCTTCTCCATCTTGACCAATTGTGACAGCTTCTTCGCAAGATCCGGTCCGAAAGCGCCCGCAGACTTGTGTCGGAAGGTGTGACCTGGACAACGAAGAAAAGTTAGCATGAATTGACAAGAATGAAACAGATCTAGAGCTCTTAGATGCCATCGAAGGATATATTCAGTCCAAAAGTTGTGGGTGTAGGACCGCCCACGGCCGTCATAGGTGGTGTAAGCACACAAATGCGGGCGTTCGGTGCCCCTCAATGATGCGGCCAGCTCAATTTTTGCCACATTGCTTTCCAACTCTTAAGATCGGAATCGCGTTGTTCCCCACATAGAAAACGCCGTCCCCACATACCAATATTAGACTTGCCAAAGAAGCGCCCGCTCTTTGTCGACGAGGGGGGCGGGGGCGGATTCTGAATCTGCGCCGCCGTCGGGGCGCGAGAGGTCCTGAGCGAGTACGTCCGATGCATGATGGCGATGTATTGTGCAATCAGTGAATGCTTAGTTTGTAGAAGAGGAAGATGTAGATGGCACGATGTTTGACGCTGGTGTTGAGGGGAGAAGGGGCCGGAAGTCGAGGGTTTGTGTGCGTATGTAGGATTGGGGTTGTCGGGTCAGACAAATAATGATGTAGGCCAAGCTTTTTGTCGATCACTGAAAGTCTCCACCGAACACCGAACCCTGATCATCATGCCCTGTTCTGTACCGCGTGCCCCATGATTTCCCCTTTACAGAAGAACAGTCTTCCCAATTGGTATCCCCAGTCCTTCGCTGCCCCATGCGATCTCTAAACCAGCAATCCTGATTGATCTACTGGGTCCCCGAAGGATCCCCAGCTGCGAGCAAAATGCTTCGTTCATACAATTGGGAAACGATGACTACCGTCGTCGCACACTGAAACCTGGACAATGATAACGAGCCTAGCCACTTGGGGTCCCCGGACTGCCTAGTTCAATAGATGGCGCTGTGGCTATGCTTTCTGTCGCTATGTGTGACGTTGTGTTGCGGCGTATTCCCGTCCGGTCTTTGTGTCAATCGCAATATTGACTAGTTTAAACCCACCCTATCAGCGGGAGAAGCCCTGTTGTTGGACAACAAAACACAAGGCTAGAAGCCAATTGTTACTTAGTACTTGCACCAAGTAGATTGCTCAAGCTCAATATCATAATGTACATTTGGGTATCTAGTCATCTACTTCGCCACCGCAATGCAAAAGGAATCGCGAACAAATGTTTTACATGCACGCTGTCTCAAAATCGAGAAAAAGCGTCATTTGGCAGCTGGTTGGCTAGAACACTGAGAATATTCCCAGCTTCTCCAAACCCAGTTGTTGGCCGTAGTGCCCAAAAAATTAAGTCCCCATCCCGTGGAGAGCGCCGGTGATGGACAGCGACAGAAGCTAATCCCACAGCAATAGTGGCTGTAACCCCTAGAATAGAATTGACCACCAAAGGCGACGGAAGAGAAGAGCGAACCTGCTTCAAAGACTTTGAAGAGCTCGGTTGAACAACGACAGCCCGTTGTAGTAGCGGAATACCACTTGTGAGCTCACGAATCGCAATCCCAAATTGTGGATTTGAGATGCCAGGACCCCATGGCAAGCGTAACCGTGATCCATGAACCGTCGCTTTGGTATCTGTTGTTACACTACGTCCTGAGCATATCGACCAGACATCGCTGGGGTTTGTTTCGTCGTTTCCGATAAGGGTTTCGCGCAGATTCTGAGTATACTTTGCAATGTCAGGAAACTTGTTCTGGATGGTCTCCTTGAGCCATGCCTGCGGTACAGCAGGATAGAACATCAATGACAAGTAGCCGAAGGCAAGACAATCCAAACTTGACAGACTACTTCCAAAAAGAAAATCCTGTTTAGTGAGGAGGTCTGATAACGGTTCTAGAACCTCATTCGACAGAGCATCAAGCTTGACGCGTGCCGCGTACACTGGAGAGCCGAGCAGACCGCCTATGCCCTTTCCTCGGCCCATACTCAAAACCTTGGGTGGTCCATCTGTCGGAAGTCCTGCAGCTCGTTTGGCAGCCTCAAATTCAGCCGATGCGGTGCCCCTACCAGGTCCCAGCCCCTCTTCAGAGGTAGTATCAACATCCAAGCTACTCAGACCGAGCTGTACTGTCCGGGATCTTGCTAAGTCGCGACGTCTCGGTGGGATGGTATAATTCATGTACCATGGTAGTATCGCGGTGTATGCGGAGCTCGTAAGGCCATTATAATTTTCGGCGGAAACGTAGAGGGAGAGGTCGATGAGTGGGGTGGCCGAAGACTCGAGGAAGGTAGCGAACCTATATAGATTTTAATTACGGGGACGAAAGAGGATAATGTACGTGGGAGCCCTCACGCTGTACTGTCTGTCTTTTGTTGGGGCGATAGGTTGCGGTCAAGATCGTATGCTTCTGGTCGCTGATTTTGGAGGTACGCAATGATGCTAGAAAATCCTGTTGCTTTGGCCTTCCCGTCTATGAGAAGTGGGAACCGTCCTAAAGCGCCTCTATTAGATGACGTCTCCAAGTGACTATGCGGTAACTGTACCTTGAGGACCGATTGATGTGTCATGGCTAGCAACAAGCTTCCATTCACCATGTGGAACGATGCGCTGTAGGTATGCGATAACTGCTATACATTCGGCATCGATCGAGGGAAGCCCAAAGGCAGGGCCCCATACATGAAGCTCCAATACCATATCTTGCAGCTATCAAAAGCCGAAAGACCGAGCAGGATCGATGAAGTTGATTGGGTTGCTGTTTGCGATGTGTTGCAATGCGCCGCAATGCGCAAGGTTCTAGTTTCCAAGACAGAAACCACGGACCAATTATATGTCGTCTTGGCATGTTTCTCTCATCACGTGAATACGCTTCTGACCCGTTCACTTTAAAGTGCCAGTCATCCCCACATCTACTATCTCACCTACATCCACCGCGTCACCCGCGTTTTCCGCCCCTCATTAAGCGCCTTGCATGTTTCAATAATGGGACTTGAATCATGGCTCCGCTCAGACGATACCTGAGGATTACGAAGCACTCCGTACTCGAAGTGCGCATTTATCTCGACCGACCCTCTGATGCTGATAGCTGGCTTCTGAAACGAGACAATCCAGCACTTCCACGCGTCATCCAGGCTATCCGCCCACTAGTACTCCCAAAGCTGCGTGAGGAAAATGAGCGAGCTAAGGGTAGGACCGGGTCAAAGGCAAGGAAGAAAGGCGTCAAGGATGTGGTTGTGGAGGGTGAGTGCTTGCCGCCCTTGCGGGGGATTTGTATCACGTCAGGCATCCCAACAAGCAATACAATTAACCGTCGTCGTTTGATATGCAAAAATCGGAAGCTTACTCAGATCGACTGACTTGGTACTACCTAGATGATTTCGAAGTTTCAATATTCTTGACCGACCATTCATCCCGGCACTCTGTCTTAACGAAGCAGAAGATCTTCAAGGACAAGCCCCGGATTCAGAGTAATTCAGGCAAACTCACGAGCTGGCTGACGGCAGGCACAAGCGACAAGCCCTTGGTTATCGACCAAGACCCTACGGAGCCGATCGTGGTGCGAGAAGAAGAAGATGATGATATGATTAACCTTGCCGATATTCCCGAAGCTGGCAGTCGGCAGAACGAACAATCTATACGTACAACACGAAATAGGCGTAGAGGCGGAGGTGCAAATGAAGAGATATCCAGCGATGAGAGTTTGGACGAATCAGCCCCGACCAGAAAGCGGAGAAGCAGAAACGCAAGTAATCGCGACACAGATGCAGATCATGATGATGTACAAGAGCTGCAGGATGAGAAAAAGAAATTTGGAATTAATACTTCCTATGACGGATTTAGCATTTACGGGCGCATACTCTGCTTAGTTGTCAAGCGCCGCGGGGTACGAACTCAGACGGGCGGCGGAGGCGGTAGTGGTGGTGTGCCAATATCCAGCCAGCAGATGCTCGAGCATTGGGTGTCTACACAAGCGGCAGCGGAACAGGTAGATGATGACGAAGATAACGGATGACCATATCGACTAGGCTCGTGTAACTATGAGGCTGTACGCCAACTCTTCCGGAACCGGTAGGTCCAATTTGGATGCGGGAATGCCAACACGAGACATGGACTCTTACAAAAATAACATCTCTGAGCTGGGTCTGGTTTTTCAGTCATCCTCATATTTGCTTATTTTCCACGTGGACGCACTGTGCATACCAAGGCTTCGGGTAATCTGCCCGGTCCCCAATAAGAGCAATGCTGGATAAGGCTGATATAGAAAAGAAATACACCAATATGATAGAGTCGGCGAGCAGGCTCGTTCAAGCAGATGTCTCACCGCAAGCACACATAAGCTACATCTCAGGGATACTTGTTGAGATATTCCTAGGATTTTGGGCGCGGGAGAGGGCGGAACGTAACTTAAGACAATTGGTAATGTGAAGGAACTTAAAAATGTTATCTCTCCGCAAAAGTCTATTGTGGTATTCCCAACAGATTGGCAATGTTCCGTCTGACGTGAGGAAACTAGCTGCATGGCGACGAAACATGAACGCGCGCAGCAGCAGCAACAACAACATGGGGAGGCAGGTTTGATGCTGGTTCGGATACTGAATGCATGTTCGCGCTATCTTTCCGGTTTCTGTGATGATGAGAGTGTGGGGGAGAGGATATGTTCGAGAAGCCGGTTTACTATGCTGACGTGCTGCGACACGTAAGGTGTATTCGTCCCCTGCTTAGTTCCTACTGTCTCTCTCTCTTTTTTTTTTTTTTTAGCGCTAACATGAGCATCAATAATATGCTTATACGCAGTGTTTCCCCGCATCGAAAGAAGGCTACAGATGTCGAGGTGTAATGATTGCGAAGAAGCAAAAAGCCGATGATGAAGCCCGCATAGGTAGTCGGCCTCGCCGCACCCAATATAGTGGCGCGCATCTCGTGGTTGTCCTCGCTTCAATGGGCCCACCGAGCGAACGCACGCCACACCCAGCAGTTGTGTGCTGAGAGGACAAAGGGAGCAAGCGAAGAGCTGGCGCGTACCTGCAGCGGGTACCTGATCCTGACAGATGGAGGGGTGGAATGACTCTCTCAAGTTCAGCGTCAGTTGGGTTAGATGATCACCGTGGCGAAACAGCATGAGAATTGCGTCGCGCAGAGAGTGATGCAGATTGAGATTAGGCCCAATGCAGCTGGTGCCCGCCCCTGCGAAGTGGTTGTACAATAGATGGGAAACCTAGTGTATGCATGCAAGATTGGACAGGCAGGTTGCTTTCGCGCAGTATTGTTTAGAGTGTATTGGAAATGGTGGGTGGGTCGTGGCCTGATGACCTGACAAGGAACGGAAAAAGGAACAATAGAATTGTGGCTGGTACTCGGCGCCGTCTCCGCACTTTTCCGTCCTGCTGGGACGAGACACATCAACACGATACGGCGTCAGAAAGGGGCGTGGTGGGACTTTGGCTGCAAGAATTGGACATGACTGATTGTCGTGTCACAGATGAGGCCCACGGGCCTGAAACATGCGCGGAGTGGATTCGCAAGATGTGGCGAATACAGAAGTGCCGAAACATGTCAATGGATTGGAGAGGATGTTTGTAGATTAAGCTTCAAGGTTAACGGGCGCCCCCTGAAGATCGGCTATGATGCTCGGTGTGCAGGAGGTGTGACAGAGGCTAGAGCAGAACCATTGAAAGGGCGCGGCGCCAGAAGCGGGCATCACCACCAGGACCACGGCCGCCGCGCCGACAGTAAGGGGCCAGAAGCAGGAGAAAAAAACTAGGAGTTTGGCAGGGCCGAGGACAGGCGATTGGATTGATTTGGCCGACGAGGACAAGTCGAAAGGGAAAAAAAGCAAGCGAGAGCACGGTCCGAAGTTTCAAGAGGGGATCCATGCATTCCACGTGGAGAGTGCAGTTCAGCTGCGACACCTACACCCAAGCAGAAGGCGCAGTGGGCGTCATGCCCGGCGCTCCGGAAAAGCTCGTTGGTGGTGGTGATGGAGGTGGTGAACTGCTGCGGAACTGTCTGCCGCCCACCGCACACCGGAGCGGCCGGCTCGTTCAGCAAGCCAGCAGCAAGCAAGCAAGCAAGCAAGCGTTCGGTGGCATATCGCAGGAAGCATCCAGCCTGCAGATGCGCAATCATCTGTCAGCCATCGGCGGGCGGCGGAGAGGGCTTGCAGCCGTGCAGATTGGTTGCTGGTACGAATGTGGTAGGTACAGTGTGTACGGTAGGTACTGTAAATGGTAGCATAGCATACTTAGCATGCAGCAGCTGTAGCCGTACAGTGGCTGGTGTATACAGTATGTATGCCACCAGCAGCAGAGTGGGGACGCGGGATGATGGAGGACGAGGGTCCTTTGTACCAACTGAGCCGTGGTCAATATTGAGAGGCAGTGAGGGGGTGTGTGTGGGTGCGCGGCAGTGTGCAGTGTGCAGAGAGAGTGTGGGTGTGAAAAGGCTCGATTGGCAAACAACCCATCCCAGCCAGGCCGCAACCCTAGTCGTGCCCTGAGGAACAAAGGGAACAGCCTGGTCTCTCCTTCCAAGGTTGCCTGCTCGTCCCAGTATTCCCTGTCCTGCTCCTGCCCTGCTTGCTTGTTGCCGTGAGTGAAGATGGAAGGGCAGGGCAGAGACAGGGCAGAGACAGGGCAGAGACAGGGCAGAGCCAGGGCAGAGACAGGGCAGGCACGAATACGAGCCTACGCAGCAAAAAAGGCAACCGCGGCCCAAAAATAATCATGACAGCCGTCTCGAGCTGGCGCCAACTCTGCAACTCTGCAACTCTGCAACTCTAGAGCGACAGCAAAGCTGAATCACCACTATCCACGACTCCCATCTGTCCTCACCGCCCTCTTAGATAGGGCAGGGTAGGGCAGACGTGCAGGCGCTCCGCACGGCGCCAGGAGAAAAAAATAGTCCCCACGGAGCAAGGGGCCTGGCGTCGTTGACTGACAATTTGCAGTGTGAAATGAGGATGGAAGCCTGGTAGAAGCACGGGAGAAGACGCCGCACGCGCCAGATCGCCCACTTGAGTGGAACCCACTCCAGCGAGGTGGCCAGCTGCGATGCTGCAAATTGGACAGTACAGGGCACCAGGACAGCACACAGAGCAAAGCGAGAAGAAAAAAAACTCAAAACAAATTTGGAGGCCCCCTTTGGTGCGAGAAGCCGGTGGCTGTCGCCGTGTCAGAGTCTGGTCCTGACACGGGGACTAGAAGCTAGAGACCGTCCTATGCTTGTTCCTGAATTTCTGCTCTCGCGCTCGCAAGGAAACCGTCTCCTGGCAATCGGGCGGCTCTCGGAGGTGTTTGGGCCCAGCCCTCGGTGACAATTTGGCTACGGTGGTACTTTGGAGCTTTGGCAGCTTTGGCAGCTTTGCATGCCTGGAGATTCGGTTGCTTTGGTGCTGGCGCTGCTCGAAGCAGTGCTTGCTGGCAGTCAGTCCCCTGAAGGAAAAGGAGAAAGCGCTAGGTTTGATTCACCACTCGGAACCGTTCGCCCTACTAAACCTAACGGCAAAGCACCAATTGACCACGCACTCCCTACTAATTATAAGCAGCGCGAAGCCAGGATCCCAATGATGTCAGACTCAGGCATAAGTAGGTACCGACTGTGGACTGACTGATGGTGCTGTTGTTGGCGGTGAATCATACCACGGGCAGCTGCTACTGCTGGCTGGCGCTCGGCATTGGGCCTGATGCGTTGTACGAATGGCATCCCGCGAACGGCGACAGAGTGTGCGACAGGATTGGATCACCGCGATCTTCAGCAAGTCACGAGGGGGTTGAAACGGCAACGCAGGAGAGAGCGTCTCCGTGTTTCCTCCAGGCCGTCTTGCTCGCAGACCGGGATGAGCGATGTTTTGGGCTCATGCACGGCGCCAGGGTGGACCACGCCCACACTCACGCCCACTGACCACCATGTCCGAGCTCCTCACCACCCCTTTCTTGTCAAGCAGCCCGACGCCTCATCTCACCGCTTTGGCCATGCCATGCGACGCCTAGAGTAATTACACCATCGTCAAAGGTACGTAGCTGACCGACTCTGCGGCTCCTGGCAATCTGTGCCCGAAAACATAAATATGCTCCAACCCCCCCAATCCTCATAGCCTCTGTTTCAGCATACACTCCCGGACACTACTACCACTACCACTACTCACTCCTCTTGAGAGATTATATAACATATCCTCTACTTACTCTCTATACTACCTACCTCACTCTTCTATCCAGCTGTCCGGCTCCCACTCCACACCACGCCAAACCAAACCACACCACACATTACAATGGCCATCATCAGCAACGAGTCCAACATGGTTTCCCAGAACCTCCCTCCTTGCCCTGGCCCACCACCAACCCGCCCTCTGCCTCCGGTTCCCTCAAAATAAAAAGTCAACCTCGCCTCCTATCTTTTTTTCTCTCTGCAGCACGTTTGTCTTTACCGAACCCCAATTGGCTTTGGCGCGCACTTGAACAACATCGATACCCACCTTTCCGTCAGCATTGTTATCCGAACCAAACTATCACTATGTCTACCTAATACCTCACCCCATTTGGAGTCCCGCAACGCACCTTGTAGCACGGCTTGTTAGGCGTGCCGCCCTCCTGCAGAGCCACTGCAGCACACAGCACGATCCGATCTTCGATGCGCCTCGTGCATCACCACCCTGGTCGCACGCCTGACACTCCACGCGCTGCCAACTCTCGCCGGATAAAAAGCAACCTAAACAAGCTATCTGACGCTGCATTCGACGAATCGACATCTCAGTGTGCTGCTGCCTCTCGCCAGCCTTGCTCCGCCGCATGCCGACGGCCTTGCTGACCAGCGGCGTCAGCCCCTACTGGTCGTGCGATTGCACACGGCTCCTGCCTTGCAAATGGCCTGCTCTATGACTCAAACCTCGGGTCATGTTCTTGCTTTGCTTGTTCCTCAGACACACGCTGGTTCGGGTGGAAGGAATCAGCCCTCTCTCTTTGTTTAGCTGCCTGCTCTAGTTGGCACAGCCCTTGTAATACCGAGCGCTTTTTTGTACTTGCTTTTCCACATTGCATCGGCTGGCATGGAGCATTCAGGCATGGTTTATGTGTACTATTAGATCTGGTCTATGCTTAGGAGTTGGATGAGTTTTTTTATTGTCGGAATGACCAGGATAATATCAGTATACCCATCATCTGGTTAAGCATTAATACATTCTTTGAATATCAGCATACATTTCTGCCCCGCACTGTATCTGCTCAAAATCAAGTCGTGATATCATAGGCCTCAAGTTTTTGCGTGATCAGCATGCTGAAGTCGGTCCTTTTTGATTGCTTTTTCACTACCCACTCGGTTGGGACACTGCTAGGTTCCCCGTGAACTTTTTTCCTCTAGGTACGGTGGTATTTTGTCCTTGATGTCTTTAGTGTCTTTGTAGCTCCTTAGACTTTCTGAATGGGCAATCGGCTATAGAGTTTACTAAGCTAGACAGAAGCTCCCCTCTATCTCTGTCCTTTAGCCAAGTGCCGTACCAGCGTTGAGAACCCACATCAGGCCATGCGAAAGCAGCGACCATGTTTCGTACAATTCCCCATGGTTCCTGATGACGTGATAATTGGAATCCCATTACGGCTATCCTCACCTTAAGCTAACTCGGCTCTTTTCAGCATTGCTTTTCCGTTCATTCCCGGCGACATTATTGAAGCCTTGCGCGTGACTCGCCTTTTTACCCTATCACCAACAGCAGGGCATGAAACCAGCTCAACTTCCCCACAATATCCTATTTACTGACGAATGCGAAGGTAACGTCAGCAACCAACAAAAGCCCGCGGTATAGCAACCGACCTGGAACCCTCAAACATACTACTGCCTCATGAACCTTCCAAGACGCCGTTTTGGGCGCTAGGCTGGAAAGTTGCCGTTCCCCTCCTCCTTGGTTATCGGCGGGGTGGAAACCTGCTCTACCGCCTTCACCGCACCAATTGAGATCGTTGCTAGACGACTACAATGGCATTCCAAGTGCAGCTGGCTCATCCGCTCAGAGAGGCATACCAGAAATCTCGATTTAGCTGGTGCGTTCAATACTGACAACATCCCATCAATAGTCCCGCTAAACTATAACGTCGGTCCGGGCTGCGGCTTGTTTACCGCTGCGATGCTATTTTTTTAGACAGCCCACCGTTCAAACCCACGCCGCCCCCGCTACCTTGGATTGCACAGCCATATTGCAAGTAAGCAGCTCATCAATCCGTGTCCCTGGCGCTATATTCCTCGTATAGACACAGTGCGAGGCGCATGCGGCGCTTAGAACTACGGCACCTTCTCCGGTTGGGGGCCATTGGAACATCAAGTAGACGGCACGGTTGCGCAGCCACGATATTACTATCCTTAACCATGTTGGAGTATCTATATGCGGTTCCGCATCCAAAGTGAACCTGCGAGATACACCAGATATCTCCCAGACGCGTCACAGGCTGATTACTACCACTGCTCTAATCTTGGTAGGCTATCGTACCCAATGAGAATGGTTCCTAGGGCCATACGCCGCTGATCAGCTGGAAGACGCCATTCCGACCACTCCACATGCATATCGGCATATCATGATAACATATACACACTGTCGGACTGGCGAGTGTGCATGTCTTTGTTGAGAGCACGCACAGCAAGGTCGAGAGACGGGAAGCTTTATCTCCGGATATTCCCAGCGCTCAGTGTTGATCTCATGACCACTGAGTAGAGCAAGTGGCTTTCATAACGCAGCTTACTATAGCACAGGATGCGCTGGCCAAGCAGGTCCATATGCAGTGTTCTCTGGAGTCTTTCAAATACTGAGGTCTTGGAGGTCGCTGTTTGCAGCGCAGCAATATTCATGTGCTACACACCAATTCCATGCTGAGAGTGGGAAGAATGGATTCGCGACCACGGCGCAGGCTTCTCAAACACATACCCGACGCGCTCTGCATGCCTCCTGTACTGCAATGTCTGGAAATCTGCACTGAAGCTTCGATGCAGAGCTAACAGCACATCAGTCACATGCACATGCACAGGCACAGGCGGCGCTCGTGCATAGATTTGCTGCCAGCACGAACATCTCTTGGAAATTACCCCTGTCAGCAAGACCCGTCTTTGTCCTCCCATGGCGGATCCAGATGCCCACAAAAATCTTGCCCACGCCTTGCCAGAGTCCCTGGTAATCATGGAGCTAAGTAATTTTTCTACAGGTGATTGACAGACACGTCGGCGAGATGCAAGGCGAGCGGCGGGTCCTGGAGAGCCGTGCCACATTGCGCTGCGATTGGAAAATGGACGATTGAACGCCGAACAACGAGCAATGAGGTCCGATCCCTGGTACCGTTTGCGGTTAGTTGGCAGATGTGAGTCACAGGTGTGGAGCATGTCAGTCGGAGGCAAGGAATGAATTTGAGATGATTACGGCACGATGCTTGTATTGTTGACCGCAAGATCAAGGCTCTGATTCTGCCAATGGGTCTCGTCACTTGTGTGGTGTCGCGCTCGGCTACCGTTTGACCAAGCTGTCGGTACTAGTGGGTGACAGCGGGATCCAGGAGGAGAGACCCTGCCAGCGCCTGCCATCTCCGCCAGTGGCCAGTGGCCAGTGGCTGGTGGTGCCTGCCCGTTCCTGCTCGGCGGCGAAAAAAAGGCCCGTCAGACCTCACTCACTGCACCACCTACCACCGGAAGGGTACATACTCCACTCCGGCAACTTGCCTCATCCCACACCCACACTCCAATATTCCGTCAATTCCATCAATGACGGCCTCCTTTCAACCAGCGATCGCCCTCCTCCAGAATCTTCTTCATCAATACACCTATCTCCGCGAAACACCGGCCCAATTGACCCAGCCCGTCCTTTGTGCTCGCCAATAGCGTCTCTCCTGAAAATCATATCCCTCTTCAACTCCCCGCCCAAGCCTCGTGGCTTTTCGCAAGCCTTACCCTGGCAGGCATCGTCGACTTTTTTTTTTCCTTCAATCCAACCATTAACCAACTATAATCGCGTGCACATCAAGGCCACTGCTCCTTCTCCTTCACCGACACTCTTCGTGTTTGGCGTCTTGGAATTCGTGGTGCTAATTCCTCCGCCTTCCTCCGTTGCACTCATTTCCTTCTCGTTTCAAGTTTTTTTTTTTTTTTTCATCTTTGGTCAGCCGGCTATTCCTTTTGAGCATTATCACCGCTTGTTATCAATCAGCGCTTGGCTTGGTGCTCTCTTCTCTAGCCTCTCCTCTTTTACCGCTTCAGACCACATCCCGCTCCTCACGTCACACTACCCCGCCTAGCAAAACCATCCTTGTCTTCAGGGCTACCGATTAACGAACACCTAGTTCATGCAATTTGCCTATTTCATCAAGACAAGTATCAAAATGCAAAGACGCGTATCGCTTCCATGTCGCCACCGCGCCTCAGGCCTTTGAATTGAAACACCCTCCGAGCACCATTGGCGTCGCAAGCGGCAATCACCGTATGCCTGCCTCAATGGTTCATCACAACACGTTTTGCTAAAGACATGCGGGGACGCTTCACAATTGCGAGATGCAAATTGTTATCTCGCTTGTTCTAAGTGAGGCCCTTTGCGCCACAGATCTTTCTTTATGCGTTGCTTTTGATGTCCATTTCCCATCGTTGTAACCAGCTGCATTGCAGATTGCTGCTGCCCAGCGCCATCTGCTACGCAATTCTCTACAAATCCACAACGCGGTATCGCGAGTGGCTGGCTCTTGCCATCAGCTTTTCAACCCCGTCGACCGATAATGGCCGCGGCCGAGCATCGAAGGACTCCTGTGCTGACTCGTAGTACTTTGTGGCTGACCAAGGCGCTGAACCATTCGTTGCAACATCGGTGGCTGCAAGTCATGAAAAAGTAATTTCTCTTTGAGGACGCTCATTATGAGACGAAAGCAGCAATTCAGGGCGTCCTTCCTTCGCTCTGCCAGGCTGTTCCGCAATCGGCTATCCCTTTGACCGGTGAACAAAGGAACGTCCTTCGCTCCTTCCTCTCGGTAAAAGATTAAAGTTTCAGTTCTTGCCTGGCTGCTTGTTCTCGTTCATGAAGGTTGGACTAATCGATTACGGGCACTAATTTGGCCCCGACAACGTTCACGAGGTATTAGCCAGGAACTCCATTAGGCCTGTGCCGTAGTTAGTATACTAACGATTGATGATGACGTTTGGAGCTTTCAAGCCACGATCGAACTTGTCAAGAATGGGGAAGAATTACGAGTATGCTCAGCCAAAATTCAGGATACCAAGCCCAAAGGACTAAATTTGGCTGCAATTCTAGGCCCCCCTCTGCACGCCATGCTGCCCATGGAATTCTAATGGACGCCTATAAGCCCGTTGGGGAGACATTCGTGTTCGGTTGACCGCACCCGCTGCTATGAGCTTCTCCCAACAAAGCCACCAAAAATCTATTTGGAATGTCCAAGGCGTTAGCATCTCATGATGTTCACATGCGCAACAAAAGCAACTTTCCAGCAGACATCAAATAGATGGCACGGCACAGCATACCGATGGCACAGCCAAGGGTATTATCAGGTTTCTTCTTGGCTTTATGTCTCATGGCCCGATTTGCCTGCTGAGAAGGCACGATATCGTATGCACTACAATCGAGGCAATAGGCTTCCATGGAAGCGAGAATGCATAGCTAGATCACGCCATGGAGCTTCACAACACCAATTGAGAGTAAAACGATGCGCCAAGCAGGAGAGTACCTCACTTCCACGTTTAACGTAGTAGCCGATGACAATTTCTTTGTCTAGCTAAGCGAATCTACATTCTGCTTCTATAAAGCATATCACAGCTCGACCGTCATACCGGTATCCAATAACCATGCATATGTGTATATCAAATCCCAATGCAGCCATAATAGAGCTTTGGTAACGACTTCCCGCCTACTGCTAGTCTACCGAATGCTGTAGAGCTCCAGCAGCGATGCTAGGTTCGCGCTTTTACCGCTTTGTAATAGCAGATTCAATGCGCCACTGCCTAGGTATACTGGGCATTTGATTGCTTGAGCCTCATCCACGGCAGTCCGCAGCTTTTCCACGAAGCTTGCAAGCCCCTCTGATTTACCGCCTGCTTGTCCCTCTAGAATGGGGACCATTTTTGCACCATACTCCTTGAACATAGCACTACCGCCTGCAGCCTCCACGGCCAATTCATACAGCTGGGGTAAGGGGAGGCCGACGTGCTTTGCGAATGAAATAGCTTCGGCAGCGGCACAGAGGTGGATGGCGGTTAAGAGGTTAATGATGATGTCGAGCTTGGCTTTCTTTTCTTCGGTGGAATGTGTGCTTTGAATGCTGGAGACGGGCTCCGCGGTCCAGAGGCGGACAATACCTGCGTCGTCATTGGCGCCCCAGCCGCGGTCTAGTGCGGCGAAGTAGACTTGCTCTGCGATCGTGCAGAGGGAGACGGGGAAGTTGACGCTGCGGGCCATGGAGGTGATGATGCTCTGTGATTTGCGTTAGTATGCCCTTCAATCTGCCTTTGTCCATGGGCAACGAGGGAGAAGCTAGTACATACCGTGTCTTTGAGAATAATCGTCACAGCGCTAACACCAGGGAAATAGTCCTCAGTCAAGGTCCTTGAGCTACGATGCTCAAACATCCAACTCCATGCCTGACTCCCCACCACCGCGTCCCTAACTTCTTTTCCATTTAGTCCCAATCTCGCCGCAAACCCATACGACTCGCTCACAGCAAGAATCTGAATCGCAGCAAGCACCTGGTGCACCATCTTCATATTACTTCCCTGCCCAATACCCCCCTCCACAATAAACAGCTTCTTCTCTGCCGACATTTCCTCCAGAAGCCACTTTCCCTTCTCAATAGCAGCGGGGCTTGCTCCCGCCATAATCGACAATGTTCCATCCGCAGCTCGGAACGCACCCCCAGACACAGGGGCATCAATAAACAAGACATCTCCGCGCCCAATATCTTTCAATCCCTTCTCCACGCTCTTCGCATACGAGCTCGGCACTGTGGAACACAGCAACAGTGTCGCGCCCTGTGGCAGGCTTTTTACAATTCCATCATCCGCAAATAAAGCTGGTTGTGCTTGTTGTGCTGAGGCAACCATTACCACGTAGAAGGGTTTGTCCTTTGCGGATTCGGAGAGCGAGCTGGAGGGGATGCCGCCGGCGGCTTTGAATTTCTCGAGAGAAGGGGCCCAGACATCGTAACCGGTGACGGCGTATCCGCGCTTGACGAGATGAGTGGCCATTCCGAAGCCCATGGCTCCGAGGCCGCAGAAGCCAATTGAGGGTTTGGTGGTCATTTTGGGGCTGGTGATGGAGTTCTGAGTATAAGAGTAATGGGGTTCGCTGCAGGAACCTCTTCAAAGCAAATTGGTGTTTCAACTACTCGGTTTCACTCCACTGGGGAAAAGGAAGTATGTCCACGCGTGTAATTCACTATATATGCTTATGAAGAAGAAAAGGAGAAGACGGGATCAAGGAAGAGAAAGAGGTATGTGGATTCAAACAACGAAGCAGGGAAGAAACCTAAACGCGACAAGCCCAGTATAATAACGCTATGCTCTCCACATCATCCGACAAATGCCTCTACCATCGGACCGAGTCTGGACAAGAAAAACCAGTGCATGTCCAAGGGAATTGGGGACAAGCACCGGCAAAAGGCGTCTCTTGCAGCGTTTCCGTCGTCACTGCCATTCGTCTCTACAGCCCCTCGTACCCCGCACTACCCTCAACACAGTAAGCGGGGTAGCTTTCTCCGCTGTTGCTTGCGACTTGCGCCGTGTTGACAGGCAAATCGGCAATTTGTCCGAGGGACTGCTGCTTTGAGGAACCCGGATCTCGTACATGTAGGCTCGGAGGCATCGCCGATAATGGATGCGGATGAGGTGTAAGCCCTTTCATTATTCCTTGGTTTTGCGTTTAGTCGATTTGCTTCCGACTGAGCTCCGATCGAGACTCTACGTCGGTTTCCAATCTCAGTACTTGATCTTCTGGGTATACTGAGAGCTACTGTTGGCGTTGCTATGGAGGCTAATCGTGCAATTCCTATACTCGATAAGGCGCAGCGGGAGAAAATATGATATAGAGTTTCTCTGGCTACACTTGTAGATTCTTGTCTCTTCAAAAGCAGGTCAATTGTCGTGTCAATGGCATACAATACATCAAGACCTCCAGCTGCAGTCTCGGAATTCTCTCCGACGAATACTTACACATGCAACTACGCAAACTGGATGACTCGGACTATGGATAGAGCGACCTCTTACACAAAACATACCCATATCTACTAAGTGCAATTGTATACTAACTCCTGCTTTTCTTGATTAGAAATGCCAGTAATATGCTGCTACAGCACGGAAGGCATCCTAGCCACTGTTCGCGCCGCTAAAGCCAGACAGTCTCCAGCCATGATCCTCCTCTTCCCCTGAGCCATCCGAGTGGGAGGGCCCGAGAGATTGTGATGTTAATTTGGTTTAAGTTGAGCTGGTATGTAGGCGACAGTTTTGGGGTCCCTTATCGTTACTGATGGAGCCGTGGTAGGTTGATTTTTGAATTGCTATCTAGTAGTCACGCTTGAGATGGTCAAGTTCTTCGCAGATGTCTTAGTTGGTGGAGTATACATGTCTCTGTTCAATCAACAGCGATAATTCTATCCCGTGTATCACCTTCCCAAGTCCCGGGAACAGACAGCCAGCCCCTATCGCAAACAAGGTACCCAACAGAGAGTCTCAGCCCTCCCTCCAGCACGCTATCAATACCCATCTGTGGCACTCCCAACAGCATGCCAAGAGGTAAGTGACCCGACGACCTAACAACCCACAACAAACGACCTCGAACAAAGAGCCTAGAACAACAATACCAATGTGCCGAAACATCCGAATCAAACAAAGAAACCCAGCCCCTCTCTCGAAATAGACATCAAGCCACAACAACCCCACTAACCTAGCAGACTATCCTTTGCCCCTTTGCGCTACACGTTCACCGGAACCGCAATATATGTGGCGGCCACGCAATCGCTGCTGGCGATTGATCATATCCGATTGGATCGGCTCGCGCAATATGCCCATGTGCCTCGTTTCTCGGAGCGGCCGATGGGCGCCCCTCGTGGCGTGTGGCGTGTAGCGTGGTGTGGATAGGGTTTGTGGGCGTGTGTAGTGCCGTGTAGTGTTGGCGTAATGTGGAGAGAGTGCGAACCATGGTTCGGAAGGCGGGTTGCTGGGATGGGGAGTCGTGTTGGTGAAAGTTTAAGTAAACGAGAAGTGGCTGGGCTAAGAGGATGGGGATGGGGCCAGCTGGTTAGTGATTAGTGAACGTTGGTGGAGCGTTCGCTAATTGTTACAAGTGTTGGAATAGATGGGAAGAGAGGGTTGTGAGAGTGGGGAGGCAAAGAACGATTGGGTTGGGTAGGTTGTGTGGGGCAGGGTTGAGCGAGTTTGGTGACTGACAAGAAGGGGAAAGAAGTCTGATCCTTTTGAGTTCAACTTGATGATGGGTGCTGCTGTGGGAAAGCGTCGCCCATTTCCAAGGATACATCGATCTTCCAAATCTTCAAATTCACCAGCGTGATCAAAAAGCTGGCGCCTGATTAGGTCTGCCTCCTCAGCAAGGGCACGCCAATGGCGCTGATTCAATCGCTGAGTGAACCCCAAGTAGAAGAAATGTATTTGCGTTTAACGGGATGTCTCTCGAGCTTGAGCATGCTCAACCTCGTTTCGAGAGTCGAGGTGAGATGGCGGCCGGGGTGGCGTGGAAGACCTGGATCTTCCGGATGCCTGAAAGATTTCTTCAACATAATCTTTTGACTTGATGTTAAGCTTAGTCCATGCTGGGTGTATCTCGTATCAGTTCATCTGGATATATGGTAGTTTTAAATCGTCTTTCAATTATTCAAGTGCAACGCCACGAATGTGAAACTGGAGACAAGTACATTCAGGAGTTGCACATGAAAGTGCACGGGAAATATACCTCTAACATCATAAAAAATTCTCTACAGATATTATCTTAGAACTTGCAACGCCTTATAGCTGGCTGTACAAGAGAAACCTGCCTGATGCTAGAAAAGTGCTGTCGCCTCTTTCGGAAGACTCAAGTAGGCTGTGATTTAGTAACATTTGTTCCTGATTTACGTATTATTCTCTAACAAGAGAGTTACTGAAAACAATCACTTCAGAGACTTTTTTGGTAATTGGAACCAAAGACAACAAAGGAACGTTCCTACGCTAGGTCGTACTTATACTTAGAAAAATAATTTACTGTGTATAAACTGAAAGTTGATACGCTACCAATGTCGCCAATATCGCACTATGGTCAAGGCTAGAGAACGGGATCATGCTGCCACGGCACTAGAAATGGAGGGAGGTTGATTAGAGTCCAAAAAGGGGAACAAGTAAGACGACTTGCTCGTCGAGATTCGCTCTGGCCGTATCTACAAGTTTCCTATGTAGTTTCCATTTGGTGGATTGTGGTTGATCTCGGCTCTTACCGTCCCATAGGAGAAGATCTCATCATGGCTGATAACCTAGAATGTACACTTATATCATTAACAGGGAGGGTCAAGATTTTGAATTTGATTAATTTGATTAACTGACAGACTAAAGAGCCCTTGATGATAGTATTAGAGGGCAGTAACAGGCCTGTTGTGTGTATATGTAGCTAGGAATCTTGTGGTAATGGCACAATGGTTGCTCTCCATTCTCCACCCTTTGATAGACGTGTCCATCCAGCCCTGCTAAATCCTATTGCACACTGGAACTAAGTAAAATACTGAAAGAGTAGTTTTGGCATATATGTTTTGCGGCCCGCAAATGCAGTGTCACACCCGTTCCCTGAACCTCTTTCGGGACTAAGGGAAGATCTCAAGATGCGCCGATCCGTGAAACGCGGCACACCCTCTGCATCGAGCAACAAACCAAATCTATTGTCTCTTTAACGCCTTCTTTTTCCCGTGCAGAAAGCTCAGAGATATGACGGTCTTCTTGAAGGCATGGTTCTCCTCGGATACAAGACTGATTTTCTCTTTCGTTCGAATGACTTCAAACCAGCCTTGGCCCTTGAGATACACTCTTCCCAGATTCTTCAGGAGTGAGAGACAGTTGAACTGCAGATGATCTTCTCGGATAACGATAGTTTCAATAGCCTCAAGTTGGGGGGTTGTAAAGCGGCGTTCCATGAAGAGAAAGTTGAACATGTCGTGGCGCGACTTGAAGGATATGTCACTCAAGCTGTAGGGGAGATGGGCCGTCTCGATATACAACTGTCTACATACATTGTTCAAGAACAGTATGCGGTTGGGCACCGCTGTGCGCAGTGGAACACGACGCTGATAGTCAGTCGGATTCTGGTACACGTCGACGGTGCGAAAGTATTTGAAGCAGGGGTAATAGCCAGTATTGGGAATCGGGGAATTTCGAATATTACCGAGAATGCTTTTGATGTAGTCAGGGTCACCGTAGGTTACAAACTCGATTGTGATTGTCTGGCCGCCATACAGGAGCTCATAGATGAACAGCCGTAACTCGGTTGGCAAACGCAGAAACGGTGAACTTGCCTGATTTTCGATCCACCTGATGCCAAATTAGTATAAGGAGGTCTTAAACAGCTATATAAAGTTAATGCTCACAATCTACGCTTCTTCTCCGATAGCGGTTTGTTGAAGAGATCGAACTCTGGCCTTGAGACCTCCTTCGCAGTCATCACCTCGGCTTTTTGGGAATCCTGCGTGCCATTGTTCAATTTGGAGGCAATGGAACCCATTGTAGCGTGAGAGTTGGTGGCTGGCACTAACAAACTTCGAGGATGTACGAGGGCATTTCTGGACTGAGTTGGAACCGAATCAGAATGCAATTTGGCGCCGATCTTCCGTGGCTGGTGGCCGCTTCTCTTGGCGAGTGAATGGAGATCTTTGTAATTCTCCGAACGCTTGTCACGTTTCGAATAAGTTTTTTTCGCCATCCTTGGTGGTGAAGTGAATCCCTGGAATCTTCCAGTGCCTTTGAATCGTACTGCTTGTACTGATTTTAGTCGCGGTGATAGAGTATTACGTGACTGATGAGGGTTGATACTTTTGCGACAATGGCAATGAAAGGCTGAGAACGTAAAGATCTATACAATTCTCGAGGGCTTTTGGAGATTCGTCTGAGAAGGCTAGCTTGGCGAAGGCGAGGCTGGTCGGTCTTCCAGAATGTAACTGTTCACAAAGTTAGTGAGGTGATTTGCATGGCTTCCCCCGCTCATTGACAGTCTCGGTGGAGCGAGAAGTAGCCTGGCAATAGGGATTGAGGAAGTTCTCGTCGGATGTTATAACCAACGGCCCTTCACCAGTCGTGCCATGCTAACCGACTGCGGACTAGCGCGCCCATTATCGCCTTCGAACCTTCCCCATGCCCCACCACTTGCAGTAACCTCACTTTTCTTCTCACCGTGACCTGGTGATGGTGAAAAGTTTCACACGAGGATACGTCTATGAATAGTTTCCTTCTCGCTTATTCCGTCTCTCTGCATCGCTTAAGGACTTGGGAATTGACGAGGAAGCAACTGCTTGTGCACATCATATTTCGATCCGATTGTTCTCGAACTCCAAATCACCATCGCTGAGATTCGAAATTGGATGTGATTCGGCCGCCTCCAAGTATGTGCGCGTTATCTTCTAGCTTTCTTGGAGCCATTCCACATCATCATGACGTGGTCTTTCAGACTTAATGCGGATCATATCGTCTTCCGCGCGCCTCTGTTCTCGGTCTTTTGAAAGGCTCTCGGATATGGGAAAATGGACACTGGCAGAAGAGCTAATGAAGCCAGGGGAATATGAATACTCCTCTACATGCGTCGACCTCTGCGTCCCTGCGTACCTATTGGCTATATACCAATCCATTGCATGATTCTGGGTTCTAGTAACACTAGCAGTGACTGGATACTCTTCATTGCGTGCTGTATTTCACTCCTTCTAAATATGCTTTGGCAGTTGCCCATTCCAGATCGTCATGCATTGGTCTATTCAGCTTAGGGGACGTGGCGTGGTCTTCTGACTCATGCATTTCGCGGCCGAGTGATCAGTCTGCTCGAATACCTTTCCTGCTTGGCTGAAAGATTGAAAGACGCTCGTGAATTACATTGTGAGTCTTGTGTGATGTCCTTTCTTTCATCATCCCTTCGAACAAACGGACATAGTGGGCCCATGAATGGCACACATGGTCAAGGCGAGGTGGGCTTCAAGCAGCTCAATTAATGCGCCTTTGGTATGGCAGCAACCGCCTTCAAACTCTTCAAGAAGTAAGAACTGTATTGTCATATTTGCCAGAGCTAACAAAGACCGGGAAGGGGACGGCAATATCCTTTCGATCACCACGTTTGTTTCGTCGAAGATAAGGTGTACCAAGTCATTACCCCGGTCGACAAAAATGAGTAAATCCAAGTAGCTGAAGATGTCGAAACGCTCTTCAGACCCGACATCGGCGTTTTAAAGGACATGAGTTGCAAGGATAGGCATAACTTCGTGAGTGTATGAGCGTGAAATGGGCCAGTTTGTTTTCCTGAGCCAGATTAGGGCCGCTTCAGATAGCTGAGAAGCCAAAGACCCGTTGCTCAGCTGTGCCCTTATACCGTTTTCGATGATGTCGTCTCTGTTCGTTGGTAACATGAACGCAATGTCTTCCATAGGATGCACGAAGTGTGCCTCCTAATGTTTAGCCCTCAGGAGGCTCATGAGTTGAACCTTGGCTAAGAAAAATCTGTCAAGATCACACAGTTAGATATAGCACAGGACAAAGCATAGATAATGAGATAAACGAAGAGTCCAAGCATATTATAGCTTCAACTTACTTTCCGTGAGATATTTGCGTGATATATCGGACTAATCTATCGACGGCGACTCTCCCACGAGGGCTTTTCAACATCAAGTTCTCTTCAATGTGATCTTGCAGGTTCCGGAGAACCATTGCAGAGATATCTGCGTCATTATAGCCCGGCTCTATGCGGAGCTCCAGTGGGCGAAATATCAAGTTAGCACCGGGTTCGCTGCGACTTGTGATAAACAGTTTGCATTTGGCCTTCCAAATATTTGTCAAGATACGCTGGAAGTCCTTTGACTCCATGCGTGGTTCATCCCACCCATCAAGAATGATGGTATAAGACTTCGCATGTTGATCGCAATGCACCCAGCAGACGCTTGTGATAACCGACTGTAGTCGGCCCATCATTCTGAGTAATGTTTATGCGAAATGCATTTCGTATTTCATCGACACTTGGCGGTAGAGACTCCATGCCATTACACCGTTGCGCAAGAAGACTGATGATGATCCCAGGCAGGGTCTGGACTTTAGTTGGCCCGAGTAGTAATAGGCATATTTCCGATTGTTTCTGGACAGGATATCGATGACTCTGGCTCTACGAAAATTAGCAAATGCAATGTTCAGTATCATATGGGGACATCACGTGGTGATACTTTTCCCTGTCCCAGAGGCGCCCCAGCACCATAAGGCCTGGGGAGGGGGATGATTGAGCCATGACATAAAGCGAACATTTTTGACAAGCCAGTTGCAAGCCGAATCCAACCGTTTGCCTTGAGCATCGTCATGTCGCAGGATATAGGCATCAGGCCAATCTTTGTACGATGATGAGGAATCACTTAGGTTCCGCAACATTCTCAGGATTCTTGAATCCATGTCGTAAAACAACCTAGCAATAAACTAATAAGACGCATAGTACCATTTGAGAATGAATAAAATCTAATCAAATACAGTACCCTCCAGACATTGAGCTTCAACTTATTAGCGTTTCTCACTGGCTATTAATACAGTATAAAGGCCCAAGTACTGTAATAACAGATCTGTACAGTGTTTCTATAGAGACAGGTATGGCGTTGTTTCTGCAAGTTGAGATCTAGGTAGAAGGTTATTAGGTTGTAGAAAGTTGGAGTTAAACATTACATGTTAATTTCTAGATGCGCTGCCGTAACGCTGCAAAGTTGTTAGGGTTTGTGAGGTTATCGCCTAACCTATTTGCACATGGCGAACACGTAGAGTTTGCATTTGATCTTGACTACAGCAACGTTGCAGGTCTGTCCTTCGGTCGTAGAGATGATTAGGTCAAAATCCACGGTTTCAGATCGAGCTCCGGGAGATCGATAAAGCAATTCGGTCGACAAAGATATTGCCTCTCATCTGTCCCACTGATATCATCAATCCATGGAAGCATTCCGACAGAGTAAAATGGTTCCGGAATAAAGCGTATTTGTGATTCCTGGGTGTTGTTGAGGTATCCTCGCGATACCGACAGACCGCTGATACAGATCTCTCCTGGAACTCTAACAAGAGATAGCTATAGAATGGTTTACTATATAGTATTTTGGCTACCCTAAGTAGGAAAAAAATCACTGCTCTATATATTCGTAAAGTCTACATCAATTATAAAGTTAATAGAAAGAGGAACTTGTCATTCCGCCAGTCTGGTAGCGTTGATGAAGCGACTGCCAATGAGGAGACATGTGAAAAGCATCTGCAAAAGTCAGCTCATGAATATAATGCAAAGTATAGCGTAAGCATATTGTGAACATACTGATGAGAGTACGAAGCAAGAGAGTTCTTCCTTCCTTTGGTGAATTTCTGTAGAACACTTTCCACCTCGGCCCATTCTTTGATGTCTCGGGACGAAGAGTGGGGACATCCAAGGAAGACAAAGGCAGCAATGTTGCGTATAACACTCCGATACGTCTTTGGCCTTTGCTTTGCCAGACAGATGGCCTAAGATTTTGTACATGGCAGCCGGAATATCACAAGAAACATGAGCGAGAGGCATGCCCTTTTAACCATCAATCCACCCAAGCTATGAGCTACCAGCACAATTAGACATCGTAACACCTAGAACCGTCAGTGTTGCCCGGCATCTTGAAGGAAATATGTACGATCTCATCGTCGGCTAGACGGTGCAATTCAGCGAGAAGAGAGGCGCCTTGTTCTTCAACGTCCCTCCCAGATAGAACGCCGTTTGCTGCAAGTGTGTTTGGAAAGGACAGGATCCCGATGTCAGGGGCACTTTTAGCATCAAGCCGCCCCAGCCACAACTCGCCTTTCGAATCGGTTCAATGTTCCGGAGGAACCGTTCCCACCCCACCCACTACGATTAGACTGCAGCGGTTATATGTGATTATTTTCCGGGTTTCCTCTCCCGCTAGACTACGTTACGTGGGCAATGGTGGAATGAGATATACAGAATAAGAGCCTACAACATACAGAGTTCTGACTTTCGGACCGACGCGGATTTTCTTCAGCTCTCCGCTCTGTGTGGTGGTTTTGACACTCGAAGCTGGCTCGGCCAGAATGACCCGGGGTCCAAATGCACCCCGGCAGGCAGAAAGTATAGGGCAAGGAGTAATCTTCACCGCAATGTCAAGTGATTTCGAATTGTATCCCCCACATTTTCATACGCCCTCTTCAGCTGTTCAAACGGGTGATGTCCTGGAGGGGGTCGTCTAAAAGGTGCCTAAATCCCACCCACAACAATGTGTGCATGTGCTCACGTAGGTGTGACCTAATCGAGAGCCTGACTGCACCTTCTGCTAAGGTTGACGGGCCGTTGAAGATGCAGCTGAGAACATAAGGGATTACTTAATGACCATATGACACGACACACGGAGAGTAGAGGGAAACTTTGGGCACCTCAATATACTCCGGCATATCAATACCTCTCTATTTCAATAATAATCACAGATTATTTACCTTTTATCAAATGTCAATCAAGTCTCAATTGCTCTTAATTCGAACTACGTTTTGTCCCGATATGCAATATGTAATGCTCGCAAGAACCTCTTCACTTTTTGCACATCCAGTACAAAGACTGCCACCGTGATAAACATCAGAGGGAAAGAAGTAGCAAAGAAAATCCACAAGTGAATAGTACCAGACCCCAGTTCCTTGAAGTTCATACCAAAAATCCAGCTGTGAACGTGAATGGAAGGTATACAAAGGCAACGAGTGTGAGCTTCGTAACCAATTTGGCCTGTTGAATGGCGCGCTGTGACTCTGCAAGCATGCTTTTATCACTGATGAGGGTCATTCCCTGAGTGCACCTCTCATGGATAGATTGTGCTTGTGAGTGTAGGTCCTGGGGAGGACTGGCCGCTTCAGCCACGGCGTGATCCGCTACGCTTCTCTGCTCACTCGATTGCGCGACGCAAGGCCGACGGCCACGGTGGGGGATGATCTTCTGGTCGGTTGTCAACTGGAGCATATACGAAGAGTTGCTTAGCTGGTCTTGTAGAAGATCTCGAAAGTAGAGCAGATTGGCCAATGTTGGGTTCTCGTTAGTGGGCGATAGGCGATTTGTTTCCGTCATTATCTTCTCTTCCAAAACGTTCAAGAGCTGTTTCTGAGAAAATGCAGCTAGCCTGAAGAAGTCTAACAGGGCATGGAAGCTGTCTGCCGTTACACGCGACCAGACAAGACCACGGCCGTAGCCTTCTGGGAAGATGGCAAGACTCTGTGCATCTGTTATTTTCTTCGGCCACCGCAGCTCATACTGAACGATTAGGAGAAGTTTGGTTGGCCAAGTTTCTTTTCCATCCCCGAACCATGGCAATTGCGGCGGCCCCTGGGTGAGGTCGTCAGCAAATTTATCGTAAATGGCCATGCTAGACATCATACCCATCCAAGATTTTCCAACGTCCAACATGGAGATGGCAATCTCCTGTTCGATGACACAGTGCCGTTCATCTAGTACGTGGAAATCCGCACAATTGAGTCGTCTCAAACGGAAGTGGATGTCTTGCGTGAGAAGGCGGCCACTGTATTTCCAGAATTACCGGACCAAATTAAGAGGAAACTGGGATCTGAAGCCAAGAGATTGGTATCGATGATTCTTGGACCCAATGGTAAAGATTTCGAAGCGAAAGATGTTGCTCATTATAGAAGGAGCGGCGTTGAAATAAGAATCGCTGCCTGGCTCTGCATGGTACCTGGGAAACCAGCGAAAGAGAGATCAGGGTCGACATAACAAAAAGCACCAATACTTAAAAGCCATTTTGGAAAGGGGTGGCCTCGTAGTAATAGAACTTGAGGGTTCGACAGTTCAATGTTACCAAGTACATGAACAATCACTTGAATGAGAGATGCCTTGAACGATCATTCAACGATGGGTTTGAACGGTGGATGTGGCCTGAGCTCACATCGGATGACCCATTCTGCAGGACACAGACAATTCAATCATCTCACACATCATTACAGATTAATATCATCAAATACGCTCTGAATCTGACAGCTCGCCCCTCGCTTGGGTAACCGCTTCACAATACCTATGGTACGTATTCCGTATTGGAGAAGCGAAGAGGTGTGTGCTTTGTGACTTGATACTGTGAACGGGACATGAGCAAGCCACTCTGAGCAGAAAATCATCCTGGAATCTATGGCTGTGCTTCATCAACGAAGTGTGGCTGGGTCACGTATCCCTCTCCGCTACGGTTTGAAGGTGAGTTGAAGGAGATCAGCACGGGAGTGCCGCCAAGAGCTGAAAATGCACGCCATGAGCATTATGAGTTGTGTGTGAATCGATCAACCAAGTACGGGGATCTAATAACAATTTGCCAAATCGAGGTGTGCATTCGGATAATTGAGGTGCGTGGGTTACCAATTCGGTGTGCAACGCGAGCAGATCATAGTAGCGCCACAAGCTAAGCGGTGCGATCTGCCAATCTAAATCGGTAGCCATGACTCGTGTTGCAGTATGAAATTGCTCTGCAGTCTGTAGAAAACAATACTATTTTGACGTTGCTGGGCAGGTAGCAGAGGTCGGAAAGCAATGTAACCCTCAATTCATACGGGAGACATGACCTCCAGGCGGTGTGATTGCCAAGGGATTAGCAGTCGATTCAACAAGATCTCGAAGTTATGTTCCATTACTGGAGGGCATGAGGTCGCCGAAGAAGCGCAACTCTGCTTTCGTCGGCCCAAAAGGTGCAGCTGTCCAAGTGTCAGGGCTTGTCATCCAACTTGGCGACCGCCCCTTTTCGGGACTACTGGTTGGGCGTCACGCCAAATGCAGCCGAACACGACCTCAGCTGGATTGTCCCCTCCTTTTATCAATCTCTCGCATTCCTGGAAACTAATGCACCAGCCTTGCTGGGCAGTCCCCGGTTTGCGTCTCGAACCCGCCTTGCACTTGACAAACCGTTACTGGGAGGCTGAATATGGCCAAAAATTTCGACGAATCAACTTCGTGCGTAGAGCAACCCGGGGGAAAGATGACCCATAACGGCAAAGTACCTCACAAGCCGTTCACCTGGCTCCACAAGGCTGTTGGCGCCTCAAAGCCTTGAGCAGCCGTGACATTTCTGGGATTGAGTCGAGCGGCGCCAAAAAGAGTCGCGACTTTTCACTTATGGGAGCGTCTTTGGCAGGCTCTGCATTATTAGAGAACCTCTACCTTACAGAACTGATATCAAGCAGTATTTCTACCCGTCTTACGACCCATTTTTACGGGTTCTCCTCGCTGACACGCTGTCGTGTTGGGTTTTAAGCTTAAATTTCTAATTCTATTTGCAAAGCCCTGCCAAGGTGTGGCGCCTACACTTGCATTTTCCACCCCTGTCAATCTTCGTATCATCGCATTCCAAACCTCATAGGTGCATGGCCATGGTACACCGGACCGCGCGCAAGAACACTTCAAATTGTTTTGTCTTTGTGGAATCTCCGTACTAAGGCTGTGGCGCCATGCAAATCTTTGCAGGTGACAGCCACACCCGGACAGAATCTTTTTATAATAACCATTCTCCCGTGGCAGTGGAGCTCTCATCTTGAAATTTTTCAAGACCTTACCGGCAGACAACAGCAACAATGGTGCAAATTGAGGATCTCTCTGTTGGAACTGTCGCCGGTCTGATTGCGGCCGGCGTGTTCACTGGTACACAATCCTCGAGCTCTTCTAAAAACCTCTTCTAACAAAAATTAGTCAATTTCATAGTGCCTATGGTATTTCCCCTGATTATGGTCGGTGGTTTGAAGCCGGAAAACACTGCTGCTACATGGTCGGTATCAACAGTCTTGCGGAGCAATGGTAGGCGTTAACGCATTTTTTTTTTAGGTCGGTAGTTGGACGAACCCTCCACCGTTCGCATTGGCCAGTAATTCTCAGATCCGATTCAGCTGGTAGTACTGGAGTTCGGGGAGGCGTCAGACTGCTCTCTTTCTTCGAGGCCCTCCTCCTTCTGCTGGTTGGAGTTGCATCTATCGTTACACCTCTTGGCCTTTACGAGACCATTACCCCCCGAACCAATTTGCAAGAGGTAGATTTCAGCTATGCCGCAGACAACTCGTCTATAGGCCAAGGGTGCGTATCTCTGACCATACCAAATATGCTTCTAACAAAAGTACAGCACTCTTTTGCGCAACGAAGACTTTGGACTCTCTCGAAGTTGCTGGGGAGTTAAACCTAATGCATGCATTTGGACCGACACAGTTATCACTGAGACCATGAATTCCACAACATACACAGCAGATATTCCAGATGGCTACGATGTACGCATTCCCAAAAATATCACTGAGATCTACAGTGCTGGTTTGTCAAAACTACCAAAAACTGTGTCGAGCGTGTTCGACATTCAATGGAGGACTTACAAGAAAGTACTTCAAACCAAATATCAGAGAGCCGGCCAGTCTTACCTTGTTGGAGACTACCGTCAACTCTCGCAATTGGTACTGAACGACGCTTGGGAAGCTATTACTGGCTTGATTGTAAACACGAAAACGGGGGGTGTTGGCTTTCGCAATCACACAGCACCTCCAAAGCTGCCATTTGGAAGTACCTGGTCAGAAGACTTGCTCTTTATTGAACCAGAGACCGAATGCGTTGACCTGAATATCACCATGGATTTTAAGATTCCCGAGTCCGCCGATGAGACGGAGACAGTTGTCAATGTCTCTATCACAGACCGTGGCGGCTTTGCGAATATCAATAAGGATATTCCCTGGTGTAAGTACACATCTCATTGATTTATTGAAGATACTAATACTTCTTAGATGATACGAACAAGACTTGGGCTAGTGCCAATCTACGCGACCGCGCGTATTTTGCGGCTTGGTTTAGCAACGTCTACACCATGTTCTACCTGAACGTTACTAATCCTAAGAATGAAAAGCACTCCAAACGATTCGAATACATTGACTCAACTGTCGGCAAAAAATTCAAGGTCCAGACTGATTCACTTGGTTCATTCAAACCGACATACGATATGATGATGATCAAAAAGTATGGAGACTATCTCGTAAGTACAGCCCACTTTCCTTGTCTAAGTATTAATTTCATACTTGCGCTCGCCAATCATCTACCTTCGTTACAACGTGCTAAGAAACACTAGAATCTACCTGAGTTGGGTCTGAATGGATCTGTAGAAGGTGATCCGAATTACTCGAATCCGTGGGAGATAAGTGCGGACAATTTCACTGATATAGGTAAGCACCCTGTAACTCAAAGATTACATAGTTACTGATACTTTGCTTCAGCACCTGCATGTGCGAATGCGTTGGACAGCTACCGCGCGAATATCACAAATATTGCCGTACAATGTGGGATGATCCTCGGCGCTGCCAGGAGAAGTGATGGTTCTCCTTCGCTCCTTTTCGATCCCGGAACTGAGTGGAGTATCCCACTGTACTCTTGCGCCTCTGCTGCCAAAGCATCGATCAAGACTGTTGAGTTTCGCTACAATGGAACTGAAGGCTTGAAGTCCTTGGATATCACCAAAATCGAGCCGAAGAAATATGCGAAAGAAGAGGACAAGCCACTATGGGCAGTAGAGAATCTGAACCAGAGGCTTCGAGACGGCAATCCTGTTTGGGGAATCACGCTACCCGAACACGAAAATCATCCAAACATCTCTACTGCTCGCCAAGAGTCGCTTTATCTTCCTGGATATAGCCCACTGAGCTCCGCCATCATGGGCTCCGGCCCATCAAAGGAAGTGGAGAACTTTGCAGGTATCGACTTTTATTCCGCAGCTTTGACTTCCGCATACCAAATGGACTCTCCGGATGCAATGGCCATGTTTACTATACCAGATTACACTGGAAAAACTAGCCTGGCCATGTACAACAAGTGGCAGAGATTGTCCAATGATTCAACGAGTGCTGCGTCGATTATTAATCTCATCTGGACGGACATTTCAGCAAACGCGGTAGTAGGCACAAAGAGCCAGCTGCCATCGCAACCACTCAAAGACCTGTCAAAGCGCGATGGACCCCAGACAACAGTGAAAGTTCCCGTCAAGATCTATTCCCGTCACGTTAAGTTCCATATTCTATACGGCATTCCGGCTTTTCTCGCACTTGCAGTTGTTATTCTTTTGCTATCAGTGGCACTGTTTTATGTCATACTAGGGAAGGCGACCCCATCGGCGATGCGAAGATACTTGAACCAGACATCCACAGGACGAATCTTGACGACCTTCCTCTACACCAATGATTGCCCACCAAACGCGAACAGGAACGACTGGGCGAACAGAGTTGGCAAGAAACGTGTTCACCTAGGTGGTTTACATCCTCGAGCAATGGATGCAACCACTGGCCCTGCTTTGGCACCAGGCCAAGGAGTGTCGACTGCTGTAGCTGGTGGTGCAGTTGGTGCGGCGTCAACAACCGCAGCATATGGTAAGATGGATGAAGCCACTATCAGTATGCATTCTCTTCCATCCCCACAACCGTACTCGCCTGTTAACCACATGGATGGTGCAGCTCAAAGCTACTACAATCAAGAGCCAACAGCGGGCTCACCGTACACGTATGTTCCCCCTGGGTCTGGTATGCTGAACCCGAATGGAGAAGGTTATACGTAAGTTTACATTATCAATCGCTTTGATATAAACTAATAATCTCGTTAGTGAGTTCCGCACCGGCAATGCATCCCCCAGAGCACTGTGAATGGCGTAGTTGGAGTTGTAGTACTTTCTCTATCTTAATATCATGAGTTGTGATATTTCCTTTACGGTTTAGTTTATATTCTAAGACTGCTAGTATTATTTTTCAAATTTTTTTCCTTATAGATTTTCTTTTTGAGGAATGCATAGCCTTCAGTGGAGCATTATTTCCTTAAATTTCTTCCCTATCAGAGATTGAACCATCTAGCATCGCATAACACAATGCATAAAGTAAATAGTAGATTTCAAGGCAATTCTGATCCGGGAAGTAAAGAGCCCAATTAGTATTCGCCTATCTAGTTGAATTGTTTGAGTGCAACAGTGCTGTCACACCTCGGGTTCCAAGAAGCATCACCGCAAACATACCCAGAAATGCTTTGGAGTTTTATGATCGTGTGACTACAGGCCGCCCCGTCCTCAGCCGCGATAAAAATACATTGCAGTAATTTATGTAAGGCTGGTGAGCCGACATGCATTTTCACATTCCCCTCCAGACGCACAGCCAGCCATTCATGAAGCGTAGAAATACGAGGCCACGGCACACTAGACTCAAACCCCTGAACGCCACGACTGGGCTGCACCCCGTACTGACAGTACATAACAGCACGCCCAGCGTCTATGCTTCGCTTTCGTCGTTTTCTTCGTTTCCCTAGCCTTTATTTTCCTGAAATTACATTTCTCTGTGCCGATCCCAAATTTCCCTTTACTCTAAACTAGTGCAGGGCTGGAAGCTATTCGTGCGACTAATATGTTTGCAGGTTGGCTGCAGATCGGGAATGCTGGGCTTTGGGACCGGGCGGTTGCTGGAGGGGAAATATCAGGGTTGGATCGATGAGTTGTGTGTGGAGTTGTTCAGCTTGACAAGGATCCAAAGTGAAGAATATGACCCGATCTTGACCGGTGCGAGACGTTGTGGCTCAGTGGCTGTGGTGTTGAGGGAATCTTAATATGGTAAGAGGTTGATTGTTCGAAGGATATAAGGTGATGGTGCCACACTCCTTCTGATTTTTCCTCATCCGCCACATTCATTCACTGATTTTACATCTTCGAATACTTCTGTTTATCAATTGATACATATACCCTTTCGGAACTAATCAACATACCTTCTAACTTCATCCACAATGCATTTCTCCAACATCATCCTTCCCTTGACTCTCGCTCTCGGAGCTGTCGCCGAACCTCTCCTTGAGACGAGAACTCTTCCTCCAGGCCTCACACCTGCCCGCCAGTTCCGCCGTTCCTCCAACCTCCAGGCTCGACAAAATATTCCTGACCTTGACCCTCAGACTGTTTGCGGTTCCGGCTTCGATGACTGTGGTGACGGTTACTGCTGCAGGTAAGTACAAAGCTGGGATCTCTGCCCAACAGGATTTGGTCTAACACACTTATAGTTCTGGCGAGACCTGCGCTGGAACGCTCCGCGGTATTGCTGTCTGCAAGGCTCCCGGCTTTACCCTGGGACCTCTCAAGGGAACCAATGTTGCTAAGCCCTATGCCGACTTGGAGGACAAGATTGCGAGCATGAGCTCATTGTTGGCTGCATTCACCAATGGAGCCCTCACAGAGGATGACAACAAGAAGACCACTGCTGTCTCCGGTGATGAACCCACGAACACTGGGTCTGCACAGAATTCGCAAGGCACTGGTGCTGCGGTGCGCGGCGCAAGCGGATTCGGAAACACTGCCACTGTTGTGATGGGACTTTGGGGTGCTGCTGCCATTGGCGGTGCTGGCTGGTTCTTTGCTTAAGCCCAAAGGAAGGGGGTTTGATCTTGGATTGGCGATTGGCGTGTTCAAATTGCATGGCTCGAAGCCCAACTGTTTCTTTTTACTGTATGAAGCGTTGTACACCTTACCAATTTTATTGCATGGACAAAATAGAAGGATAATATAGCCTATCATCGGTTACATGTTCTGTCTCTTTTCACTGAACTATAAAATAATTTTTCTCTGTTAGTGAAGTGGGCCTGGTTCCTTGTCTGAAGTGTAAAGCCTTAGCGAATCGATGGCACTTGGTTTGCGCTCAGGGTTGAATCAATTCTAAGGTGTGTGAGCGTATGGCAGACACATCATAAAACTCCTATTCGAGTACTTGCATCCGTATTGAGGGACCACACATCTCTCCTCCCGTCATGACATCTGCTTTCTCATTCACATGCTAAATTGCCCGGGTTCCTGCCTATTGGGCATTGTTCTAGCAGAATCACCTCATCCATACTTATAAACGTTGAGGAAGTGATTGGATTCCTCTGTTCTGTCCACAATGGACCATACTGCGGAGTGGCCATTGATGCCTTACGGCTCCTCCAAAAATATTGGAGAGGATAAGGCGCACCGCCTGGGGATTCTGGGGGTAATTTCCGGGGTATGTCGTTGTTGAGGCTGCGGGGGAGAGCGGCGGTGTTGAGAAGTTCCATGGTTCGTGGATGGATTTTCTCGGTCACCTTGAGGGGGCCTGCCGCAGAACTTCGATTTTTTTGCATGTAGTGGGCTGCTCTTGAAAAAAAAAGATGCTTTTACATGATAATTTTGAAGCAGCTGGAATTTCGAAAGGCAAGAGCTGTTTGATGGCATTAGCTCGAATTCGTGAAGCATGGGGAAGGTCGCAGCCAAGTGGAGCGTAGAGCTTGCTATAAGGCATTGGTGATTGGTATGGCAAGTGCACTTGAAAACATGTGCTGATGACGCTTTGTTTGGCTATGGAATTGTCCAGTTAGAAAGGGAAGCAACAATGAGCCCGACCCATACTACCGAAGACACCTCTGCCCCATCCCTCAACTTACGGTACGAATGAACCCAAGTTACGACCAATTCAATTCTGGACCCCGCCCCATTCCACTCTACTTCCCCACTATGAAGGAGGCCCACAAACTCAACAAGTCTTCGAATTTTGAATATATAAATAGAGACATTCCTCCTTCCTTCCTCCAACTCGAAGTGTCCATCTCTTGACACATATCGAAGCCAATATCGTTATCATTACAAGAAAAATGGAGGTATCACGAGAGACGAGCTGCTCCAGCAGTGTTCCAACGGAAAAGCTCACCATTGGCCAATGTGTCTCCGTCAGCGAGACCCCCACTCAACAATCAGAGCAAGAAGTTGTTCTGAATGAAGTCGACAATGTCGAAGAGACCGCCTACTTCTTCTCATCGAAGAAGAAATGGTGGATCCTGACTGTTGTGGCACTGTGCCAGACCAGCATGAACTACGTAAGCTCACTGCTGCTGTTATGACCAAAGTTTGACTCTTGCTAATTGCTTCTTCAGAATGCTGCCGTCTATTCCAGTGCCATCAGCCACCTCAACGAGCACTATGGCCTTGACGCCAACAACATTGTCACGAGTGCCAGGGGCGGCATGGCCTGGTTTCTCATCACCTACGGTTTTGGCTGTGAACTGTGGGCTCCTTGGTCTGAGGAATACGGCCGCAAAATCATCATGCAATTGTCGCTCTTTACCGTCAACGCCTGGCAAATTCTGGCTGGCGCAAGCACTAACTGGCCCTCTGTTCTCATTGCCCGAATACTAGGTGGATTTTGTTCGGCTGGTGGATCGGTGACTTTGGGTATGGTTGCCGACATGTATGATGCGGATGAGCAGCAGTTTGCTGTGCTTTGGGTTAGCTTATGGTCTTGCCTTGGTTCAGGTAATTTGGCCAGAGTTTTGTGAAAATAACTTTATGCTAACGTCCTGATAGTCATTGGCGGCATATGTGGTGGGCCGATTGAACATTACCTTCCCTGGAGATGGAACTTCTGGATTCAGCTAATCTTCGGTGCTGTTGTCCAGGCTGTCCACTACTTCGCAGTTCCAGAGACTCGCTCGACAGTGGTGCTTAACAAGTTAGCCAAGGAGAAGCGCAAAGCCGACCCCGCTTGTAATATCCGGGGTCCTACTGAGGGCAAGAAGATCTCCTGGAGGGAGGTTGGAAAGATCATGTGGCGTCCCTACCACATGTTGATATTTGAGCCTATCGTCACCTGGTTGTCTCTCCTTAGTGGGTTCAGCGACGCTCTGATTTTCAGCTTCCTTGAATCGTACGGCTTTGTCTTCAAGCAGTGGGGTTTCAACCCAACTCAACTCGGCATTGCCATGTTTGCTCTCTTCATCGGATACTGGGCTGCATGGGGATCTTATCTTCCAGTGATAAGATGCCATAATCAGAAACGAGCAGCTGGCCAAGACCTGTCTCCGGAGACTCGCCTGTGGTGGCTCCTGTTTGTCGTCCTTGGGCTTCCACTCGGCTTGCTTGGTTCTGCGTTCACTGTTGGTGGCCCTCCTCTCCCTTGGATTGCTCCGCTTCTGTTTGCTGTCTTTATCGGCTGGTCAAACATGGCCGTCTACTATGCTACCATTGACTACATGGTCGCCGCATATGGGGCAAAATACTCAGCCTCTGCGACAGGCGGTAACGGGTTTGCGAGAGATGTTCTTGCTGGAGCATGCTCATTCTATACCAAGGCAATGTACATGAAGCTTGGTGCCAGGGGAGCTACATTTTTGTTGTTTGGTCTAGCAGCAGCTTTGTGTGTTCCAGTTTATATTTTCTACTGGAAAGGGCCTCAAATCCGTGCTGCGAGCAACTATGCGAAAAAGATTGAAGAAGAGAATGCAAGAAGCGCTGCTATCAAGGAGCGTATAGCCGCAAGGCGGCGGGCATTGCAGCAGAACGAAGAAGGGGCATAGCTGGACTATGTAATTTGAAACCAATATCGTTAGCATGTGCTTAATCCCACGGTGTTACAAGCATGATCATTTTCGTTGAAACCAATTATTCCACATTGTTGCTCACACTTGTAGTCATGAGACATGTCAGCAAACCAGAATAGCTTTTGATGGCTTCTCAAAATTATGATTCCTATCGATGAGGGTGATCTCGCGGTTGTGCGTTACAATCGATAGATCGACGTTCATAGATAGACGTCATTTATTATTGCTCGATCTTCGAATATAGATATTGTGTAGGATGCAAGCAAGGGGTAAAATACCGTAATATGAGATGATATCATTTCCCGAGAAAAGTTTGTGCATTGTGCTGAGATGGGATGAAACGAGACAAAATAAATTGAAATGGGAAGACTGTGGCCATGGATTCGAAACGCTAATGTCAATCATCCGCATCCACACAAGTTTCTCACAGCATACGACACAAGTTCCTCACAGCGTACGACACAAATCCCTCACAACATACGACACACAAACGGTCGCGGGACTAGCGGGGAAACCAACAATGGACATCCAGAGCAACCTGCTTGCGTCACTCCCATGGTTCGCCGAAAACACCTACAATATGGTTGTTATGGTTGCCAATATTAATCAGATACATTGAGTTACAGCAATGGTTGATACTGGTACGACGAAAGTATGAATATACGATTCACTCGGTAAACTCGCAGAGGAAGAAACGAAGGAGAATATTCTCGACATCGTGAACACACTAGGACGAGTAGCATCCAGAGACACCTGGGAGGGAGATTGGGATGTCGACTATCATGAGAATTCACCACATCAGCCAAATACGAAGTGCGCCTGGTGTCATAAAATTCCCGGAGCTGCCCGGATCTAAAATACTGTAATATAAAGATGACATCATTTCCCAAGAAAGGTTTGTAGGTCATGCTGAGATGGGATGAAATGAAATGAGATAAGATGAGATGAGACAAAATGCGTTGAAATAGGAAGACTGTGGTCACGGAGGCCTAGACCTGATGATCTGCCCGTGCGCCTCGAGCCACCAAAAATGCCGGAGTTACCGGGATCAACAGCATACAGCTGCCGCCGATCCCATCAAAGGTACCACCTAGCCCACCACCGTGATAATAAGGAAGCTTAGATACGCTTCTTTGGGGTGATTCTAGCCGTGGGTTGTAGCTTGTTTCTCTTGTCTTCGCCTCATTGCCAATATCGAAGCTCACCGTGTCATACTATTGAGAGAACATCACCTGTCGACCGCGGTACCATGTGCACCTCAATATACGAAACATTGTCTTTCGATTGCCATTTCATTGACAGGCGACAACGAATGATGCCCTCGCCCTCGACCGTTCAAAAGACTGTCTCAGTCCTTTTGACAATTTAGATCTTTGGTTTCCCCCCGTAGCAATCGATACGTGTCGGACGACTTTGCCTTTTACTCACTCTAATATCAAAGCGATCTTGACAATTCCTATGACTCTCTATCTGAGTATGGTCGACCGGAAAGGCAATCGAAATGGGATGGCGTGGGTTGGAGATGCAAGCAATGGGTTGGGCTATGCCTTGGAAATGCCCGCTGACATCATTCATCCCTGCAACCGCGTTCCTGGCAGTCTTCTAATGGCGGCCCGTAGCCGCTGTGACGCCAATCAGGCACTTCGGAAGCAAAACTCAGCGCGCCAATTGAGCTCTGCCAGCTGTACAAGTGCATCATGCCACATGCGGCGTCTCAGAAGGGAAAGCTGATGCTTCAACTGGCTTTCCTCAAAAGGCTTTCGGGCCGACCTGGCTCGACGCCTCACGTCGTGGTGTCGCTCCTTTAAGTTATCCAGGGTCCATTTGCCTTTGGTAACGATTCGGAGATAGCGAGCACCTCTGGAAAAATGGGCTCTGCGGTAAAGTCTCTTTCCAAGTTCCAAGTCCAAGAGGAAGTGGAAGTAGAAGTGGTCGCGCTGGGTGCTAATAGTCACAGAACCCAACAGCCGACCCCGCCAACGTGATACAGTCTCTTGTCTACACCTTATTGGACGTTTTCGACGCTACGAGGGACTTATACCAGACTTTACGAGCCAAAGAGAAGAGAGACTACGAGCAAAGCCGACGTTCCAGGGGTTATCCACGTTCAAGGAGCGTCGAGTATGTTGACGACGAAGACCTCGATAATGAGGATGCTATCGCCATGGACAAGGCAGCCGTGACAAGACAGCTTGATATTGGACTTCAGGAGATAGGACCACCGTTTGCTATTGGCGATGGTATGGCCTTGCCTTCTGTTTTCTGTCAATGCCAAGAAACGTGAGGCTCTGTACTTACTTTTCGAATAGTGCTTTCGCAGACTGGGTTACAATCGCAGATCATTACACTGCAGTCCGCCATAATAACAACGTTCCTGTATGGGCCTACTTCACCTGATCCTATATCAGTTCAATTATCTAGTATAATCGACGCATCTCGTTCCGCGGGGACTGCCTCTGTTGATATTCTGGCGGCGCAGCATCATCGGCAGCTGGCAAATCTAACTCCAACGCCAATATCAGTGCGTTCACCTGTGCCACGTGCTGGGCCTACGCAAGCGCCGCCTTACCCAGCCACGGCCGCCACTGGTATCAGCTCTGCATCGACAGCATTGATCAAGTCACGACATGAACCTACATCACGTCGCGGCAGTCCGATGAATACCACCATGCTGGAGTGGCAGGGTAAGCCCAAGTTTGACAGGTCTGACACGGATACGACGTCTCTTACTGGCCCGACTTCGTACGGCACACAGTCTGCGCCCCACAGTCTGTACTGCCTTTACGCTCTTGATCTTCAGCGACATCCAAAACAGCCTCTATCAGGCTCCATCACCCACGACTCTTCGCCGTTCTGCCCATATTGCAAGCGAGCATTGCATCTTTCACCCGGGAAATCATGGGAGATATTCAAAGATGACGAAGGCGTAGAGCGTTGTTTCCGGATACAGAACCGCTTCGTTGTCAAGTGTCATCGAGATACCGCTGATGGTGGGTATTCATGTGTCCTGTGCTCACGAAGTGCATCCGTGGACACGGTATGCGGAGATGTCAAGGCTCTCATCAGGCATATATGGATGGATCATGATGCCGGAGAACTAGAGCTAGAAGAAGATGTAATGGAGGTGTCGCAGGAAGGACTGGATGACCAAAGGAGGGACAGTGGAATGGGGCTAGGAGGGAGGCGAAGTAGTAGGAGCAGTAGGAGGAGCGTTAGCCTGGGACCGAGTAGGAGCCAACGCCGACCGCCGCGATTCGAGCGAGAGGTCGAAACGTTGGAGATTAGGCCTCCGCGGCACCAAGGATGAGATGGATCAAGTATACAGTAGGATGTTTATTTTCTCTTTCTTGTAGACTTCTTTTTCTCTGTATCCTTAGGACTTCTTCACAGCTCTGTATGACTACAAAGATTTTGCATTATGTAATCGACACTTTTGACCTTCATCACGACAGCGAATGGATTGCTCGATACAGAACACTGAGGCATACGCATTACCGAACGAGACACAGTATGCAGCAAGTATGCGCCCTCTAAGCAAATATGCCCGCCGGCTTTACTAAAATCCCACGTCACGCCGAAGCATGAAGAACCCAAAACTGCAGTCAGTAATTGCCCCATTCCACAGGATCCTTCAAGCAGTTTACCAAAACGGAGAATGCTAAGTGTCTGCAATCAACAGTAAACCGCAAACCTACCGCATTGAGTAGGAAGGGGGCGGATCGGATCGCAAATTCTTTAGCCGGGGGCTTGTCAATATCTTCTGATTTGATTTTCCTTTTCGTTGACGGCGACGGGCCGTACGCGTGCGTGCATGCATGACTTGAGGACTTGTTGGACCACCAGCGGGTGTTTCGCGACCAAAGTCTTGTTTGGGTATGCGGTGCAGGCCAAGACGTGGCCACCATATTCCGTTTTGGGTTAGCGGGTACTTCGGGGCGAATCAATTCACTGTGCAGTGGTACGTACTACCGCCTGACCACCTATGAACAGTGCCTTATTATTGCGGGTACTTGCTCGGTGTGGAGTTTGGATGAATGATTAATGATGCGGATAGGCACATGGAATGTCGGCTCTTCTTTCTCGCCTCTTACTGTTGCTTTCTTTTTGCGCTTTGCTTTTTCCCTTCTTTTTTGTTTGCCCTGTCGACTATTGTTCTCCGAATGGGGAGGTTGGTACCGCGGATGGAGAAGGACCAGGCTTCGAGACTGTCGGGGCCACGCATACAAGCAAACAATATAGAATAATAAGCAACGGTTTTGTGTCGCCATATTTGCATGATTCACGTGGCCTTGAATGGAGGACCACTGCGCCTTCCGCCGCCCGCCAACTGCCTCATTTTCAATTTCTGCCTTTTTCTTGGTCAGCATCACACGAGATATCCTAAATCTGGTATCCATGGCGAGAACCCTCGCGTCCTCTCTGTGGCCAGTCAGCACAGCACGCTGTGACTAAGTGTCTTTCGCGGCTAATCATCTGCATAGATATCTACCGCAAAGGCCTGTGTGCATATGAAGGACCCGAAGTCTCCTCCGCCAGCCCTGTTGAGTTCTTTTCGATGGACCTCCCAATGCGGCTAGTGCGGGATCTTGAATCGGGGCCTTGGCCAAACCTCTTCCGACCCTTGCGACTTCATCAACGCCCTGCCTGATGACCCACCTCCACCCACAGCCCTCTGATTCGTACCAGTCTTCGGGCAAAGTTTGTGTTTGTTTGCTTTTGCTGCGGTATCGAGTGGAGTTCGACCTTTGATGCATGTATGTACATACGCCATACATGGAGTGAGATCTAGACCAGGCTGAGAGGGCGTCACGAAAGGGTAGCTATGCAGTCTTACCCACGGACAAGATCCAACATTTCTGACACGGCAGAAGATGCGCATCGACGAGTGAATTTTGAATCTGTGTTTAATGCCGACATCCCAATGGGGAAATCCTCGGGTTAATAGGAAAGTTTATACCGGGATGTATACACCAAAAGAATGGCTCGAACGAAGCAGACAGCGGCCGCTAATTCTGATTTTCTGCGAAATATTCCTGAGATTCAGCCTTCAGATGAAGCTAGTGGGCTAGATGCGAGGCCACATGAGGGTGGCTTCCCAGAAGCTGGAGAGCAGAAGCAGTCCAGTGATGCCGATGGGCCAAAGTATGAAGACCATTCTTCGAACGCCAATGACGGTGCTTGGCCCAGAACCCTGCCTAGCTATGCCAATTATTCTCCGAATTACAACACATATCTTGATCTAGAAGACATTGGGACTCAATATGCGCCAGCAAACACCAGTTTCCTTGAAAATTTACCCACTTCCGCATCGGCTGTGCAACATCGACAGAAGGCATGGCCCGCTCAACCTTCACCAAGCATAGCTCAGGGACAGGCGCAGCTAGCTATGTCCAATGTGCAATTCATGCGAAGTATTCCACCGTACGGCCAACAGCCACAGGCAAATTCCACGTTCCTCTTGCAGCAACAGCAACATCAAAGACAACTCCAGCAGCAACAACTACTACAGCAGCAGCAAAAACAATGGCTACTCGAACAACAACCACAGCCTAACGCTGTGAACGCCAATGTAAAATTCCTGAGGACCATACCTTATCCGACCCAGCTTCCAAGTTCTAATCTTGGGTTCCTGCAAAATGCACCTTCTCAAAGCCAATCGCCACATTCCAATGTAGGTTTCTTGCAAAATGTGCGCAACTGGCTGCAAAAACAAATTCCTAGTGCTGAGTGGGGACCAAATACCCTTTCTGGGAGTGCTTCTTCACACGATCCCCGGCAAAGGGCCAAGATCGGTGCTGAACCTGAGGAAAACACAGTCAATCATTTCATGTTCGACAATGACACCAGTACTCAGGCTTTTCAGTATCCGCCTCTAGAAGATAATGCTACAGGAAATACCCGGCTCATGGTCATTGACCTCGTTAAGAGCAGAACTGTAGGCAAAATACATTGCACATTGATATCCACTCAACCATGGAGGAAAGGACTTGACTACAAATGCTTGTCTTACGTTTGGGGTGATTCTTATATCACGAAGAAGATATTCATCAAGCCATCGCTTTCTGCAGAAGCGAAGTATAGCCCTTTCTATGTTACCACAAACCTTGAGGCAGTCCTTCGAAGACTCCTTGATATGGGCAGATCAGAATGGTTCTGGATCGACGCTATCTGCATCAACCAAGCTGATTTGCAAGAGCGAGCATTGCAAGTCAGTATGATGAAGGAAATCTACAGTCATGGTACAGGAGTGGCAATATGGCTTGGAGAAAGCACTGCGGAGCTATCTGAAGCAGTCTCAATTATCAACGCAATATCAGCGCAGTTCTTTGTCGACACAGGGCGGCCGCCTCATTCAATTGCCGGCCCTGATGGGCTTCGACTATGCACAGAGGACATCGATAGACTAAAATCGTACTTTTCTGCTGACGACCCTCATCCAGAGAAAAGCTCCGCAGATAGTTACAGGCTTCTTTCTCATTTCTTTTCTCTGCCATGGTTCCGTCGAGTCTGGGTATTGCAGGAAGCCTTTTCGCACGCTTTGATTTCTGTACACCTCGGCGAGCACGAACTCTCGTGGGGCAGCATCATTCTTGCCGCCCTCTGGCAAGCCTGCTTCACGCGCGATACTATTGCGAGATCTGCGAACGACTTCAGCGTCGATGAGAGCCCGCGAGGCTTTCTGCCAGAAATGTGGCTTGGATTATTACACACGAAACCTCTGCGAGGTCTTCCAATGGTAGAACTCGTGTGCAGAGCGCGCGACTTTGAAGCATCTGACCCCAGGGACAAGGTCTTCGCGATGCTAGGCCTTGCAAATGATCTGGGTGATGTGAAATCCAATCCGGCGGGGCTGCGTCCAAACTACGATAGATCAAAAGCAGAAGTCTATTGTGATTTCGCCCAAGATCTTATTAGCGAGACAGGAACTCTGGATATACTATCCGCCGTCAATACTTTTCATCCTAGGCAAACCACATCATTTCCCTCGTGGATGCCTGACCTTGACGCCCCAATAACGACAATCCGAGGTTTGGGATTTCCACGAAAATACAATGCTGCTTTCTCCACCAGAGTAAAAACTAGCACCTCCACTCAAAATGCCTCTTCGAATCCTACATTGCCACTTTCTGGATTCGTAATTGGTACTATACGCACAATGGCCTCCGACGTTGTCACCTTCCACCGTGACCTGCGCGTCTACATGGGCACGACCACGCTCGACGCAGTCCAAACTCTATGGACCGAGTACATCAAACCCCTCTGCAAGCACAGCTCCGAAAAAATAATTATACCGTCTTACGTCAACCTACTCGCAGCTGCAGGGTTCGCTCTCCCCACCGAATTCCCCGCACATCCTCTCGGCAAGATCGTCCCCTCTCGCGACATACCCTCCCTCATCGCAGATTTCGCAGCATATTGGTCGCGTATCGATCCCAACTTCACCGACTTCGAAGAAAACAAGGACCTGAATCTTGAAAAGCTTGCAGAGTCGGGCGATGCGAAACAATTCGGCGTGATTGCAGGAAAGGGGTGTCACGAGCGCAAGTTTTTCCTCGCTGAGGATCAAACGATGGGGTTGTGTCCTTGGGGCGCGGAGAATGGGGATAAGTTGGTAGTTTTGTATGGGGGGAGTGTGCCGTATGTGGTTCGGGATGTTGGGGATGGGGGGTGGAGGTTTGTGGGGGAGGCGTATGTGGATGGGTGGATGTTTGGGGAGGCGGGGGTGAGGAAGGGGGATATGGGATTGACGGAGCAGGTGTTTTGTTTGCGGTGAGGATATGTGTGATAAGAGGCCCTTCATTTCAGCTGAGAATGGATGGTTTTGTACATGGTTTGGCTTGGACTGTTAGGTCAGACTCTTTCCTGGAGACAAAATTGTACGGAAGAAAGAAGGTAGGCATAAAATTGTTGTGCGCGCACTCTTCCGATAGCTACTAGATAATGCCGTATCTGTTGAGCGAGACTCGGCCGTTGTAAATTTCGGTATGCCGAGTAAGACTATTCGACCGAATGGCTCAGTCGTAGCACCGTTCATGTCATGTCCTCTCACATTGCGGAGAAACATAAGAAAAGCCATTTGCTCAGACTGAATAATTCTGTTGGCTTCAAGGATGCCAAAATGAGGTACACCCACACACTTATTTTTGTGCGTCTTCAACGTGTCTCATGGCAAGCAGAAGTAAACCGAGCTACACTTTTTTCTTGACTCTTAGAAGTACTCCCCACACAGACGTCAACCCAGAGTTCGAAGACTAGTTCGATAGAAACAGTTGCCTGTCACGTTTTTGGGTTAACTCCGGATTTTATTACAATACAGAGAAGTGCTTAAGAAGTAGCTGACTCTATGATATCGCAAGATGAGAAAGAAACCAGCTCTACATTCACACATCTACAATTTCTTCTCAAAAATAAACATATCGGATTCGTACTCTACTCTCAAAAAGGGTAGAGAACGTATGTAAGGTACGACTATACACTTCCAACACTCTCTTTTACTAAAATACGCTCTATCAGGCCAGCCTTACGATGGCTCGCCCCCAGACCCCACGTTCTGACTGGTCAAGCAATTCATGGGGCTGAATTTGTATGAACACACAGGCCAGCTTCGCACCATCCTACGCGAATTTGGAAACCTGCGTCCCAGCGAAGTTGAGAAGAAGACTCTGGCACTCACCGAATTTCACGAAGCAAAGCAGAAAACTCGCCATTTCACTGCGCCAGACATGACGTAGAGGCTGAGCTAATCTCCTCAAATTTGCATGGTAATTAGATTTAGTACTCCCTTTGCAATTAGGTATATTTCGTGGGTGGCGGTGGTCCTGAAAGGCTGTTTCGCCTCGTCTGTACGGAATGGGGAATTTATACTTGTAGATCGCAGCATGTAAAGCCTCTTCGGGGTCGCCTTTTGGAGAAAGGATTTTGGGCCTCAGTACTTAGGAGGTAGGTATATAAGATATATGGCTGTTCTCTATATTTTGCAATTCACCTTCAATGCACCTTCATTGAGACTCAGCAAATTTTTACTTCATCATGTCTTGTCTCAGTAGCTTTATTTTTCTGTTTACTCTTACTATCGTGTCGGCTACGCCAGCTGTTTCTTTGATTCACCGTCGTGATGCTCCTGTACCAACCCATGCGATTACGAGTTTTTCACTCAGACAATTAATCACAACGGACACCACAATGGTACTTTTCAGCAGCGATACTCTATCGTACACGATTTTTATGAACCTGGAGGTCCAATTCTTTTCTATCAGGCTGGGTAAATCACATATCCAGAATGCGCTGTAAGTCTATCAATCCCAAAACCTAATTGGAAGCACCAAAGCCAACACTGCTTTAGAAAGACATCATCTTCTACGAATGGGGTCAAGAGCTCAGTGCTCTAGTGGTCTCGCTCGAACATCGTTACGTTGGTGCAAGCAAGCCCTTCGGCAATGCCTCCAGCACGACTGAGAATCTAAGATATCTCAATCTCGAAAATGTCATGGAGCATGATGTGGAATTCCTCGGGCAGCTGAAGAAGAATTATACAGGAGGCGATGACGCGAAAGCGGTAATGGCAAGTGGTATGACTGTCACGAATATCACCTATCATGGAAAGATGTAATTGTCTCAGGATCTTATGGAGGATTCCTCGCTGGAGCTTTTAGACTAAACAGTCCTCAAGCCATTTACGGTTCTCTCGCATCAGCAGCCGCGTGACAGGATTCGGCAACAGCACAGATCCCGACTCTTACGGCTGATTGAAATGGGCCAACTGGGTCTACCAACACAAATCACACCTCGCCTCCCGCAGTATCAAAACCGCCTTTGACAAATTAACAAGCACGATAGAATCAGGTACATGCATGCATCCTGCTATGATTTCTTACTTGACACTACTAACCGACAACTCACAGGAGCCTTCCCAACTCTCAAACAAGCCTTCTACCTCTACGCCGTGCCCACCACAGAAACAATACCCTACTTCCCAATCCTACTCACCACAGCCCTCAGCTTCGCCGCAGAATTCACCTACCACAAACCCGCGCCCGTCAGTCCCCTCGAACAAGTCCCCGCCATCGCTGAAGCATAAACGAACCCGCTGAAACTGCTCGCCCGCGCCAGATGGCTCTACTTCGACGCCTACGAGTTCCAGTGTCCGAAGCTCGATGCTTTAGTCGTCGATGACATAGTGCCGTACATCAAGCAGCCGTATTTCAGATACATCACCTGCACGTATTTCAACGTGAATACACAGACATACATAAGCAACGGCACTATTTCGCGCCCATGAGCGCAGGCGATGGTATTCCGAAAGCGTGTCGACAGGAATACGGCGTTATGCCGCATGGACCCGAGGAAATGGTAGCACGGTATGGCTTCTCCAAAGCGAATATCAAGAATTCCACGAGGATTGTTTGACCAAGGCTGAGTATGATCCTACGAGTGGGGTGGAGCCGGATGATTTTCCGGCAGAGGCTGGTCGGATGAAGATTAGGACGTTGTTTGGCCCTGATGCGGCGCATATTGAGGATTTATTTGGGAGTGATGCCGAGGATCCTGTGGGGCTGACGTGGTGGAGAGCGAGGGAGTTGGAGATTATTAAGGAGTGGTTAGATCCTGTGGAGGCGTTTTAGGGGACTGCGTGGTAATGTAGGCACGAAAGTGAATCATGCATCCTAATTGCGTTCTTGTGTTGGTGGAGGTGGAGTTGAGAACTTAGCGTTTGACTTTCTCATAATATATTTCGAATTCCGTCACTGTAGCATCACCACTGTTTCAGTTGAAGAGATAAATCTCTCTGTATCTATAGTCTATTGTATTTTTATTACAACTAGCTTATTACTCGTTTCTAAAACGATCATCTCCATTCAAAATATGTAACTTGGCAGCCAAGGTTCCCTTAGACATGTCTCCTCCTCGCCCACTTGGTCAGATACTCTCTCCCTTCCAACCTCCAAGTATCTTCCTCAACATAACTTCCATTGTATCCCCGTCCCTCGGCTTGTATAACCAGATTCAGTCCCTGAGGTCCATCACTATACTGCGGCCACTCCGGCAAATCATCTCCATTTGGATCGCCATTGTGGATGAAATTTATCCATTGAGCACTCATCTGGTCACTCAATGCTTTGTACTCCTCCCAAGGCCCAACAAATCTCGGGTTCGAAAATATAAAAGCAACTTCGCTGAAATGCTGGACTCCTTTGTAATCAGGCGGGAGACCGCCAACGGTATCGATGAAAGTAGCATTGGTAGCGTTCACAAAAGGTCGCGTGTTGAACCTGTATATATATGTAGGGGCGTGTTTCGAGTAATGGCGAGCGTCGTCTAGGCGAGGAGCATGATAAAACACATCGCCGATAATTGCAGCAATACGCTTGTACTGGTAGCCTTGGGCTTCGAATCGCTCAGGGCCAGTGTTGAGCGGAATCCCGAGGCTGGGATCGTCTGGGTAAAGCTCCATTATTTTATTGACAACACTAGGTGGGAAATCGTAACCTGTGCTACCAAAGATATAGGAATAAAGATCTTCATCTGTGTTGATTATACCGCCCGGAGGCGCGTTATCGGTGCCTTCGTCCGAGTTAGATCCATACAAGTGGGGTATGTGCGCAAAGCGACCTGTATGAAGGAGCTCAGTTGGATAATTCGGTATGATGTCGCCGTCAACTGTAGGATAAAATCCTGGTCCTCCTACTACCCTGCTGTCAAGGTACGGAAAGATGGTTTCATAAGGAATGGTTCGTAGGCATTCAAGTGTATCGGGCCAATCGGTGCAGTTGGTTTGCTGAACTAGCTTATCGTAGATGGGTTGATACCAGTCAGACCCATTATACCAAGCGGTAGCTGCAGAGCCGGACTCTTGGATTGAGCGATGAAAGAGCGAGTCAGTGCGACCCCCATACGTCATGAGAAGTTGACCCTGCGTGCAGTTGTTAGCTTACAAACCCTACTTAATAAGCTCTTGCAAAGTTTGATACTCACAACTGCAAAAGAACCAGCAGATTCACCCCATATGGTAACACTATCCTTGTCCCCACCAAAGGCTCCGATATTTTCAGAGATCCAGGCAAGCGCCTTGCGCATATCTCTCAATGATAAATTTGCATTTCCAGAACCCTGGATCTCCCGTGAATACAGCATGCCCCATCCTCCTTTTCTATAATTTATGCTCGTTGCAATAATTGGCTTTCCAATCTCCACAGACCGTTGCACCAGATACGTTAGGTTGTAGTTTGCTAGTGCACTCGTTCCCACTTGGTAGCTGCCGCCGTGAATCCAAACAGCCACAGGAAGTTTCGAAGCCTCGTCGGATGAGAGGCCTGCGGGTCGAACAATGTTGATGCTAAGACAATTCTCGCTCATGCCAAACTCTTCATTCGCTTCGACTTGAAAATCGGGACATGCGTGTCCATATTGGGTCGCTGGCCGGGTGCCGTTCCAGGTCTCGTTTAGTGATTGGGGGATTAGAAAGCGATTTTGACCACCTGTATCTTGGGCATACGGCACACCGAGGAAAAGTTCCTGCTCGAAGGATGGAAGATACAGTCCTTCATACGTTCCGTTAAGAACCGTCACCGTTGGGGTTTCGGACGCTGCCAAAGTAGCATATGCACATATTGCCATGAACGGACGCATCCAAGCTCTTTCTAAGAACCCCATATCTTGCAACTCGATTCAGTCAGCACCTCTGATGTCAAAGTGGCAAAAAAAACAAGTCCGAAAAAAAAAGAAGAGGCGGGTGTCGAGGTAACTTTGTACTCCCTCGCGACGGCCGGCCTCGGGTAATTCATGGGAACCCTGTACTTACATACAAATAGGAGGGGTCGCAGAATGACGATAGAAGCCGGCTGTAGATGCTCATCGCCATCCCGGGTGGCGCTGCAAGGAACTTGTGGGGACTGGACAAGGTGTACATGTATGGAAAAGGAAGGTGGATTGAGCATCCGAGGTCGGGAGATTGTCTTGCAGCTCCCCGCACGTCCCAGTCCGCGATTGGGTCCCATGGAATGAGAAATGCAGTGGCCACACAAGGAGTAACCTCGATCGTGGGAGAGTAGAAGGGCACAGGGATGAAGCAACAAAAATATTTATATTTGTCAAAAAAGGAGGAAGGTAAGCTTGGGCAAATAATAGAGCCATCTTCTACCTTCCGCCAGACTTTCTGCAAGTGAGGTCATTAAAACTGTGTACGGATGCAAGAGAATACGAAACCCAGCCACCAGGCTTTTGATCAAATCCCAATGGCATGGATATATACCATCAGCTTGTTATTGCCTCGCCAAATACTCCTGTTGCGATCATCAGTCCCCGGCCTTTGCATCGTCCCTCTCGCCCTTCAGAAGCCTTGCAAAAGCTCCTCCCCTTTTTCTCTTCAGCTCGGCAAAAGATCCTTCTTCGACCACCATACCCTTGTCGAGCATAACAACCTGCTCTGCAATTTCCATCATCTCCTTCGAGTGGGTGATAATGATGACTGTCATCTTCTTCCTTCCTCCTAAGTGATTTCGCTTCGAGCCCGTGACAAGACGCTGTGTGGTCTCACGAATGATCTCGGCCGACTCGACATCTAATGCGCTTGTTGCTTCATCGAGAATCAAAACATCAGGCTCACGCACTAGAGCGCGTGCAATAGCAATTCGTTGTGCCTGGCCGCCAGAAAGACCGCTGCCACCCTCACCAACAATGGTGTGGTAGCTTTGCGGTAAACTCTCGATGAAATCCGATATTCCTGCTGACCGAGCTGCAAGACGGATAGACTCCATGCTAGAGCGCAGAGACGAAGGCGATAGACCATATGCAATATTTTCCGCAATGGTACCCGGAAAGAGGACTGGGTTTTGGGATACAATCGCCATGCGAGACCGGAGCGATTCCGTGTGTAGTTCTTTGATATTCTTTCGCGAAATGGAGATATCTGGCTGAGATCCTATCGCATGAATATTTGTCTGGTAAAGCTTCAGAAGCAACGCAGCGATGGTTGACTTCCCGGACCCCGAAGAGCCCACGATGGCAACACAACCGCCATGTGGTATGTTGAGATTGGCACCGCGAAGCACTATATGCCCCTCTCGAGTTGGATAGGCAAATCGTGTGTCTCTGAAACGGATATCTTCTAGGGTATCTAAATGGACGGTACCGGTAAGCTCGTGTGAGGTCTTGGGAAGTCTCGCCAGGCGAAGAAGCCGAGATCCAGCGTCTCGGGCGAGGTTGATTTGCGGAATATAATTGCCGATATAATTGACGTGATTGACACTCAGCAAAAGAATCGTGAATGTTTCAATGATGCTAGTGGTTTGATATTCTCCATTAGAAACGAGAACGGCACCATACCAGAAGAGGAGTGCGGCTACAAAGAGCACTCCAGCGTAGTTGAGACCGAAGATGGAGCCGCAGTATAGAGCGCGCTTGATACCGAGTTTCACTGCATTGGTAGTAGCAGCTTTATGCTTAGAGCGAAAATAGTCTTCGAGAACGAGACAGCGCACAGTGCGAATGTTGACAAAGGTTTCGTGCAAAATGTGACCGATCTGCTCATCGGACTCGTTGCAAAACTTCTCCCATCGGCTGTTAATCATATTATAGCATTTTGTGATGCAAAAGAGAACCGGTCCGCATGCTAGAGCTACGAGGGTAAGCTTCCAGCAAGTGGTCAAGCTCCAGATCACAGCGATGGTGACCATGACTACAATTACAATTGCAATGCCAGCGAAGCGTCCAGGGAGATTACGTGCTTCTTCTGCAAAGTGGCCGAGGCATTCTGCTATTCGTGAGACACTGTTCTCTTCTCGATCAAAGAACTCTCGTGGCTGTGCAAGTACGCGCTCCATGGCTTCAGTTCTTACTATGTCCACCCAAGCTTGAGCGACATAATCAAAGAGGTAGTGTAGCCCATAGCTCACAAGTCCATCCGCGACAGCAATTGTCAGAATAGACACAGCGTAGGTCAGTGCTCGTTGTCGTTGATTGCCGGAGGAGAATAATGTGGAGAGAAGCCGCGCAAACACCCAGGCAAACACTGGAGTCGCTGCCGCGTGAACGAAGGCACAAAATAAAGCGCCGAAAAGAACAAAACGAGACTTCCAGCTGAGTTTGGGCCATACGGACTTGATTATCTCTATGATAGGAAGCGTATCCACAGCTGACATTGATTGCTTTGAGCCTAACTCCTCGTCATCCCCGGGCGCCTCGTTCGATCCGCGCATTCGGCTCACAGGGAAACCCAAATCTGAGCTGTGCGGCATCGACAAACTTTGAACGAAGCCATGAGGGTCCCGATGAGAATTCTCACGCGAAAGATAAACTTTCGACCCCGGTCTAGGAGTATGCTCCTGCTTATTCCAAATTCCAGGAGTTGATGGTGTACCAAGAGGTAGGTTTCGAGTACAATCCACAGAATATCTTCTGTCTCCCTTGTTCTCATAAGTGTTCATTAGATTCTGTGTGATTGGAGGAGCGATAAACCAAGAAGTGGGCCTCGGAGATGCTAGCGGTGACAGTAGTGATTCCTGTCGTGGGATTAGCGACACAGTCGTAGCAGGTGCATGAGACGTGTTTGGTCTAGAATCACGAAATGGAAGGATATCCAACTTATCGTCAGGAAATTTCCCCATCTTCTTTTCGGAAATGCGTTCTTGTTCGAAAGCGAAGAAATCATAGAGAACGGAATCAGGTGCGGCCTCTACCTCCTTTCGATACCCTTCTTGGACTATTTCTCCCTTCTCCACTATGTAGACAAAGTCGTCTAGGCGGATCTGAGAGAGGTCATGGGTAATGATAATTGTAGTTTTGTTACTCCTCCATGTTCTTATGGCTTCAAGAAGGGCTTTCTTGGTGATGTAATCGAGCGCACTTGTGGACTCATCTAATATGAGAACTGGAGTGTCGCGGATCCAAGAGCGTGCAATCGCAAGTCGTTGCTTTTGGCCGCCACTCAACAAACTTCCATTCATACCCAGCTCTGTGCTGAGCCCGTCTGGAAGCTCCCTGATCACTTGTTCTAACCTTGCAAACCTGACTGCTTGCTCCACCTGCCGAGAGTCTTCGGGTTCACTTTTTCTGCCAAGAGCGACGTTTTCCCGTATGGTCTCGTTGAATAGCACGCTGTGTTGTTCCACAAGCATGACATTGCGTCGGAGCCATTGGACATTCAACCTTTCCATAGGTACTCCATCGAGCACGATTTGGCCGGAGGAGGGTTGGTAGAAGCGAACTAGAAGTTGGCCAATTGTGCTCTTGCCGGATCCACTTCTTCCGATAACAAATGTCGTTTGGCCTGCCGGGAAGAACATTGACGCGTGACGTATTGCTTTTTGATCGGCTTGTGTAGGGTACGAGAAGGAAACCTTCGATCCTCAGTATGTAGCTATCACAAATAAAAAACAATGGACGCTGTTTACTTACATTTCGAAATTCGATGTCTCCTACGCATCGATCTGGTTTTCCAATACCTTCAGTCTCAAATTCAAAGCTCTTGTTTGAAATATCCTCGTTCAAGGCTTGAAGACTTGCACCTGCCACACGTCCTTTCTGAAGGACAATCAATTGAGGGAGAAACCCGGTAATGCCTTGGACTGCCATCAATGCCGCCCAGAAGGTAGTCATTACTTGCGCACTGTCCACTGATCCAGTAGAGATTAGATGGCTACCATACCAAAACCCTTGAACAAAAACACTAAGGGTAATGAATTGCATGAAACCAATCTGAAAAGAGCGATTATGTGCGAGCCGTTTGTAGAGCTTGGCAGCAATTGTGATGGACTCTGCGTATTTGGCGCACTCAATACGTCCGCCGTTGAAGTATTTGACCGTTTCAATGTTATGTGTTGCGTTCGTCACAACTTTGAGTGCCTGTTGTAACCTATCCGCCTGCTGTTGGGCAAGATTCGAGAGCCGTCGCGATAGGAATGTCATGACGAGATATACCAGTGGAACGATACAGATAATGACGAGTGTGAGGTTCCATGAGAAGTAAAAAGCAACTCCCAATGCTCCAACAGCCTGTATTAAGCATTGCAGGCCCTCTCCGAATGGCGCGGAGACGGACATTTGAAGATCTCGAACGTGCCTGATAAAGTTACCTTCGTTACTCAAAACAGCTTTTGAAATGCTCTCCACTTACATTTGAATGGCTGGAAGCATCGCTGCGATCCCATTGTCTCTTGTATCAAACCATGCCACGTCTTTCCGAAGAAGTGCATCGAACACCCGGTCCCTAGCGCTTCGCGCCTGAAGTTCCCCAAATAATACGAACAAAAAGAAGAAAATACTGTTCAAGATCCAATTGAGGGTAGAGATTCCCGTGAGTACTAAGCAGTATGTTGCAGCATTGTGAAGCAAAGCAGTGGGCGTAATCTTTCCGGAGCCGAAGTCTGCAAATTGGTGAAATATCAGACCATATACGATTGCGAATGCGGGAAGAGTGAGGGCGGCAACGACCGCAGATAACAAAGCACTGCAAAGGACAAGCAGGTGCTGCTTCGTCGTGAAGGCGAACATAGCTTTCCAAGGAGCCTTCTCGATGCTTTCTGGGTCATCGCGTTCTGGAATTGCTGCGTGTTCAGGCTGCTCTTTGTTATTCGATAGGGTCGCCATTACGACAGTATGGTGTTACTCAACGGTCTCAGCAACCATACGAAGAGGGTCGTTCGAGTATCCGTCTAGTGGGGACGTGCGAAACAAAATAAGGATTGTTGATAGTGAAAGGAGAGATAGGCTACCAAATGTGGGTTAGCGCCTACGTGCCTGACATTGTTCACTTAGATATTGTTCTATCTCAACAAAGCAAATCTATCATAGCCAATACTCTTAATCCAGCCATGGCTTTTATTGATTTTATTGTGGCTATCAAATTCCGGAATGACAATTTGTTTGTTCGCATGTGTGCTACCTGCTTTCCGTTACGGTTGTTTGCTGAGTCGCTTGTACACAATATGCTGGAAGGCACTTTGTCGATAGATCGAATTGGGTATTCAAATTCAACTACACGCTTTTTTCAGCGCCATTGAAAGTCATCTGCGGTCACATCATACATGAATGTGATATGCGGACCGGTCAAGGCGAGGCACAAGTGAGGCAAATTGTATGCTTCCAGTTCAGGTGTCCCCGAAAAATAGCGGAGCAAGGTTACTGGACCTGTGGGCAAGCACGCAGTCACACGCTAACTCGGATGATGCGGTCCTCCCGTGAATTTAATAGCACGCTTCCCGAGAAGTCTATTCAAGTGGTTCGCGGATGTTGCACCTATTTGTCCTGCGCATGTGCTTTCTCATAGATCCAATCGTTGAGGCCCTGGCGATTGCTACTTTCATAAGCTTCGAACAGCAACAGTGACATCTTAAGAGATCTTACCGAGCAATTTCGATGGCGTAGAATTGCATCCGCACGACAAATATGGTTCCATCCTGGCTATATTCTGTCTTTGGACTCGCTCGGAGCATAGTTCCAAAGTTGAAATCCTCGACCTTTTTCTCGTACTCGTTGATGAACTTTCGCCATCGCTCCTTGCCTTCTTTGCTCTTCATGTCATCTTCGTTTATAGTTGCATTCGCATCAAACTCGGGAAAGTCCTTCTTCAGATGCTCGTAGATATCATCGTCGAATTTGGTGAGACGCAGTTTAGAGCCGGGCACCTTCTCGAGGATGCTCCAATAGGTTTCCATGTGTTGTACCACTGTTGCTTCGGGTCAGCGTATGGATATTGGAAGGGCAGTGTGCTGCAAACCTTTGACGGCAAATTGCTTCTCAATCTGTATGAACATTAGCTGGAGGAATTCGCGTCATGGCTCATGCAGCATACATCCTCAAAGTTTTCGGCCTGTTCGGGGTCCAGGCTCGCGCCAGCTGGTCCAAGAGACATGGTGTACCAGTTTCAAGAATGACAATAGATACAAAGATAAAAAGTGTGAATGTGGAGTGTTAGATAGGCAAACGTTTCTGGGGCAAGTGGTGGAGTGTAGATGGGGGATGGCGCAAAATATAAATTTCTGAGGGATTCCAGAAAGCTCCGTCATAGCCCCGCTGCCGCCACTCTTTTGCGCAGGGCATGGGAAGGAAGGAACCCCCGCGCTGACTCAACACTTTGGTTTTACCCTAGAGCCGCGACCTCGAGAGATTGATCCACTCATCTTTTACCAATGTCACCATCGCTGCATGTGAGTATACACGTATACACTAAACATTTACAAAGCTTTGCTGACCGGAATAGCATGAGTGCACTCGTGTTCCAGTGACGGCATTGGCCACCTGCGGCCCGCTTTTGGTAGCTGCAGAAGGGCCCTTCTTGCGGTTTTACCACGCCAAAGATTCAAGATACCTCTGTTCGAGGGAAATTTTCAAAGCTCAATCAGTCCATGGATTATCAGTTTACTCTGAAACAAGCGACGCTGTGGTTCTCCTTATTTGGGGAGGATGGCTCGTTCGTGCTCTTGAGATCAAAATTTCCTTATCAAAAGATGGAAAAAACTTCTCTGAACTCGCATTTTATCCTTCCCGAGCGGTAAAGGCTCCAGACTGGATATTATACTTGGAACCTCAGCCGCCTGCCACAGAAGATTTTTCTGGCTGTAGAAAACGCTTGTGTGCTGCTGTCACCGCTCATAACGCTCTCCTCGAGGTGGTGGTTGAACCAAACGAAGACACTTCTGCTAGGTAATGCATCCACTTTCTAAGTTCTTGTCTCATTGTCTCATGAATCTCAAAGCTTTCTTTTCGTTCTTCTAGTCAATAGTTTCTTTCTTTTTTACTATTTTTTACAGTTTATTTTGGTTATTAATTGACCTTAACTCACTATTCCTAGCACTAATTCATTGGCACTCTCCATCTCCGAACTTACTTCAAGTTCGCGCTCCATTCTCTATTCTGCACATTTGCTGTGGGAATCACATAATAATGTCCTAGTAGCTGCCGGTACGGCTTTTGGAGAAATTATATACTGGTCATGGACTCGATATTCCAGCGCTGAGTCTGCTTCCCGTATCCATCAAGTCTTTCTTGGCCACGAAGGGTCTATTTTCGGAGTGCAAATTTCGAAGCAGCTGCGGCCATCGCTTAATCTACCGTTCAAACGTCTGCTCGCAAGTTGTAGTGATGACCGTACAATTCGCATTTGGGATGTTTCCGAATTTTCCACAGACAGAGATGCTGTACTTGCCCTGGACGAGAATCTTGACGGGCAGAGGACGCGTCACACCGGATTCAGCAACGCGGTATTTGACTTGGATCTATCTAGCTCAACATGTGTTGCAATAGGATGGGGCCATGTATCACGTGTTTGGGCGGTCCAGTTCCTGGACATATCTCCGTCGAAAGAATTGCATTTGCTCTCGTCAGGAGAAGATGCAACCTCTCGTATATGGAAGCTAAATGCGAATTTGAAACCTGGGCCAGGTTCTGGTTATAATCTCATTTTATCATCTAGCGCCGCTTATCATAATGGAAAAAATATCTGGTCGACAGTCGTACAGAACTTAGGTGCAGGGCTCCATCGGGTGATTTGTGGCGCTGCTGACAGCAAGCTCACATCTTATCACGTCCAGGGTACCTCACAGCCTGAGGACGGCGGTGGAGCAACTGTTGCCTCTGAATACACTGTACAGGATGTATCAAGAGAAGATGAAGCTGCAGTGACCCCAAAATCAACTCATAAATCGTCCAAGGTCGCCGAGTTTTTCCGCAGTTATGCATTTCTTGACGAGTATTCCTTCCTACTCACAACTAACTCTGGGAAAGTCTATCTCGAAACTGTGCATTCTGGACCTACCTCGTTCGGAAGGATTTCTAATTCAAAACTGGTTTCTCAGTTAGACGAATTGACTGGGTACTCTGTATGTGCAGGAGATAGTACCCTTGGTGTAGCTTTCATCGCTGGTTCACGTGGCGGCATATACATGTATTCCAGGCGCAGGGCCATGCTATCAAAGATTCAGATCATTAACGGAAAAGTGGGGGACATGTTCATAGCAAAAGCCTCCAACGACCAGGGTCCTGACACGCTGGTCCTCCTTGTCACCCTGCTTGGGCAAAACGTGGCCCATCTGCTTTATGTAGACTACGCAGCAGAGAGGGCAGAAAACGTCTTCCGGAGTGTTTCTGTTCCTATATCAGAAATGCTAACCGGTATCGCAATTACGAGTATGGCCTTTATATCCGCAGCCCACAGGCATGACTATCTCATCCTAGGTTTTCGCCGAGGATCGGTAGTAATATACGGTCTCCCCGGAGGCGATCAAGGGCAGAACGGGGGAACGGGCACGGAAGCACCCCTCAAGAAAATCATCAACCAGGTTCATGGGCATGAAACAGTCACAACTTTGTCTTGGAAACCTTCATCCACAAACTTCTCATCTGGGCACCTTCTCTCTCTCGGTCGGGATGGACATATAGCAGTCCATCTTATCGATTTGGCGGCCAATTCCGCTCTCTTGGTCCATTATCTAACATTGCCAATTGGACCTAATATTGAAGGTCTGCATTTCCATCAAGATCACCTACTTGTTCATGGCTTCTCTAGCAAAAAATGGGTTCTTTACGATGTTACTGCAGAAGAGGAGGTCATGAGCATGGAGACTGGAGGGTCGCACCGCAGTTGGGTGTTTCAGCCTTACCAAACACTAGAAGGGGGCGGGACTTTGGTTTGGACGAGGGCATCGAGTATGCATATCTGTAGTCAGAAGTCATCCAACCATCAGGTGATCAGATCTGGCGAGCATGGGAGGGAGATCAAAGCCGTTGCTGTCTCGCCGCTGATTGACTTTAACGGGCAGAAGAGGAAGCTCATCGCAACTGGTGCGGAGGACACAGATATCAAGATCTTCGAATACGTCCATGGCGACTTTGTATGCCGAAGAACTCTCAGAAAACACACTACCGGTATACAACACCTCCAGTGGTCCAGAGATGGGGACTATCTGTTTAGTAGCGGCGGCTGCGAAGAATTCTACATCTGGAGAGTGCGCCAACTGCCGTCGTTCCTCCGTATCGGTATCGTTTGCGAATTTGTATACTCCCCAGAAAGCGAACATTCAGACCTCAGAGTGATGTCTTTCGATGTGACACAACGCGATAGTTGTTTCATCATAGCTATGGTCTATTCCGATTCGAGTATCAAGGTAAGAGTGACACTAGTTTGAAGATATATCTATCTTGATTCTGACGTCTCATAGGTCTATGAATACAGTCCTAAAGCTACAATGAAATGGAGACCACTTGCCAAAGGCATGTACTTCACTTCTTGTCTCACTCAATGCGTGTTTCTGTCTCCCGCCAGCCTCTTGACCGCTGGAACAGACGGACATGCTGTAGTGTGGCCCATTCAAGTGGAAATGTCCACTACGCACGAAAGCACTACGGAGTCAGGCTCCTCGCTGCTATGGAAGCACCCTGCCCGGATCCACCAGAATACATCCAAAACTCTCGCCCAATGCGCCCTTGCCAAGGGCATGACCTTGCTCATATCTGGTGGAGACGATGGAAGCCTGGCGTTTCTCTGCGCAAATTCCTCCTTCCATTCGCCCTTGTCCTCCCCCGGTTATTATTATGCTTATCCACCTATAATAGTAGCTCGCACGCATGCCTCGGCGGTAACAGCATGTGCTTCGTTCACCCTTCAGTCTCGAATTTTTGTGTTGACATCTGGGAACGATCAGTGGGTTCGACTGTGGGAGGTTATTCCACACATCGTTGACGTTGCCATGAATGATGGCAAAGGGGCACAACTCAACAAAGACGCGCTAAGTATCGAGCGAGTGGGAAAGATAAAGACAAACGTGGCAGATGTGTCAAGCATGGCGGTGTTGCAGGCAGCAGAAGGATGCGCCCGAATCCTTGTATGTGGTGTTGGGATGGAGTTGATTCGGGTCGAATGGGAATAGCAATGATTTGAGCTTCGAAGCCTACTTCTACATGCTGCAGAGTTTATAGAGCATTGAAACCCTGATTTTTCAAAGTCTATGATGATTCTCAATATTGTTTGGCTGTACTGGGACTGTACTACTGTATGTACCTTCCCTGCCACACGACACTTGACCTTCGTGCCTCCTTAGACTCCAAGTCGTAAACAACAACACATTACTTTTCGCTACTGAATCATATTGATCTCGCGTGAGCGGCAACGTCATTATCCCAAACATCCTGATACTCTTGCGCCTGGCATTGGGTGCCGTTCAAGCGTGCGACGTGGTCCGGGCGCGGTTGCTGGGACAACGCAAGTGTCGCGTCTACGCATTGATCAACAAGACATCGACCGTTCGCATATCAACTCTTCTCCATCAACCACCCCACATCCCACTCCAACTGCGAACATAGTCAACAACACCATGGTCGCTACACGAGCTGGCGCGAAGAAAGCCCCTGAGGTGGCGGCTGCCAACACTCTCAATGCGCCTCCAAAGCGCGGCGGAAGGAAGAAGGCCGTCATCGAGGAAGCCGTAGAACCAGCTGCTCCAACTACAAAAGCTACCAAGGCTACCAAAGCTACCAAAGCTACCAAAGCTACCAAAACAACCACCACCAAGCGCAACGCAAAGACTGAGGCCGAGCCCGTCGACACACCCGCTCTCGAACCAGCCTCTACAGTCAAAGCAGCACCAAAGACCAAACGCGCTGCAAAGGCTGAGGTGCCGGCACAACCAAAGGAAGAAGCTTCTGCACCAAAGAGAGCCACCCGAGGCCGCAAGGCTCAGGAGCCCGCTTCATCTGAGGACGCCATCGCAGTTGAGGCGCCTTCGAAACCAGCGGCAACACGCGCACGCAAGGCTCCAAACAAGAAAGCCCAGGCGCCGGCGCCAGAGATCGAAGAGCCAACGGTTGTTGTGCAGAAGCCCGCTGCTGAGGAGCCCGTCAAACCAGCATCGCGAGCACGGAAGGCTCCCGTGAAGGCCCCTCCTAAGAAGACCGTTGAGGCTGTTGATGTCGAAGAGCCCCTTGTTGAGGAACAGATCGAGCCTGCTCCACGAGCCCGTCGAGCAGCAGCCTCAAAAGCGCCAACTGTTGCCAGCAGAGCCACACGCGGACGCAACATTGCTGAAGCACCCCAAGATTCGCCTCTCAAGGCACCAGCCAGAAAGCCCACGAGGAAGGCAGCTGCTGCATCTGCGAAAGTTGCTCCTGCTCCCGTTGCTGCGCCTGAGCCCGTTGAAGAACCTTTTGCACAATATCCTGGCTATCCTACCACACCGGCACACATCTCTGCGCCCTTGACCTCCCGGAAAGCCATGGCAGAGCTACCCCAATACCCAAACACCCCAGCACACATCCTCGCACCGGTCACGAATAAAGAGGCTCTGGCAGAGCTGCCTGGTTATCCAAAGACGCCAGCTCATATTGCCGCTCCTCTGAGCTCCAAGGATGCACTAGCTGAGATGCCAGGATATCCCAAGACCCCAGCTCACATCAACGCTCCCATCAATACTCGGGACGCATTGGCTGAAATGCCTGGATATCCAAAGACCCCAGCTCACATCATTGCGCCTCTTACTACCAAAGCAGCCTTCGCAGCCTTACCTGGCTACCCAAAAACCCCAGCACACATCACGGCACCAGCTGCACAACCTGCGCCTGCATCTGAGGATGTGGAGATGCTAGACCTACCAGATTACCCAGATACGCCTGCACACATTCTTGCTCCTCTCGCCAACAAAGACGCTATGGCAGAACTGCCCAATTATCCGAACACTCCAGCACACCTCCCTGCTCCTATCACAAGCAAACAGGCGTTGGCCGAGCTGCCAGGTTACCCAAAGACCCCAGCTCACATCAAAGGCCCAATGACCACCAAGGAGGCACTATCCGAGTTGCCTGACTATCCTAAGACCCCAGCGCACATTACTGCACCTATGACTGCTCAGCAAGGCCCCGATGAGCGACCAGCCGATTGGCCGAATAGACCTGGACGCATTCTTGCCGCGGAGGGAATGGGAGCAGATTTGTCAGTGACACCTAGCCACCTGGAGACGCCAGCCGAAGACAAGGAGACACAGGTTCAAGAAGCGTTCAAACAGTTACCGGAATACCCTAATACTCCAGCACACATCGCAGCGCCACTGACCCCCCGCCGAGCTCTTAAGGAATTGCCAGATTATCCGACCACTCCAGCGCTGGAGCTCGAGGCAGCCATTCAAGAAGAGATCTCTGCATCGGTGAAGAAGCAGGCACAGTCTCCATTGGATTTCCCAGATTTAAACGACGTGTCTTTCGAATTTGCAGCGGGTACCGATGATCAAGAGCTCGAGTATACAGAGATGGAGAGCGAGGTAACATACACAGATGTGACGCCTAAGGCAGAGCTTGCGCCACCTCAGATTGCTCCACCTCAGTTGATCCCAACTCAGTTTGCTACTTTGCCAGCACCTGTGCTCGCATCTCCAAATAAGTCTGCTTTGCGCTCACCACAGAAGTTGGATGCTAAGACACCGAAGAAGTCAGTTACATGGGATGATAAAGATGAGAGCGAGTTCATCCTGTACGATGGCCCACTTAAAGGCATGACATTCTATGTCGATGTCATGTCCAACGGCAAGGATCAAAGCTTCCTTTTCACTAGCTTGCTCGAAGACATGGGTGCACAGGTAGCAAAGGAGTGGATCAGCAAGGGACTTACTCATGTCCTCTACAAGGATGGCAGTAAATCTACTTTGGACAAGGTGCTTGCTTCTAACGGAGCTGTCAAGTGTGTCAACGTTGGATGGGTTCTCGACTGCGAGAAGAACAAGAAGCGCATGGAGGAGAAGCCGTATCTTGTCGATCTGTCCATGGCACGGCCCCTCTCTCCAAACGTCTCAACGGCCTTCAAGCCTTATACTCCGGCACGAACCCCTTCAAAGTACATGCTGCCTGCTAGCCCCAGCCCAGGCGCAAACAGCGTCCCTTCTACTCCCACAAGCTCCGAGTTTGATCGCTCTATCAATTTCGATGACAAAGAGAACAACGACCTTGGAGTTTATTGGAACGACCAGGGCAAGATGGAGATGAGGACAGTTCCATCGAAGAAGTCCTCCTTCCTCTTCTCGAAGTCTCCGATCAAGACGCCTTCGAAGATGAACTTCCTGCAGGCTACGCCTATGAAGCCATTCTCGACAACCAAGAAGCGCAACGCGGACTTTCTGTCGAGCATTTCTATGGCACCACCGAAGAAACTCCGCCTCTGCTAGATGGCTGTGTGCAGTTCTTTCAATTGTGTGACTTGCGTATAAAGCGCCTCTTGCGCTATGACTTGCATTAACCAGGTGTCTTGGTTTGGGTGGGATGGGACTGTGATTCCCTGATGGAATTTGAAGGGATTTTGGAACAGGTGTTTATGCGGCTCTGGATGGATGCACAGTGGTGTCGATTTACGGAGTTTGATTAATGGTTTTGTTTTCTATCATGTAGTATACGAGCCCAGACACGATTACTGCAATGAAATGATTATTATCATAGGACTCTTTTTTTGGCTCGGACTGATGCAGAATTCCAATGTTGGTGCATTCACGCTTGTAATCGCAATCGTGACTCTTGGGCCTTGGCGCGTTTGCCTCTACACGTCATAGTCGCGATGTCACAAGGCAGCCTTTCGCAGCTCCGTCATGCTTTGACAAACACCCGCAACACATCCAGATCTCCTACGTCCATGGAACTTACCCCTCAGGTTTCGCCATGGGTGTCACCGGTCTTTGGACCGTTCTCCAGCCCTGTGCGCGGCCCATCAAGATCGAAACGCTGAACAAGAAGCGCCTCGCCATCGATGCGTCGATTTGGATATACCAGTTCTTGAAAGCGGTGCGCGATAAGGAAGGCAATGCGCTACGAAACAGCCATATCGTTGGCTTCTTCCGTCGAATATGCAAGCTCTTATTCATCGGCATCAAACCGGTCTTCGTTTTCGACGGCGGCGCACCGGCGCTCAAACGTCAAACAATCAGCACTCGTAAATCGCGACGTGAGGGAAGACGGGAGGATGCAGTGAGGACAGCTGGAAAGCTTCTCGCAGTTCAGATGCAGCGCGCTGCTGAAGAACAAGAGAAGCAGAGGAAAGAAGCAGCGAGACACCCACGAGAGGAGCCACAAGAGATTATCCCGGAGAACTTGGTCTATGCAGAGGAGCTTCTACAGACGCCGCAGGAGAGGGTGCAGAACAGGAAGTTCAAGAAGAAGGATCAATATCATCTTCCCGACTTGGGCATGTCTCTCTCCGAAATGGGCGGCGCGAGTGATCCTAGGATCATGTCGCTTGAAGAACTAGAAGAATACGCGCGGCAATTTGATCGGGGCGAGGATATCAATGTCTACGACTTTTCAAAAATCGATTTCGACAGTCCTTTCTTCGTGAGCTTGCCCGCGTCCGATCGTTATAATATCCTGAATGCTGCTAGGTTGAGGAGTCGACTGAGGATGGGATATTCCAAGGAGCAGCTGGATACAATGTTTCCTGATAGGATGGCTTTCTCAAAGTTCCAAATTGAGAGGGTACGTGAGCGTAATGAGCTTACACAACGCCTGATGAATATCAACGGCATGGCAGACGATTCAATGTTCGGTGCGAATGCTATTAACCGTGTCGCCGGTGAGAAGGGTCGAGAATATGTACTTGTGAAGAACGATGGCGTTGAAGGCGGATGGGCGCTCGGTGTTGTTACAAACAAAGATGAGGGGAAAGCTCATAAGCCCATTGACGTCGACCTACCAGTACCACACAAGGAAGAAGACGATGAGTGGGAAGATGATGATGACTTCGAGGATGTGCCCATTGAGGGTTTAAACCGCTTACCGAAAATGAAGCCTGGCTTGACAGCACAGGATAAAGAAGGCCGAGACTTCATCTCAAAGGAGTTGGCAAAACGACGCCAGGCAATCTACGATTCGAGAAAGGAGAAATCGTCAACCCCAAGGCTACGCAAAACATCGCCTATGAACCAGGATCCAGACTCACTCTTCCTTGCCGACGATAACGAAGAAGAAGAATGGGAGAATGTGCCCATGGATACAAACGACGATCTTTTCGAAGAGCCCGAAGAGAAACCACTCAACGAAGAGGAAGAACAACTTCGCCAGGCCATCGCTTTATCTTTGCAACAGGATGACAAGGATGCAGCAGAAGAATCAGAGGAAGACGTCGTCCGCGAAGTTTTTCAGCAAGAGCGAGCTAAAGAAACCAACCCTTTTGCATCGACGAAAGGTTCGGGCCTGGCCATTGCCAGACTCGCCAACCAACAAAGCAGCAAGCTGGCCCCAAAAGGCCCATTTGAGGGCAGCGAAAGTGAAGAAGACGACGTGGACTTGCAAGCTTCGTTAGCTGAGGCTCGAAAATCAAAACGAGCCCCAGTATCGAGACGCTCGGCGGTCGAACCGGCTATCAAGACATCTTCATCTACCCCGAAGCCAGCACCAAAGCCGGCGAATGCTCCTGGGTTCGATGGGCCGCTACCTTTTGAGAAGCTCAATTTAGGCAACTCCATTTTAGGCAAAAAGAAGATGCAGAAAATTGAAGAGGATACTGCTGGTGGGTTTGAAAAAGATTTAGGGCAAGAGAAGAAATCAACTGAGCCGCTTCCCCCGTGGTTTAGTGGCGAACGAGATATCCAGGAAGAGCTGAGTGCACAACGACAAGAAGAAACACAGGAGTGGAAGACGGCTAGGAAGGATGATGAGAGATTTCAGTTCCAAGACTTACCGCGCCTACGTGAACAGACAACAAAGGGAGTTATTGATCTAGAGGCCCCTTCTCAGGAAAAGAGCCAGCAAGTGGTTACCATCGCCTCAGACTCCGAGGACGAGCCGATGGAAGATGTGGTAGTGGTAGAAGATCCCAAAATACGGATGGGTGATGTTGCAGACAAACTGCGAGCTGACCCGCCGAAGCCGCCATCTGGGGGCGGCAAGCCTGCACCCACTGAAGGCAGTTCTTCAATGAAAACGGGACCGTTTACACGAGACTCAGATGACGAGCCAGTCGAATGGTCGGAGAGTGAGCCGGAGGATACCAGGCAAAAGCAACCGTCTATGAAGCCTACTCCACTCCCAGCGAATATTCCAGTGGAACCTTCCAAATCCCCGTCACTTGAGTTTGAAGATGTCCCAATACTTACCGCAAGAAGTATCTCAGAGCCAGAGCCAGCGAAAGCGCCATCTCCAGAGTTCGAAGACGTCCCAATGATTACTGAGCCAGCTCGACGACCGCGACGAGAGCTATCTCCTGCAGCCTTGGAAGGGCCTGAAGATCTTGAAAAACCTGTTATCCCTCACGACGGTATTGCGGATGACAACACTCCTTTAGACATTCCGGAGAACGAGTCTGATCAATATTCTGACCCGGAAGACGCCGAGCTGTTCGCGTCTCTAGCAGCGGAAGCCGAAGAACACGCTCGATTCGCCCAGGAACTGAATAGCACTACCAACACGCGTGTCAATTTTGACGAAGAGCTAAAGCAACTTCGTGCTCAACAGAAGAAGGATCGACGAGATGCTGATGAAGTCACGCAAACCATGATATCTGAATGCCAGCATTTGCTAACTCTTTTCGGCCTACCGTACATCACCGCACCTATGGAAGCAGAAGCTCAATGCGCAGAGCTTGTCGACCTAGGACTCGTGGACGGTATCGTGACCGACGACTCCGACACGTTCCTTTTTGGAGGTACTCGTGTCTACAAGAACATGTTCAACGCGGCGAAATTCGTCGAATGCTATCTCTCTAATGATCTCACATCTGAATTCGCCCTTACCCGCGAGAAACTTATTGCAATCGCGCAACTTCTTGGATCTGATTATACACCTGGTATACCAGGTATTGGTCCAGTGACCGCACTAGAGATCATATCCGAATTCCCAGATCTAAGAGAATTCAAAGAGTGGTGGACCGGGGTGCAAGATAACTCCATACCCAAATCCGCCGACTCTTCATCAACATTCCGTCGTCGTTTCCGCCGCTCTCAGGCTACAAAACTCTTCTTACCAACCAACTTCCCCGACCCACGTGTCGCAGAGGCATACCTTAAACCTGAAGTAGACTCTGATCCTCAGCCCTTTCAATGGGGTGTCCCTGATCTCGCAGCACTCCGTAATTATCTTTCGACCCAGATCGGCTGGAGTTGGGAACGCACAGATGAAGTTCTCGTCCCGGTCATTAGAGACATGAATCGCCGCGAGAAAGAAGGTACACAAAGTAACATCACAAGGTATTTTGATGGCGCTGTGGGCGCTGGTGCATTCGCACCAAGAGTAAGAGATACTGGGAAAGGTGGTCCGACGGGTAAGAAACGGGGCAAACAAGCTGCAGGGAAAAGGCTAGGCGCTGCCTTGACTCGACTGGCGGAGCGGGACAGTGGTAGTAGGGGTGAAAATGACGGAGATGAGGAGGTGGAAATGCTTGGTCACTTAGAAGCAGAGGATAACGGTACTAGTCCGCAGGAAAATGAATATGTTAGTTCTGAAAGTGAGCGTGGAAAGAGGAAAGGAAAGCGGAATCCTGAAATGTCTGCCGAGGAGGAGTTTGAGGATGATGCGGATGATGAGGAGCTGTATGAGGAGCCGAGGAAAAAGAGACCTCGTAGGACAAAAAGGTAGACGGGGTGATGCGGTGTTGGATAGAAATGAATGATCTTTACTGCCCTCTATCAATATTCTAGCGTCGAGGAAGAGTCTAGAAATAAGCCGCGAACTTCATCAGCTCTCCCAAGCACCTTTGTTAGCTCTAACGCAATTTGTCGTAAGTTAAAGGTAATAGGTTATATCTAGCTTTGTTAGCTTCTGTACCTTAAAGTATAAATAGTTTTCGCAACTTGTGAGAGAGGTTTGATGGCTTCGGCCCCTTGTGATTATTTCCCGACTTTTCCACGATACAAGAGTAATCCTTAGCTATCCCTCTAATTTTTTTTAAAATTTTTTTTTTTTTAAAAAAAAAACCTCCCATTACTATTAATTTGCAAATTCAGTCAAATGTGCAACGCAATCAATATCTATAGCTTGAGTTTGTGATATCGTGGTTTATACCAATTATGCTAAACTCCCAAGCCAGCTCCAGTTCTGTAATTCAAAAGTTTTGGGAAAAAGAAAAGAAATTGGATGATTTCTCATTCAAGGACTCGATGCCGCCGGCTAGTTTGACTTTGATTTTTCAACAGCTAGGTCAATCTTAAGCTGGTACGACTTGTCCTTCTCTTCCTTGAGCTCCGCCTTCACCTCGTTGAGCTCTTTAAGGTACCGTTCATCGAGCTTCTTCTTCGTCTCGTCCAGCTTTCTCTCCGAATAAGCTTTAAACTTCGCCTTGGCGTCTCTAGCATCGTCCAGACCTGCCTGACCTGCGTCTCCTTTTCCTTCGCCGTATCCTCGATTTGCCTTTGCAGGCCGTCAACTTCTCCTTTGTGTTGAGCTTTGAGTTGCTCTTGGGCTTGTTCGAATCCTTGATTCAGCCGAAAGATTTCTTCCTCGTACTAAGGTTTAATCTCGTCTCCAACTTGTTGATCGACGGCCATGGCTTGGTCGCTGGCATTATTAGTCAGTGCCAAGCGAGCCTCTTTGAGTTGTGCTTTCAGGCTAGCGATTTGTCCTTACCACCCTTCATGCTGAGCCTTATACTGTTCGGTAGTTTGTATCTCTCGTTGAAGCTGAGCCTTGTACTCATTGTTGGTTTGCATCTCCTTTTGAAGTCGAGCCTTGTACTCATCGGTGGTTTGGGTCTCTTTCAGAAGTTGAGTCTTGTACTCAACTGTGGTTTGGACCTGTTTCTGAAGTCGAGCCTTATACTTCTCGGTGTTTTGGGCCTCTTGGTGGAGTCGAGCCTGATGCTTAGCTTCGGTTTTTTGCGTCTCTTCTTTGGACCCAGTCTCAACCTTGGCTTTGTTTTGCTCCATCCTTTGTATGTGCATCTCGTCGGCTTGCGCGATGATTTTTTTGACATCGTCATCGTATTGCTCTTGTGTGATGGTGGTGGTGGATTGTGCGGCAGCTTCGAGTTCGGTTATCCTCTGTTCGAGGCCCCGGTTTTCGGCAAGGAGAAGTTTTCGCCCCTGAGTGAGAGTTTCGGCAACATACGCAGCTCGGTCGCGCTCGCCTTTCACCTTTTAGATAATATCATTGTTGCTCTGCAGCCTAGCGATGTCTGAGTTCTTTTCTGACTCCAAGGACCGTAACTCCTGCTCCCCTTTCTCCTGTTGGGTCTCAATCCTGGGCATGAGGACATTGATCTCGGCCTCTTGGGCCTTGGTGCGGTCTTTTAGAGATGCAATGTTTTGCTCGAGATTCTGAATTGTTGAATCTTGTGATTTTAGAGCCTCGAAGTGTGTTTTAGCATTTTCGTGCTCCTGAGCGTCGGCTTCAAGGGTCGCAATCTTGTCTTGGAGAGACTTCACTGTTCTCTCTAGCTCAGTGACGGCATTGTCTTTTGTCGACCAATGGAACCTGGACTTTTCCTTGGACTTGGAGACGGTGGGTTGGTGATTTTTGAGTTCTTTCTTGAGCCTTTTGATCTCCATCTCTTTTTTGGCTCTTTATGTAATTGATCCTCTCAGTACTGGCCTTGAAGGCCACCTTGAAATTCTCAAGTTGATTTGAAAGCTCCTTGACTTCGGAGATTCTTCTTGTTTCGAGTTCATGAGTGAGCTTGGAGATTTCCATTTGCTTTTGCGCCTCGAGCTGCTGGATGTGCTTGCGGGATTCGTCAGTTTTCGACTTAAGCTGCTCCTGAAAGATATTTATGAGCCTGTTGATTTCCGTGTGTTTCTGTACCTCGGACTGCTGGAGCTCCGCTTTGAGACTGTCAACTTTGGACTTGTACTCCTTCTCGAGGTTTTCGATTCTCCTCTCGAGTGCTGGAATCTTGGTGTTTACTTTGATAATGCTTTCCATTCTTTTTTCGCGGGCATCAAAGTCATCCGGATCCCATGGCTTTGCCTTATCGTCATCATTCTTCTCGGCGGTAGGCGTCTTGTCGAAGGTTTTCTCACTCGGGTCGCGCTCTGTGGCTTTCGACTGTGACGGTGTGACCTTGATGCCTTCGTAGAGGCTCTTTGTGTCGGTCTTTTTTCCTTTGACAAAGCACTTGAAGCAGCAGCGGATGACCAAAGAGATGACGATAACGAGAAGAATCATGAGAATGAGGGCGCCGCGAGGATTTGGTTGAATTGATGATGCTTTGTCGGGGAATGGTGTTTCCGCAGGAGGGACGAAGGCCGAGATGGGATGATCGAAGATTTCCGTCACTGTCACAGGGGAAAGAATGGTCTTCAGCGTTGGCGGATCCTTAAAATTAGTTATAAGGGGGCGTACTTCTCGAATTGCGAGAAGAGGTCCGTAAAAAGGGACTGAGGCACCGTGATGGACCCATGGAGCCGAGAAGAAAAGAGTCACTGTTGTGGTGATGAGAAATTGAAGAAGGCGGCTTTGCGCCAACGCTCCGATGTTGATAGCGTCCATTATGATAGTATTGTAGGTGGACGACAAGAGGAAATGAGGTATAAGGTCACTTTGTGTTTGTTAGTTATAAGTTACTCTGAAAGCTGTGCGCGCGAAGACATTAAGATAGGTGAGCGAGTAATAGATAAATATATCGGAGTTGGTTAGTAGAGTAGCGAGGTACATATGTCTTCAGTTTGAAAGGAGCTAAACAAAAGTTGTAGTTGAGGCTTTGTGGTAGAGGGGCAAGGGATAAGAGGCAAACGGGGTGTTATACAATGTGGCTTTGTGCGTCTATTGGTGAAAGTGTTTCACTTCACCACTTTATTGTTTGACAAACAATGGCAGTAGCCATCCGTCGCGATGAAAGTGAAAGTGAATAAAGCAATAATGGTCTGTTCTCCCTTTCACCGCCCAATTCATCACTAGCACCAATACCCACTCTATGAGACCACCGCAAGCTGTTTACTAAGCACTGGGAAGATGTAGCTTCCACTAAGATATGTCTCATCTGCATTGAATAGTCGAAGGGTTAATTGATAGAAGCCTCCTCCAGCAGGAGCAGGCAACCAGCTATCATTGTTAGCTTGGGAAAAACAATTTTTGGATTGTGTCCTATCACTCAACTTGTTGGTCCAGTTACGAGGTGGCTCAACATCAGAAGCTTGCACAAGGATGTCGAATGGCCCATCTTTTCCACTATTAGATCCGTAGACCTTTGTCCCATCAGAATACGTCATATTGAGGCTCCTATCACCCAGACCGTAGACTCTCTGTGGTGTTTCGAACAAGTATCCATCGCCGTCGTAGATGGTTAGAGACCAGAAACCGTTAGCGGGTAGTTGAGGTTTGGTAGAGAAACGAATCAACACAGATTCATTCTTTTCAATGCTCAATGTACGAATACTCGTAGCTGGATAAATGGCCTCGTTGGGTGGATTAGCTAGATAACCCCATAAGGCGATGACACTTCGTGACAATATATCGGTGCCGTTGTTATATCTCCCAATTGTAGCTAAAGATAAAACTTGCCAGCAATTTCCTAGGTCGAAGTTGCGAGTAGGGTCACTCCCAAATGCAGCTAGGGCACCGGAGAAATAGTTTTGAACCGCGGTCGTATTGACTTCCGGATCAGTGTAGGTGCCGTTGCCGATTCCAGCCTCATCAAATATTAGATCCATTGCAGCGGCAAATGCTGTTAACTGGGGTGGATCTCGTCCCCTCAGTCGAGAAAGCAATGTCATCGTTTGGAGAACCGTATTGCTTGGCATGGCCTTTAGATCAATGTCGTTCTGCGTCAAGGGAGAAAGAATTTTCTCAGCTTCGTGCAACTCAATCTTAGTGTTGTTGAAGTAGGAAATTGCGGTTGTGGACTCTGTTTCGCTTGTGACAGCATATCTGATCAACAGTAAACCATCCAGCGTTGGAGAGTATACGCATCCGGTGTAACCTTTGCAGCTCTTTACTCCCACTTGCCCGGAGCGCAGTGATGGCTTAAGAAGGTATTTGCCGGGACTAAATGAGTATGGTGATCCAATACCAGCAAAGCTGTCACCAAAACTGGGCGATGGTCAGCTTCCAAAATTCCCTGGCTGTTTCCTCGATGAGGGGGTAGCTTACGGATCGAAAAATGAAAATAGCACATATCTATCAGAAGGAAATTCAGGTACTGTAATGATCAATTCCGTAGCCGATAGGTCAAAATACATCCTTGCATATATCGTATCGACGTTTGGCCTAATCACACTATTGTCCCCAAAGCGAGCAAGACGGCCATTGGTAGTTAATACATTTGTGGATTCCACGCCTCTGCCAATGCCCGCTCGTGACTTTGCATACTGGGTCAAAGGAAATCCTGAAAGATGTCAATATTTCCAAGACTCCTGCAAGGACAGAAGCTTACCATAAATATAGGACAATGTTGTGGCTCCTATTGTATCTCTTCGTAGGTTGAAAGTTCTGTATAATTCAGACGCGATTGTCTCCGGGTCATTCTCACAGCTTCCGATGACATGCTGATACGTTTTGGCAAATGATGTCGACGCTAGCAGCGTACCGATGCTGAGAAAAACTGATGAAAATTTCATTCTCATATTTTTTTGTATCACTCGCCCCAGTAGTGAGCTATATGATTTTGTTTGTGCTGTTTGACAGATACTGAAGCAATTATACTTCACCGTCGAATGTGGTTCCGACTTACAAACATTCTATTCCACGATGGCACATGCCCCGCAAATTGCGAAAGAACTAGCGATTTATTAGTTGCAGGGCTCCTTTATCGGCTCGCTGAATTCATGATACTTGCTACTAACGCAATGCCAGTGGATGGAGAGACGAGTAGATCAAAGTGCCGCCGGGCCGGTGGGCGTAATCAGTTGCTGGGGGTAATGGTGGAACTATTCCTCACAGGGAAATTCTACCAATAAGTCAAATCTAGATTTTCTTCTCTCTTTACATAAGATATGCTGCCAAAAACCTGTTAACAACCCTATTGGAGTGAGGTTAATGTTACAGTTTGCACATTATCTCAGTACAGCTATAGCTACTTGGGCATATTACGTAACTACAGTCGCCCAATAATGCTTTTAACAGTATACCGAGAAATCATCATACCAAAGCCATGCTTGTCCGATATCCTCCTGGCCCGCAAATACGTTTTGGGTGATATCAAAATCAATTCCTTGAGAAGTGTTAGCTGCGTCTCTATTTGGTGGGTAAATGAGACTACCGAAACCACCAGGCTCCGGAATAGTGAGCGGTAGCTCAGCGACATTCATGTCGTTCCTTAACTGCTCTTCTATAGCGAAGTCAGAAGATAAGGGAATCTCAGTCGATCTTTGTTCCGTCTGAGACCCAATTGGCACAACGCCTAGTGGTCGTACCTCATCACGAATGAAAGAGAGACCAGGACGAGATCGCTGGGCAATCAGATCTTTGACTTCCTCAGCTGCTACCCTTTGTAGTATCTGCGTAAGGATTTCTGCCACCCGATTCCATACACTCGTTCTCATTCTGTCAGAAACAGGGAGTCGTATGAGACGTGCAATAGCCTCTTTACATCTCTGGCTCTGCTCAGTGGACATCTGAGTGGTTGTGGCGAGCATACCAAGCATAACTCCCGCCGAACAACAGTGGTTTGCAATGTTCAGACAGTTTGGCGATTGCCCGACTGAGCCGAGAAGACCGACGAGTTTATCGATCATGGACGTCCGCATCGATGACTCCCAGCATTGCTTGTAGGCCTGAGTATGGATGCTTATTCCTGGGGCTTGAGCTCTTAAATCTGGCTCAGTGAGAGCCTGCGCCCGTTTTGGAAGCCCAATAAAAGGCCGAAACAGAAGTAACTGGATGTTGTCGTATGATACCTGGAGTGAAAGCGCCTGCAACGCAAAGCAGCGGAGGAGCGGCTCCGCTCTGAGCCTGGACTCGACACCTGGTTGCGTGTAGAATCGCAACTGGAGCATTTCAGGTACAAGGCTTTCCCAATGCAGAAGTTGGCTATATATTTCACCGATTGCGTGTGTGACGTGTAGTGCATTTCGTTTATTGCTGAAGTAAACATCTCTCGTTATTGGCGCGGCAATCTGATAAAGCTGGGCTATACATCGGTGGAAGGCTTCGATTGAGGTCGAAGTGCGAATATCATCACCTGAAAGGATTGACATCTGGGGAAGTATGGGGCTCGAAAAGGAGTTGTCGTCAATGTCCGCCGGAAGTTTGACGTGAATGTCAGGTTCGGTGAGTACTGCTAATCGCCCGTACGCTTGAGCGCCGAACCCATCGGAGACGTATATCTGCCAAAAGAGTCTTCTTCTCACTTCGCGCTCCACGGGACTCGAGCATTTCCATTTCTCTTCTCGGTGTAAAAACATAGTTTGCGCCGCCCGTATTGTAGCCCCAAGGACGATGAAAGCGAGTTTGACTTGTCGCATGTACATGTAGTAGTGGGATAGCAGTTTAGCCATTGTGATTGACTCAACATCCGGTTCACCTAGGCTTACCAGAAATCGAGCTTCTACTGCACCTGACAATTTCCTCCGTAGGTCAGCAACACTAACATCTGAATGGTTTCGCTCAAACTCATCAGAATCGATGCATCTTGTGCCAATCAGTAATATGACAAGTACAAGAAGGAGAAAAGATTGGTCCGATGAGGCAGCGGACCCAGTGTTAATGATGGTCTCTAATCTTGCTCGGAAGGTCGGCTCATGTATAATTAATGTGCACCAGTGGACTTCGTTCATGTATGCCTGAAACAGCTCGAATGTGATCTCCTTTCGAGGCAGACCAATCCCAACCATCTCAGATATCGTTGATGTATGAGGGGATGTGTCGGAGCCTGGACTGCGTCCTGGTTCACCGTCGCCATGATTCGCAGCCTCTTCATAGCCACGAGGGTGATTATATTCAGGGAGTTGATATCGCACGATCTAGAATTGAGTTAGTTATCAGAAATAGCGCGCAATGATGTCCGTTTAAATTCTTGCCTCATCAAAATACGCTGCTGGTGAGTTGTCCTCAGGTTCTGTGCCTTGGCGTCCCTCAATATGTTTCTGTGTTTCCGTTGATGAGAGTGGTCGGATAATGCTTGACGGCGTCGACGCGGTGTCACATGGTGATATCTGTGCCGTTATACGGTGACTGGTGGAATCAGAAGGTTGTTGAACTGTTGTGTTGTGACTTCCAGTAGTCTTTCCGCCTCTAAGTGAGCTCACTCGCACTCTCCTAATATTTCTTACTGTTAGCAAGGGATGGAAGAAGAGGAGTAGCAGTCTTAGCCCACTTGTACTTTTCAGTTGCTTCTCTGCATTCGGCTTCCGATCGCATACACATAAGGCATGGTCGGTTAGCATCGCACTGACGATGTATTAGCAGTGTCTGAAGTAGATAGTGTATTCTCGGTTCGGACCTTGAGCTTTTGACGCCTACATCGCTCGCATGCATGATTTACCCGTACTCGCGGCATTTAACACAGGTCCTAGTTCGAGGATACCTAGACTTGGATTGGATTGGATTGGTCACTGGTTCTTCGTTCTCCTTCGTTCCTCGTTCCTTTGAGATGGGCCGGTGGGGGAGTGAGGGGAAGCTAGACCGAACACCGAGGCTTTGCCTGCACTTAATTCCCTAGACTCAGAATGTGAATGATTTTGGCCTTAGAAATCTAAATGACAAGGGTCTAAATTGAAGATTTTGATTCTGCTTTCCATGAGAAGCTCTTTCTGCTTTTATTATAGCAAAAGAGGGCATATGATCGTTGGAGGCATTGTTTGATGCTTGTAAGCCAGGCCTATTCATCACAACAGCCTTTTGGATCATTCATGAATTATTCTCTAAAGTTGTTTTCTCGAAATTTCTGATAAAAAATCAATAGCTAATTTGGCGGGGCATGACGTGCTATCTGTACGATATGATGAAGTCTTCGCTTTACATACTACACTAGGGCAAGAGGTACAGACGTTGGCCCGGTGGGCCACCGGGTCGCAGTGCATACGAGCAAACGCACGCGTACTCGTGTGACCAGCCAATTATATCGGCCATGACCTGCATCAATGCACTAGAAACATAATTGGCCCGAATCAGACCATAATTATTCCTGGTGTGAGCAGTTCAACTTGCAAACAAAGAAACACAAAGCACAACCAAATGCGGAAATGGGACCGCACCCGGGGCTTCCGCGTTGCAATGGTTCATAAAGGATCTATATCTGGATATGAATAGTAGCATATAAGAATCCCCCTCACTCGGCCCGTCATTTTCGTTACTTCACCATTTCCTACCATTCCAAGTACAGACATCCGGACATGTCAAGAAATATGGAACTACAGCCATCATTCGAAGACAGGGAAGACTTCAAAAGTGTCTCCAGAGGCTTCATCGACAGCCTCAAGCCATGCATCATCGAAGCAATCTCTGGCGGCACCGCCTGGAACACTGAAGATTACAAGTTTCTCGAGCAAGACCAATGCCCGCCCACCGTCAACCCGAAGCTATGGCGACAAGGTCAATTGAGTCTAAAACAAGGGCTCTTTGAAGTGACACCAGGAATCTACCAACTTCGAGGCCTCGACCTATCAAATATGACCGTGGTCGAAGGCAAAACCGGAATCATCATCATCGACCCATTGACCTCCGATGAGTGCGCTACCGCTGCACTAAAGCTCTACCAACAACACCGCGGCAAGCGTCCCGTCACTGCAATGATATACTCTCATTCCCACGCCGATCATTTTGGAGGAGCAGGCGGAATCTTAGAGACAGCCCAGCAAACACCCTCCAGTATTCCCATCATCGCACCCGAATTCTTCATGGAAGAAGCAACGAACGAGAACATACTAGTCGGTCCAGCAATGGCGCGCCGCGCAGTGTACATGTACGGAAAGACACTGCCAGTCTCACCCTTAGGTCAAGTGGGCTGTGGTCTAGGTCTACGAGTCTCAATAGGGAAGCTCTCCCTTATAGCACCAAACACCACCATCCGCGAAACAGGTCAAACCCTCGAACTTGACGGCATAAAAATAACCTTTCAAATGGTACCCAACACGGAAGCCCCTGCCGAAATGAATATGTACTTCCCTTCCCACCGCGCCCTACTCGTCGCTGAATGCGCAACTCACTGCCTCCACAACATCATCATCCTCCGCGGAACCCTCGTCCGCGACGCCAAAGCCTGGGGCCGCTACCTCGACGAAACCCTCGTGCTATACGGCGAAGGCTCAGACGTGCTCTTCTCCAGCCACCACTGGCCCACATGGGGCACACAGAACCTCAACAAACTACTCTCCGAGCAACGAGACCTTTACACATACCTCCACGACCAAACAATCCGGCTCATGAACAGAGGGCTCAACGGCACGGAAATCGCCGAGGAGCTGCGTTTACCACCGTCTCTGCAGACAGCATGGCATGCACAAGGTTTCTACGGCAGCGTGAGCCACAACGTAAAAGGGATATACCAACGCTACATGACCTGGTTCGATGGAAACCCAGCAAACCTATGGAAACACACGCCCCGCGAGGAAGCAAAACGGTTTGTGGAATGCATGGGTGGTATCGACCAAGTGATTAAGAAAGCAGAGATGTACGTCCAGAATAAGGATCTCAGATTCGCTGCCACGCTGCTTGATTATGTGGTTCAGGTTGATTCTGAGCATGCTGTTGGGAGACAGGCTCTCACATCTGTGTACGAGATGCTGGGCTTTGGCGCTGAGAATGCTACGTGGCGCAATTTCTACCTTTGCGCTGCTTTGGATCTGAGGAGTCCGAAAGCAGAGCTGAGGAAGTCGGCGATGAAGACGATGTTGGGGCTTGATTCGGCGATTTCGCAGTGGTTGGATTGTTTGTCTGTTGCATTGGATGGAGGGGTGGCTGCGAGTCATCGATATACTTTTGCCTGGAAGGTTACGGATGAGGGCTCGCTGTATAGAATCAATGTAAGTAATGGGGCGATGACTACGAGAGTTGTGACGAACCCAAATGCGGTAGAAGACGTGGATTTTACCTTGACGGCGTCCAAGAAAGAGTTACATCGTTGTTTGAATGGGGATATTGAGGCTGCAAGAAAATTTGGTCAAGGGAATCTTGCTGCTTGGTCGAAGTTTTTGCATGCTTGTGGGATTCCGCATCCGCTTATCGAGAGTAACAACTTGTAGGTGACTTGATGTCAGCTGGAAAAGGAAGAAAACAGGATTTGGATTTGGCTTAGGCTATGTATGAGAATGAATACTAGGACTATGAGAGCATTCATGTTATTTCGTTGACATTTGACTAACGAATCACCACCTCAACAGCAACTTCATTGCTCCAACCGGCTTTTGAGTCTGTCTCCTTCCACGCCCTCTCCAGGTCAATCTCAAGCACGTTTTCACACGCGCTGCTGACCTTGGCACAATGAGGAGGAATGGGGCGACCGAATATGAGAGCAATGAAGTCATCTTCAAGAGATCGTTGCTTGAGGTCAGACACGTACAAACCTGCGCGAATGTCGATTAGCACAAAGAGCATATCATAGGAAATTGATGACTCTATCAATGAATCAGGACTTACCATATGTACCCAAGACTTTGAGTGACGTCCAGACCCTCAGCTTTCCTGACTGCCTATCAATGTAGCTGTCTGAGTTGACAATGGCAGCTGCTCCACTCATCTTGCCAAGGACGCCCAGGTTGGCGATGGATATATCTTCGGGGCCTGATGCAGTGTGCTCTCGTTGAAGTTTGAAGGACTTTAGTGGAAACGCTGATAAGATCTCCCAACCTCGAACAGGTAGTTCCAAGTGAACAAACACGCCATTTGTCTCCACATTTGTAGGCTCCGTTACCTGTCCACTGGTGTGGCTACGAATAACATAGGTTCCCGACTCTGCTCCAGGGAATGCATCCAGACCAATCAACTCGGAAACCGGCCTTTGAGTGCAATTGAAAACACCTAAAATGCTGACGCCGCTATGGGCCATGCCAACGTAAGTGGCAACCTTGAGGAGAACAGGGTCATCGTAAGAGTTGTAGGCAGATGTGCTCTTTCCAATCGTATGAGGTCTCAGGATCACCGTATCCCCTCGCGGTGTGTTGCCAGTCATTTGATTGATCAAACCAATATCATGCTGTCCAGGAACATCAGTTATGTAGATCGGGCCTCCTGATACACAACGGGCGGCCCCATGAAAAGCAGCATAATCATGAGATGTTTGAAACATGTCCCAATCAGGCAGAATATTGAGGTACTGGTTCAAAATAGTGTTGTGGGCGTTGGCGAAGATATGCCATGGTTGGGAAGCTGGAACTTCAGGAAAGAAATCATCCGAGTTGCGCATCAAAATCCTTGGTCTGTTTGAAGGCAATTGGGAGTGGAAGATGATCTGCGGAGCTTGAGACATGCAAGAAATTGACTTTGCGGAGAAATATCGAAGCTGACTGAGGTTCCAGGCATCTTGATACGATTTGATCAGACTTCGGCGGTCTGGAGCGTCATCAAGTTCGTCAACGAAGAATTGCGCATCTGTTTTGACCGAGTCGACGCCCGAGGAGCTTAAGAATTGGTAAAAATCCTTGTAAAACCGATCAACATCTTCTTGCGCTACAACAAGCATCTCACCGCCAGATACACCGTCCCTCTTCTTGACTGTGATAGTCTTGTAGTCTTTGGCAATTTTACCGTCAGGAGAGATGCCGCCCCAGTAGCCAAATAGCGCGTGCCAAACGGCTACATGCCGGATGTTTTTATACTTGTGGCGGATATCGCTTACGGTAGCCTTAAGGCCGCGTGGAAAGCCTATTTTGGTTGCCTCAAATTCCATCCATCTGTTTGCAAATTGATCACCCCCTTCATGATCAAGGGATTGCCAATTATCATCGATGATCAAGTTAGTGATGTTGATTCCATTCTCCTCTAGGGACTCCAATGCTTTGAGTAGCTTCTCTTCGCTCAGATTCTGACCGATGCCATTCCAAGTGCAGTATGATAGGCCGTCATACCAATTTTCTAGCCACTCTGTCTTGAAGTTGTCGTTCAAAGATTTCATTTCCGCAGAGTTCTGGTCAGTCTCTATCTCGTATTTTTGAACAATCTTGCGGGCGTGGTACATGACGGCTGCCACAGCAGAATCGAGGTTGTTGCCTACGGAGGCGATAAGTTGAGAAATTCCTTCCTGCTCGCTATCGTTGCGAGATTTAATGACCACTTTGCCATTTCCATCGTGATGCAATGTTGTCAAGACATCGTCCACGCCGCTCACTCCTAGAATCACCAGGTGTGAACCGTCATCACGTTGGAAAGCGGCCAATACAGCTTCTTTGTCTGGCTGGAACCTACTTCTCCCTTGGCGGGGGGCAAGCCAAGGCGACCACAAACGTACTAAAGAAAACCATCGAGAGAAGTTGGTAGGTGTGCCTAGGATATGGTCCGAATAACCTGATTTCTTTCCGGATGCGGCAACTGCGGGACAAGTGAGAGACCACAGCGAGGTTTCTGGGGTATCACTAGTCTCTTTTTCAACCTGGATATCCGAGGGGACGCCCTCAATATAGTACAGCAATTCAGCCTTGGGAGACTCTGCGGTTTTGTAGATGATCTGGCCGTCTGAGATAGAGAACTGCTGGTTGGCCCATTTCCACGGTTCATCCTGCTGATCATTAATAACTCTTCCATCAAAAGCCAGGGTTTAATAGGTGACTTTACGATGACAGTCAGCGGGAAAAAGGAGAGTCGGGATCATACCTCTGCTGCTCTGAACGTAATGGTAAATGATATAAAGGTGCTATGTTGTGGCCTTCCTTCTAGATCAATAGTGAAGAACTGGCGCCGTACGTTGGTATTGCTGGATTTTACCACCGTCTTGGAGCATTAGCTAGGTAGGGAGGTTGTTTGGGTGTGTGCCATCATACCACAGATGGGTTAGGAATGGCACGAAGACTGAGACTGGCCCATTTCTCCTTGTTGTCAAAGTTGTGCCACAGAGCAACTTGCCAATTCTTCTCTGATCCAGCCGAGCTCTCAATGAGCACGGTAAACCTGACCTGAACGATCAGGTCAGTTCGTAGCCTGGACAGACGTGCTACATATGCGGGGTCAACTTACAGACTCTTTCCCCGGGGCAATAGTCGTAGTCTGGCCCAACGGAGGGTGGCAAGTCAGGGAAGCATACATGACTCTGGAAGTCGAGGTAATAGGGGATCACTTTGGGTTTGGTTGTTTAGATAGACTGATCTGGTAGATTTACAAGTATTGCACTGTTATGAAAGCAGAGTGGTAGAGTACGTGGGCTCTGTAAGGAGGCACGGAAGAATAGTAGGCTAAGAAAAGGCTCGGGCAATTGAGCACCGTGGACTGGGGCAGCTTAGGACTTGGACGGCAATGATTGATTAGGCCATCAATCCATCCCCCGCCTGCAACCTTATGTAAGTTGTTCCCTTGAGGCACTCTAGAGCTGGGCAAGTGACGTGTTGCGGAGAAGTGGGAGGACATGGTCATGCAGCTTGGAGCTTCGGCCAATCAACGCTCTCCAACACTTGGCTGTCCTGCCTGTGCGGAACCGGAGGTCGGCCCGCTAACTTTTTGACGTGAGAGCTCCAGCTTCTGGCCGAACTCCCACCAATCTGCTCACGACAGCAATGTCGTTATTTCAGCGTTTCTCTCGTCCTCGTCCGTACATTTGCCAGCAATGTATCCGAAAGCAACGCGCCTTGCCCCGCGGAGAACGTACCAAAACGAAATGGGCTCGTGAAGATGCAGATCATAGCACAAGAGCTTCGGAATGGGAAGAGAGAGCTGGAAGGATTCAATCCAACACTCAGCAGAGCATGCTGAGCGTTCTGGAAGAGCGTGGATTCGTCAAAGATGTGGCTGGGTACACTTTTCTAAAGCAATTGGGATATCGCATGAATGCTGACTTGACTACAGCGGCCGCGAAACCCTCGACTGGCTACTGACACGCAAACGAATTGGAGCCTACGTCGGCGTAGATCCCACCGCCCCCTCATTGCACGTCGGACATCTCCTCCCTCTCATGGCGCTGTATTGGCTATATATCCATGGTTTCAACGCCGTTACCTTGGTGAGCGACCCGCCGTTGCAGACACCCCACATGGTGTTAATGAAGAATAGCTAGGTGGAGGAACCGTTCAGATTGGAGATCCCTCTGGAAGAACAACCGCACGTACCAGGCAGGGTACTGATATTCAGGCCATGAACATCCGAAGCATACAGGGACAGCTCGAGAAATTATGGGTTAATGTTAAAGCCCTTGGAATAAAGCACAAATACCCCGCCGGCGCCAGGAAAAATATTCTTCTGAACAACCGGGACTGGCTGGAGAAGCTCAATGCCGTAGAGTTGATGAGAGATATAGGCTCTGGTATGAGGCTAGGTACAATGCTGAGCCGCGATTCGTACGTAGCCCTACATTGTATTATCCACTCCTGCTAATCGACCTCTAGTGTCAAAGTACGCATGGAAAACGGCGATGGGATGGCCATATCTGAGTTCTGCTATCCCCTTTTCCAGGCATATGACTGGTGGCATATGTACTCAAACCACAGTGTTCAACTTCAGCTCGGAGGCTCGGATCAATATGGCAACATTTGCGCAGGCATGGATGCCGTCAATCACATGCGCAAACTCTATCAAACTCACAACGAGGTGGAAGGCAAAGAAGATGCTCAAGCCGCTACGTTCGGTCTCACGACCCCGCTCCTTACTACGGCCTCCGGAGAGAAGTTTGGTAAAAGTGCAGGTAATGCCGTTTGGTTGGACCGCCAGATGATGAGCTCCTATGATCTTTATCAAGTATGTATGACAAATGAATGACTAAGATAATGAAGCTGACTTTATAACACTAGTACTTCTTACGTACTGCCGATGACGATGTAGAGCGCTACTTGAAACTTTTCACATTCTTGCCCATTGAGCAGATCAATCTTGTCATGGCTCAGCAAAGAAAAGATGAATCCAGGAGAATTGCCCAGCATCTTCTGGCGAAGGAGCTCGTTGAGCTTGCCCATGGAGCCTCTGAAGCAAAGATGGCTGAAAGTGCGCACAAGGAGGCATTCAGTCATGGCACTAATACGTTCTCACTCGGAGCGTTACGCAACACCCTCTCTGAAATTTCCGGAAAAGGAAACGTGCACGCTGAGCCACTGAGCGAAACAGAGCTACGGCTTCTCAAGTACAAGAAGGCTTATGCTACAACGTCTACTTCACAAACGACTGCCAGCACGGCCAATGAAACATCCAAAGGTGACACCTCTAATGTTGTGACTTTGCCAATCACGCTCCTCAGCGCCGGTTCGTTCCCTCGGGTCCTCTACGCCGCAGGCCTCGTAACGTCCGGAAGCGAGGGCCGTCGATTGATCGCAAAGAAAGGAGCTTATGTTGTATTGCCCAACTCTGGCTCGACAGAAAACCCAACTACACTCAAATGGGAGCACATCCCATCCGAAGTGAAAACGGCAGACCCGAACCACTACTTGATTGACTGGAAGGTGCTTGTTCTCCGTGCAGGAAAGTCGAAGATCCAAGTATGCCGTATGATCGAGGAAGAGCAATTCGAGGCTAAGGGGTTTACTTGCCCCGGGTGGGAGGAGTTCAAAGCTAAGAGGGCGGAAGCTGCGGAGAAGGAGTAGTCTGTAAATCATGTGACCACTTGTATGATACTGTAAGAGAAGGTCTCACGGTGGGGGGGTGTAAATATCGGTGGCACTTTGAACTTATGGTTCATTGGTTCTACACCAAGGCATTCATCGTATCACAAAGGTGTTCTGGCATCGAGTTTGTGGCAGTGGATTTACGTTCCCGCACTCCATGAAGAGGCAATGGGGAATGATTGCCAACGCGTCTTGCTCTTTCGCCGACTTGTTGAGAAAAAGAAGTTGGAGTTTTCTTGCTCTTTCTCATAAGGTATTACGGCGATGATGGGAGTTAGATCAGAGGATGTAGTCCCCAGTGTCACACCATATATTTACCACAAACAGCATAGATATCTTTGTATTCATTTTATTCGAATATGTACACAATCGGATTCATACATTGTTCGCGAATCATCGTAAGGATCGCAAATCTGTTCGAAGGATGTCAAATCGACTCACAGCGGTCGAGAAACATAGACACCTTGCCAGTTTTATAATCAGAGTTGCCATCCAAGCGTCCGTAAAGTAACAAGGTTGGTGTGCCGAACGCAGATATCATGCAGCCCTCCACGACTACACAGTGAACCACTTAAGCCCGGTGAAGGGAGAGTTCAAAGGCGGAAGCGGAGGTCTGCTCATCTGGTACACGCTGAGCTTTCATCATCTACGGAGAATTTTGTTAGCAGTTGGTCTGCATGGAGAAATGGGAACGTGGGGGGCATACTTGTGTTAAACTGGAAGGATGAAGAAAAGAAGTGGAAGTGGGAGGTCGGAAAGTTTTTGAGGTACGGCGAGCGGAGCGAGGAAGCTTGGACCAGGCTGTGGCTTGGCAGAGAGCTCGACTTTTTGAGAGAGCGTTCGATGACAAGAGATCGATTCTCACATCGAATTTGCAGAATTGGAGCTGCGGCTCGATCGAAATCCGGAATGAGTGCGCAAATTGTTTGCGGACATGTGAAAGTTCGTTCTTCATCTCTACGAAGCTTCCACGCAGAATTATCTCGATGCATCAGAACACGCCATCACGGGATCACGTCCCAACGACTCGCAGTATGTGCTGGAAATGGAGCGCGCAACTTTTTCACTTCGAGAAAAGTCCAAAATGAGCTTGCCTTGGATGAAAAAGTACGCAAGGCTCTCGATGGATACAAAGAAACCAGTATGAACTCTTTCTTTAAACCAATCCCATCATCTATACTCACCTGATCTCCAGTTCGCCATCCTGCAGCTATCAATATGGATTCTATCAACACACGATTGAATGCTCGGAAAGATCTAGGAGATATTACAGTACGCGGATATCTGGGAAACCGGCGAGATTTAAATAAGGGACTCTCATTCTCAATTCTTCGAAATTCATCACAGACATGCTGTATCCAGGTCGTCTCTACCAATAGCGTCCAAGGGGAAGCAGCCGATGCTCACGAAAAACTAAGATCCCTAAAAGAATGGACTCCAGTCCTTATTCGGGGACAGCTCCGTGAGCGACATCCTCCCAAGGCCAACACCATCTTTGGAATGGAGCTGGTGTCGAAGAAGGAAATTAGTCTACAATCAATTGAGCCTCTGAATGAGATTTCATCCGACTTCATCATCAAACAAGATACTGTTTTTGGCCCCGAGCAGCGTCACCTTCAACTACGTACCGATGCCAGCCTACGCAAAAATCTTATCTTCCGGAATAAAGCAGTGAGGAGAGCACGAGATCGCTTCTTTGAACTAGATTTCAAGGAAATAGAAACTCCAATACTCTTCAAGTCGACTCCAGAGGGTGCACGAGAATTTCTTGTGCCGACGCGGAATAAAGGGCTAGCATATGCGTTGCCGCAAAGTCCACAACAGTATAAGCAGATTTTGATGGCATCTGGATTCGACAGGTATTTTCAATTTGCGCGATGCTTCCGAGATGAAGATTTGAGGGCTGATCGACAGCCGGAATTCACTCAGGTGAGGATTGCTTTGATGCTTGATAAAGTGCATTGCTAATCGTTAGATATAGGTGGATATAGAGATGGCCTTTGCAAATGAGGAAGATGTCATGAACGTAGTCGAAAGCCTAATAAGGCAACTCTGGAACGATTTGCTTAAAATCAAACTCAACACAAGGTTCCAGAGAATGACCTATCAAGAGGCCATGGCCTCCTACGGATCAGACAAGCCAGATTTGCGTTTCCCCGGAAAGGTTTGCAAGTACGGTTCCTTTGAAAGAACTCAATATTAACTATCAATAGATCACAAACCTCACCAAATCCTTGCCCGCCGACCTAATCAGCAAAATCACTCCATTAAATGACCCATCAATCGAAGCGTTCACAATGATGGTCTCCCAAGACCCGAAAGTGACCCGTGAATTCATAACAAAATTTCTAGATAGCCCAGAAGGTAGACCGTATCTTGACAATGCCGATGGCCAACCTGGGGTGTTCGTAATCGACTCAACCCAACCAATGCAAGGACTTGGGCCTCTCGGATACGATTTTCTCATGTCTCACGAGCAGGAGCTGGACGGCAAACACGGAGGACTGATGATCCTCCAAGCCCGCAAGAACGAACCTCATTCAGGCGGTTCCACCGTGCTTGGAAACCTTCGTTTAGCACTCTACAAAGCTGCTGTAGCCTGGAATTATATCGGGGCACCATCAAGTAACGACTTCAGATTCGTCTGGATCCACGATTTCCCTCTCTTCACGCCGGAAAATGATTCAGATCCCGGCCAGGGCGGATCTGCAGGATTCTCCGCCACACATCATCCTTTTACGGCGCCAAAGACACCTGAAGATGTCGAATTGCTGCTTACGGCACCTGAGAAGGCCGTCGCTGCACACTACGACATTGTTCTGAACGGCGTCGAGCTTGGAGGAGGCAGTAGACGTATTCATAACGCCGATGTACAGGAGTTCGTATTCAGAGATGTGCTGAAGATGAAAGAAGAGAGGATCGAGGACTTCCGGCATTTGCTAGATGTTTTGCGGTCAGGCTGTCCTCCTCATGCGGGTATAGCGCTGGGTTGGGATAGGCTCATGGCGGTCATGTGCGGAACGGACTCGGTGAGGGATGTCATAGCCTTCCCTAAGAGTGGAAAGGGTGAAGATTTGCTGGTCAAGTCGCCGAATCGGCTGACGTCTGAGCAGCTGGATCCATACCACCTGCAGTTGAAGGACTAGAAGGGAGCGTCTGAGCAGCTCGGATTATGTTTGCATATTTGTATTATATTTGCATTGTTTTTGTGGGCCAGTGTGTACACTATCTATATCTTCCATCCAAGTGGCTACAGCCTTGGCAGACGCTGAGTAGGGGTGCAAGCTCTGGATATGTATCATACCTGTAGGATAGACACAGTAGAGAAAACTGTAAAACAGTGGAAGGGGCCACGTATTTACCACTTTCAACCAATCAGCCATATATTAGAACCCTCAGCGAATCGAAACATCCTTTACAGACTGCCACTCCCTTCAGCCCTCACACACTTCAACCAAGCTTCGCATTCGAAAAGTCCATCTCGGGATGTTGCTTCTTAAACTGCTCCAACAAATCTATCTTCTTCTGCTCGTCACTTGTAGGCTTGCCCATTTCCTTTTGCCGCTGGTCATACATCATTTTCTCGACCATACCTCTAGTGTCGCCGTCGAGGTCGCTCAGCTTGCTGTTCTCGGGCTGGATTTTTGTGGTGTCAATCTTGGGGGCAGAGGTAATGACGTGTGCCCACCATTCCATCTGGTTGACTTTGTCGAGGTGGATGGCGATTTCTTTGCCGGCGGGGGTTGTTTCGAGGGTCCAGGTAGACTCGTCGACGTGGATGGGGTGGGGGAGTTCGCCCTGTAGAGGTAAAACTTGTGAGTTTATTTCTATTGCCTCTCAAGTCTAGTATAAAGAGGCTGTATAGAAGTGTGTGTATTTCTGGTGGTGGAGTGACTACCTACATCGATGAATGGCTCTTGGCCTTTAATGCCGGCCTTGAGGGCCGTTTTTGTAATCTTGACGTCCAAGTCCTTTCCGCGATATTTGCCGTCTATCAGGATAGTGACATCGACATCCTTGATTGTCTGAGTCCACTTGTAGGGCAGGGCATCCTGTTCAGCCTGCTCTTTGGCGCGGGCCTCAGCATCGGCCTTGGAGGTGTCTGGAGCGTCCGACATGGCGTGTGTGTCGTTGCTACGTTCCGCAAGAGGCGCGCTAGGGTCGGAGACTGCACGAACTGCCTATTTGTTTCAACGATGTTTGGTTTTTTTTTTTTTCTGTTTAGGCTGTGGGTTGGAGACCCAGTGAGACAGGCAGCGCTGTTAGGCTGGTGCTTGGTGTTTAGTGGGCTGGTGGGGATCTGCCAACAGCCACAGCCTTGCAGCGTCATCGTCGGCAGCCGAGCAATTGCCAGCATGCGTCCTTGCACACCTCATTCCATACAACTACTGCACCCCGGCCCGGAAACAATTCACTCCTCTGCGCCGCGCTCCGCTCCCCGTCTCCTGTTGCGCTCTCATTGACCGCATTCTTTGCTATTCTTTTGTCTCTGCCGGCATGCTGCGATAGAGCCTCCCCAAACCCCCCCGACCTGACTGACGGAATCGTGGACGCAAACATACCCAGAACTGCCCGTTAGGGCACCTGTCCCCTCGAAATTGATCCCCCGGACCAGATAACCCCATGGCGAGCTCCTTTGAGAAGAGTGTTAAGGGCGGGACGAAAATCAAGGTAGCTACCATCACTCGTACTCTCCGCTCCCCAGCTCTCTAGCTGACGAGCCCCCTCTCCATAATGCCCTCACCACGAAGCCCAAAGCCCAATGCTAACCCTGCCACGACAGCTTGCCGCCCCGAAATCCAAGTATGTCGAACACATTCTCGTTGCGACGCACGCAGGCGAAGCAGGCGTCGCCGAGATCTTCCGCGCCTTGACGAACCGTCTCCGCGATTCCACATGGACCATTGTGTTTAAGAGCTTGATTATCATTCATTTGATGATAAGAGAGGGTGAGCCCGAGGTCACCCTGAAGTACCTAGCGCAGAACCCGCACAGAAGGCTAGCCATCAATCATTTCACTGAGGGTATGTGACACAATTCATGAGGGGGAGTTTGATGGGGCACAAGATACTTGGCGGGAGGATGCAGTTCACCGGAAAGGGAATATGCACCACCAAAAGATGAGCGGAATTGAGTAAAGGGACAAGGGGGATGTTATTACGGCCAGCGAGCTAACATTGCGCGCAGTCCAAACTCAGGGTCACAACATTCGGACCTATTCAGAATATCTCCTTCGCCGAGCGATCGAGTATGGCGCAACAAGGGTGGACTACGTACGCGGTGGGGAGGGCCGACTCAAGCGGCTGACCGTTGATAAAGGCCTATTGCGAGAGACGGAGAGCGTACAGGAGCAGATACGGTATCTGCTGAAATGCGAAGTACGAAATTACCTCCAAGCACAGGCCTCTGATGCTAATATCGCATAATCGCAGCCATTCCATGATGAGCCTGAAAACGAGATAACATTGACTGCTTTCCGATTGCTCACTATGGATCTCCTAGTGCTCTTTCATGTTATGAACGAGGGGACTATCAATGTTCTTGGTTTGTATCTTGGTACCTTTTGAAGCCACACAAGTCGAGCTAATAATGAGTAGAACATTACTTTGAATTGTCAAAACCTGACGCAACTCGCGCTTTAAACATTTACCGGACATTTGTGAAGCAAACCGATATCGTCGTCCAGTATCTAAGTATTGCGCGGTTACATGAGCATTCGACAAGATTAGAAATTCCGAAGATCAAGCACGCGCCCACCAGTCTAGCATCAAACCTGGAAGAGTACCTGAACGACAAAGATTTTGAGGTCAATAGAAGGCAATATTTGGCAGAGAAGGACGCTAAAAAGAGTGGTGGTAAAACCACGAATGGCACGAGTAAACCCTTGGAGTCAAAAGCCGCTACTACCACTTCTACCTCGACAAATCAGCCAACAACAACAGCTGCTAAGCCGGCGCCCAATGTGCCATTAATCGACTTTTTTGAGTCCATCAACGACAATCAGCAAACTATGGCCCAGCCACAAATCCAGCAATTCCCACAACAAACGGGATTCCAACAACAGCCTACCGGCTTCCAAATCCCGCAGCAAACGGGTTTCCCGCAACAGCAACCGCAGCCGTTCGCCCCGCCCGGGCAGGGCACAAATCCATTTGCTCAGATGCAGCAACAGCAACAACCTCTGCAGCAGCCACAGCTGCAAACTCAGTTTACTGGCGCAGGCTTCGGTGGTTATACACCTCAGACTTTTAGCCCGCAATCGACACTCTCGCCCATACCGCAAAATGGTGTCCCAGATTTCGCGCAGCAGCAAGGACAGTTGCCTACGATCGCGGAACCATTACAGCCACAGCCAACTTCCACGAATCCATTCAGGCAAAGTATGCTGCCACCTCCTGCGGCGACAGGTCCCGCAGAGCCAAAGCTCCTTAGTAATCCCTCTGGCATGTCGACTTCGTTGAACCGTTCATCTACAAACCCGTTCGCGAAGCACAATACCGGGTTTCAACAACAAAATCCATCTCCAACTGGCTCCTCATTCTCTCCCATCCCCTCTATTCAGACTTCACAAACAGGCTCCCCCTTTGCCCCTCAACAAGCACAGCCGCTGCAGCCCACACCAACGGGAACAAACCCATTCGCCCGAAACCCTTCGCCCCAAGGTGGTCTATCGCCACAAGGTGGACTTACAGTGCACGCAACCGGCAGCACGAATCCCTTCCGTCAAAGCGCATTCGTAAACCAGCAGACTGGCCAGGGTTGGCAAACCAGTGGCCAGGGAACGATAGGCGGGATGAGCATGGATCAAGTGCCAACAACCAGTGTTTTCCCAAGACCGGGACAACAGCAACAGACGCAGAACTTCCTGGGTTAGCGGCAAGGGAGTTGCGGTGAGGGACGTCACATAGACATTTGAAGATGTGGCTTCTTCTCAACCAACAGCATGACATTGGATTCAGTTTTCGTGCGGCGAGGCGTTTTGTTTTTTGGTCACAGCAGCAAGTATTGGCGCGAACATACCTCCTCAAGTGGGGGTCTATTTTCCTTAATAGCAGACCGCGTTTAGTCTGCATGCAAAACCCGTATGCTTTCTTTGAGAAGGGAATAAGGACCATCAGGGTACAGGGAAACCTTGGTTTTTAAACTTCAATTATAAAGGCAGAGGGAAGGAGGAGAACAGTCACAGATGGATTTGGATAGGGTTAAAGGAAAACAAACTCTCTTGTAATTTAGATGACTGGATTGGCTCCCTGATGAAACCGGACACAAGTCTTTCTTTCCACTTTCATTTCTAGTTTAAATTTATTTTATCATGGTTTTATTTGCATGCATGTTTTGAGGGCACTTGGCTGTTTTAGTTTTCTTGTGCATTTCTATTTATTTATTTACTTATTTACTTTTTGGTCCTTTTTTTGTTCTTGGGTTTATTTTGGTGTGGAAGGGATATAAAGTATTCATGTCATTAATTACTGGGATAAAGGATCTGGTGTAGTGAAATGGATATTAAATTAATCATAACGACTAAAAAAAAAAAAAAAAAAGATATCACTACAAGACGGTCTCTTTCTACTACTGGAGGGCTACAATGTTGAATTTAAAAAAAAAAGTACATTCCAAATAATACAACAATTTAATAATACCGTACCGCGATTATTGTTTCCGACTCCATTTGCTTGCTTGCTGGGGATTCCAGGGTATCTATCTAAGTAATGCTTCCCATTTTTTTTAGTTTAAAAAAGTGCTGTGGTTGTGTTGTGTTGTGTTTTGTTCTGATTTCTGATGGCATTCTGTCTGTGTCTCATCCATTATATGAAGGGGACGAAAGAGAGAAAAGGATAAGTCAGAAAACGAACGGCACAGTCTTTCCAAACGCCGAAGAACGCCGATGAGATTGATCAAGATGGTAAAAGAGATAGAAACCGATGTTTGGGAAAGGGGCATTAAGGGCATGGGAAAATGAGAAAGGAAAGAAAGGAAAGACAGGAAAGAAAAAGAAAGGATAAGAACCATAAAGGCCATCCAGTCTAACCCATGCAAAGAATAAAGGAATAGGGCCAGGGCGATTTCAAGTTATCCTTCTCAGCTCAAACGCCCAAAGGGAAAGAAAAGAAATACAATAAACCAGTCCCTCAAAACCCCAGAACAAAGGAAATAGAACACAGGAGCAGCACAAAAGAAAAAAACCGGTCAAAGACAATCAGCGAAAGTCCAGTGTTGTGTTGGCTTAGTATCGGCGGAAGCCGCTGAGTGGCTTCCACTCATCAGTCCGCGTGCGCTTGATCTTGCGGTACCGGACAGAGCGCTCAAACGTGTTGTCTTCATCGTCGTCGAAAAAAGAGTCGCGGCGGCGCTCGCGAGAGCGAGAGCGCTCCTTGGTCTCCCAGTCGACATTTGTCAGCTTCTCGCGACGACGGAACATGGTGCCAGGCCAGAAGGAAGGCGATTCTTTCTCGTGGGAGGACTTGGGGCGGGAGAAAGTGGCACGGACTTTGAGGCGGAATTCGCGCTCTTCTGGGTCCGAGTCGGCGTGGTCATGGTGGTGGTGGTGGTGGTAGTGCTTGGTTTCGTAGCGGTACCGACGATGGTGATGGTGGTGCTCTGAGTCGGAGTCGTCGCGGTGACGGGGTGTTTCGTAGGACCAGACGTTGTATTTTTCTAGTTGGGAGGGCTCCTTGCGGATGGTGAGGGCGCGAGAGAGCTTCTCAGGTTGATGAGAGCGTGAGTAAGGGTAGTCGTCGTGGCCGTTGTCTGAGTCGTCAGAGAGACTGATTACTCGAGAGCGCTTGGTGTTGCGGCGGACCAGAGGACGAGAGTAGAAGGGGTCTGAGTCGTCGAAGAGAGAACGCTCGCGAGAACGCGAACGGGTGTAGTTGAGGAACGACATGGTCGTGGGTTGGGTGGTTGACCGGTTTCGATATGGGCCTTGGCTTATGGTGTATGCTCGTTTGGGAAAGAGCAGAAATCGACGGTCAGGAACAAGGTTGTGTGGGATCGCAGTTGGAAGTAGTGAGTATTTGTAGTGGTGTTTGTAGGCGGTGGTGTGAACTAAGAAGGCCAACTGGAAGCGTGGGCCGGTCCATGGTCTTCTTTATAGTGTGGACAGCGGACAGTGTTTGTTTCACTTGCCTGGATTCAACACACATTGTTCACACGAGGGGGGGGTGGATGCTCCGCCTCGCACGCGGAAGGGTGGGTGGGATAGTCGAGGGTCGAGCAGTGGTAGGGCTGCGCCACTGTGGCTCGGATTGCGGTGGCTGGTGAATTTCCGAGCCGGTGATTGGCGCGCATTGCAGTGCGGCCGCCTCCGCGCGTGATGGGTTCTCACCGCATGAACACATCGTCAGTGCCTGGTTTCTAGGCTGAGGCTTGAACTTGTTCCTCTTGTTCCTACAGCTGGGTGACGTGCATGCTCGTGACGGCCCGCTGAGGGTGTGTGGAGGGGTCATGCTAGCTGGACTCTGCTCGAGACGTGTTGCCGCTGCGAGGCAGTGACTGGGTGACTGGGTGACTGGTCCACTGTCCCTGACCTTTTGGGGGCTGGAAAAGTTTGATGATGTAGTGGGAGGTAGGTGCTCGCCTTTCTACACGAACACCGTCCCTTTTCCTGGCCTGGACTTGGGGTTTTCTCACTGATGCCTATTTGGTGCCGTGTTTGCGCTCCGAAAAGGCTTTCTGGCATCAACAGCTTCAACCCTGCATTGCCCGAAAGGCAAACATGGCTGTTGGTCGACCACGGTAGATGACGACGCCTGACAGTCATGCGGCTCCGCTGTGATTCATTCGCCTGAATAGAGGACTGTTCGAGTCTCTTCTTTGCTCCAAAATAAGGGCGGTGTCTCATTTGGGAAGCCCATCGCGGCACAGTTCTTTATCTTGGCAGGTGGTTACAACACCGACCGAGAGTGCGCGGTGTCAAAGCCACGTTTCCTTTCTTTCTGAAGTGACTGTCGTATTGGAAATCAACGTCGCATTTGACGAGGCTGTGAGACCAGCCTTTTTTTTTTTTTTTAGGTATACACATGGTGGTGGTGATGTGTAGTGCGGCCTCTCGGGCGGTTCTCGCAACTGTACCCTGTCCCACGTCAGCAGCGTTTATAAGCTTCACTATAGCGAGTCGAGCTTAATCCCCGAGAGAAGTAGCTGTAGTAGACTCCTGATTGAAAATCAAAGAGTTACACAAGACCAAACTGCCACTGTAATTACGTCTCGTTGGGCGCGTTGTGCGTGTATTGTCGCAATGTTTGCGTATGTCGGTGTTTTGATGCCCATGTTATTCGGAACTCCGGGTGGCTGTGCTGTTGTAAATCTTGGTGTAAATCTTGTAAATCAACCCATGTTTGACCCTACTATTTCGTAGCTTGGGGGGCCTTGTTACTAGTAAAACACAAAAGCCTAGGGGATTTTCAATACAGAAAGTTGCCACGAAGGTGGGCAAATGGCCAAACAGGCTGTGTCGACAGGCAGCGAAAAAGCTTCAGGAGATGAGCAAGTGGCTGACGATTGAAAATCTAGACAACGGGAGAGCAAAATAGTTTATGGAATGAAGGGAAAAATGGGTATGACGGAAATGAAAGCCATCTGCGAGGCTTCCATAGGTAGAGAGCAGACATCTTGATCATGCTGAGCATCTGCAGTATTGCGTACTAGATCTGGGCCTCTTGTGAGGATGGCGAATTGTGCCAGTCTGAAGCTCTGAGTTGCTGAGAAGTATACATCTATAATTATACTTGTGGAGGTAAGCAAAATATCAACTCATAGACAGTGGAGTGAAGGGAGTCGTCAAGTACGTCTACGTTATTCCTCCAGAGTTGCGGATGGTCCTACGGACGGTCCGACGTCCCCGGACAGCGGCATGTCGACTGAAAGAACCACAGATGCATGGAGGTTACTTTTCTCCGGCTCGTACTTGTTATAAGCGATGAGGGGAAGCACTAAAGAGGGAAAGTGGACGAGATGAAATGCGGCATACATGGCGGGCGCACAGGCCACACGTGTCATCGTGAAGCCTCGGTTCGTCAAATGTGATGCTCATGGATAAGACCTTGCCGACAGCTTCCATTCATATCCCCAATGGTTTTATATGCTCTCCTTGATTTCCGTTCGATTGATACCCCGGCTCTTCTTGTGGTGTTCTGAGTGACTTTCTGTAGCGTTCATTTTCACCGACCAGCCATGTCCGGTAAGCTCTCGCTTCCAAGCAGCTGGCACTGCAACTTGTCTGGACAACCAACACCACTAACACTCTTCCTTCCCCCACAGCGCTTACTTACGCAGTTCCTGTCGCTGCTGCTGGCTTAGCCTATCTCAATGGGCGCCATGGCCTCACCTACGACTTTTCTCTGCTGGCTGCGATTTTTGGCGCTCAAATCCGAGCTCTAGTCCAGGAGAAGCGCGATGACCTCAACGCCTTCTATGTTCTTGAGAACCATGCCCGAGGGGCACAGGCGCACCATCCATGGATCATTTTCAATGGGCAAAGCTGGACGTATGCACAAGCGTACGAGATCAGCTTGAAGTATGGTGCATGGCTCAAGACCAAGGGTGTCCAAAAAGAGGAAATCGTCGCAATGGACTTTTGGAACTCGGAAGTATTCATATGGGTCTGGTTCGGCCTGTGGAGCATTGGTGCCAAGCCCGCCTTTATCAACTACAACTTGACTGGAAAGCCTCTGCTCCATACCATTCGCACGTCGACTGCGAGACTGGTGCTTGTGGACCAGGAAGGCAAGAACAAGTTCTCCGAGAATATCATGGCCGAACATGGCTTTGTCTCCCAGCCAGCAGAGCCAGCGCTTCCTGCTGGCCAACAAGCAAACTATGGCTTTGAAAGTGACGAGACTCAAATTCCAAATTCAATTAAGAACCAAACAAGTACTCAGACCTCTGGTAGTAGAGGGCTTGAGATCATCTTCTTCGACAAAGCACTGGAAGAGTACATTCTGACCTTTGAACCTATCCGGCTCCCCGATGTTGAACGCAGTGGTCAGCTGCGCAGCAGCATGGCCATGCTCATTTATACTTCAGGAACCACAGGCCTTCCCAAGCCTGCTGTCATGAGCTGGGGCAAAGCTAACCTTGGCTCTAAGTTTGTCTCTACTTGGATACCCTTCAGGAAGGACGACATTATCCACACATCCATGCCACTCTATCACTCCTCTGCATCTGTTCTCGGGGTGTGTTCAATCATGCACGCTGGCGGTACCATTTGTTTATCCAAGAAGTTCAGCCACAAGACATTCTGGCCAGAGATTCGCGCATCCCGCGCAACCATTCTACATTACGTTGGCGAGACCTGCCGCTACCTTCTCTCTGCTCCTCCTAGCAAACTCGACAAGGAGCACAACATCCGCGCGGCCTTCGGAAATGGCCTTCGCCCAGATGTATGGGAGCCCTTCAAAGAGCGCTTCAGCATTCAGACAATCTTTGAGTTCTATGCTGCCACCGAATCGCCCGGCGGCATGTGGAACTACAGCGGAAACTCCTTCTCCTCTGGCGCAATTGGTCGCACCGGGAGCATCGCATCGTTCCTGCTCAATGGTTCACTCGCAGTGGTGCGCATGGATCCTGAATCTGATCCCCCTGAACCCCTACGTGATCCCCAAACAGGCCTCTGTCAGGTCGCTGATTCCAGCGAAGCCGGCGAACTTCTCTACAAGCTTGACCCTGAGAACATTGAATTGAAGTTCCAAGGCTATTTTGGCAACAGCAAAGCGACGAACTCAAAGATCATGCGCAATGTGAAGACCAAGGGTGATGCATACTTCCGCTCAGGAGACCTGATGCGCTGGGACGAGGAAGGACGCTGGTGGTTCGTCGACCGCATCGGCGACACTTTCCGCTGGAAAGCTGAGAATGTCTCCACTGCGGAAGTCGCAGATGTTATCGGGCGCCACCCTGCCATTGATGAAGCCAACGTCTACGGCGTGCAAGTCCCCCGACATGACGGTCGCGCTGGCTGCGCCGCCGTCATCTTTAAGCCTACTGCTACAGCCCCATCTGCCGACTCTAAGGTCCCCCTTCCCACCCTACAGACCCTCAAGGCGTTGATGGACCACTTGAAGAAAGAGCTGCCGGCTTTTGCCGTCCCACTCTGGCTAAGAGTCACCAAGGAGATGCAGACTACAGGTACAAATAAGCAGCAAAAACATCTCCTTCAGATGGATGGAATTGACCCGCGGGAATCGGAGAAGAAAGGCGATGTGTTGTATTGGTTGAAGGATGGTACTTACGAGCGCTTCACTGTTCAAGACCTAGAAAGGATTGAGGGAGGTGGTGTGAAGTTGTAAGTGTAGTAAGTAATTATCCAGGAGTTGGTCTAGGAAATGATGGCTGCAAGGTTGGTATTGATCAACGTCTCCGGTTTGGACATGTCATCCTTGCACCCTTTTGTTCTCCAATTTTTTTTTTAGCTGCTATTCATGTTTCTTCCCCCGCTGCGTTTATCAATACATAGATACCCAGACATTCAGAAACAGTCGATAATAGGCTCGTGACTTGGGAGACAATGTATCGTATTACTATATTTCAACCAATACAGTCATTCATGATTTCTATGCCAAAACAACTCCAAATCCCTGCTATTTGACGAAACTCACGGCCTTGTTTTGCTTCATTGATTCGATATACCACGCAATGTAATCAACTTTCCTGTAGTGATGCAAGAGATGAAGTGGCAAAGGCACCATGGGTGAAGAGAACCACAAACGTTAATTTCTCTCCATTAAAATCACCCGCACGATGCATACGAATTTCAATCTGTTATCATAATTTTATGCCGACCACATAAGAAATTCATTTAGATATGTTGAAAAGAACGGGGGCAACAACAGGAAAATGCTCGACAAAACCTTCCCAATCCAACGAGTACCGGCACCAAACTGCAATCCTAGCCGACATCGGATTCGTTCCGAAAATGCCCATGTAGATATTCCTATCAATCCATCCCATTTCAAATCAACATTCAACACCCATATTCCCTCCACCACTTTAATTCACCCTTCCCACTACCTACGAACCTCGCATGCCAAGGGCCCGCCTCCCCTTCCTCCCCCAAAACATCGCCTTCCAAAACCTCAAAACCCTCTTCCGTCTCCGCATAATCATGGCCCAAACCCCACCACCCAAACGTCCGATTAAAATCCTCATGCTGCACGGCTTCACGCAATCAGGCCCCTTGTTCCAAGCCAAAACAGGCGCGCTGCGGAAAACGCTCGCAAAAGCATTTCCAGCCGGCGTCACGTTATCGTATCCGACGGCCCCGATTCGCCTTGCGCCCGCAGACGTCCCGTTCGCTGTTGCGCAGACGGAGGCGAGAAGAGGGAACGAGGGTGGCGAGGAGGAACAAGAGGTCGAGGCGTATGCGTGGTGGAGACGGAAGGGCGATTCGATTCCGTATACGTATGATGGGATTGAGAAAGGGTTGGGGCATATTGCTGAGATATTGAAGACGGAGGGGCCGTTTGATGGTGTTGTCGGGTTTTCGCAGGGCGGTGCGTGTACGGCTATGATTGCTTCGCTGCTTGAGCCGGGGAGAAAGGAGGCTTTTGAAGCGTTGTATCCCCGCGGTGGAATGCAATACCCAGAGTCTTTTCTGGAGGGCAGTGGGACGATTCACCCGCCGCTTAAGTTCGCTGTCAGCTACTCGGGATTCGCGCCTCGGGACCAGGATCTTTATCGCGCATTTTACGAACCAAAAATTAAGACTCCCGTGCTACATTTCATAGGAACGCTAGACACAGTAGTGGAAGAGTCAAGGAGTTTGGCACTTGTGGACGCATGTGAGCAGACTGAGGGGAATGTGGTGTATCACCCCGGAGGTCATTTTCTACCAAGTACACAGAAGGCATCAGTTGGTGCCCTTATCGGCTTTATCAAAGAAACACTACACGCAGCAGAGGGCGAAGAGAAGAAAGAAGAGAGTGTAGAAGATATGCATGTCCCATTTTAGAGGTAGACCTTTATAGCATATTAGGAAGCATGGCGTTTAGCATAGACACGGTAAAGATTTAGAAAGGGCAAGGGTTCAGACGTCTATATTACATGCGCACTGGCTGTATGCGCAAGGCCAATTATAGAGGCTCACTCATGTCTAGACTAATCATGAATCTTTTCAAGACATCCCAGATTTCATACTGCATTCATTCCCTATTTTCCTTTACCCTTGACTACCTTTTTCTTGTCGACCTTTGTGGGCTGAATACGAGCCATCATCTCCTCCTTAGTGATAAGGTGATCGATCCGCTCGAGAAGCCCCAGGAGGCTCTTCATGTTCCCACTCCACTCGTTCAGTACATCATCCGCATCTCGTGGCTTAGCGAAGCTGACAATGCGTGCCGGTCTGTCGATCTTGGCATAGATCGTCTTCGCGGTGACAAGCTCACTGATGTACTTCTCAGTCTCGTCCTCAGTCAGATCTAGCAACTCAGTCAAACGTGGAATCTGAATTCGTGTGTAGTACTTGGCTACTACGCGAACGTTGTGCTCAATGACACGCTTTCGCAAATCTTGCCACCTTGTGAATGCCTTGGGGTCGTCTGAATCGTCCTTCTCTGCGTCGAACACATCAGTGTCGGTAAGATGAGGACCAAATTGTTTAGCGACCATGGGCCATCTCATCAGCTCAGGTACGGTGAAGAGCTTGACAAGCTGGGCATCTTGAGGAATCTGGGCGTTGCGAGAATCTCGTTGAATACGGTGAATAAGGTCGGATTGTTCGTTGTCGTATGGAGCAAGAATGACGAAGTAGATGACGCGCTGAAGAATCTGCAAATATGTCAGAGATGCTAAAGAGAAACCGATTTCCAACACATACTGCTCGGAGCTTCTTTGGATCCTCCTCGACTGCCTCCGTGTCCAGCACCTGTCGGTAGTGCTTGCAAACATCAAGGTACTTGTCATCATGCTTCGCAAGTGTGATCTGCTGTTCGTAGTACCGTAGCTTGAGGTCGGTGACATCGTCTTCTGGCTCTGGTGGTGGGTCATCCACACTCCGTGTCTTCTCCTTCTCTTCTCGTTCCTTCCTCTCTTTCTCCAATTGCTCGAGTGACTTCTTGGGCTTCCGAGTGAAGTATCGTGTGCTGATCTTTCTGCTCAGAATACCCGCCTGTGTCCAGTCGCCCTTCTGTATGCAGAGTGCTACTTGTTGTAGAATGAATTCCGTCTTCTCTCGGCGGGTCATTGAGCCAAAGGTTTCCACCTGCAGTTCGCACAAGATGTCTGTGGCTGCGTTGATATCACCCTGCTCCTTCTTAATGTTGGACAATATTCGGGTGACGCGCGCTCGCTCGACTTCGACGAAGATCTAGTTTTATATATTAAACCTCGGACTGACCAAATTCGTGTACCTGCTCCACCTACCTTGCCTTCAGTGACAGTTCGTAGCGTTTCAATAACTGAGAGCTTGGTCTCCAGATCTGGTGTATCATCCAAGAAACCCATGACAACCTGCACCATCTTGGTGGTTGCCTGTTTGAGTTGTCCATGCTTCTTCGAAAGTAGTAGCACCTGCTCATTCAACAAGCTCCACTCCTTCGCATTCTTGGCTATTGTGACGATGGCAACGAGGATTCGAGACGTTGAGGCAAGATCGGAAGCCTATTTATTATGAGAACCGTAGTCTATACGCCGGATTTGCAAGCTCACGTACCTGGCGGGTTTGCTTCTCAAGCACGAGAAGCTTGTCGATTGCAGCCTGTGGATTGCTCTGTCGCATCACGGTTAGCTCCAGAAAAGGTTCAGAAGGGCATAAACATACAGATCCAAGCTTCTCAGCTTCCGGGATAGCCGCATCGACTTCCTTGGTGAAGTCCTTGTCGGCCTTCAGCACCTCTCCGCTAGACATCGTGGCGCGGGGTTATTGCGCAACAGAACGAAAAGATTTTGAGTTTTCGTTGCCGGTCAAATAGGTTTTGAATAGCTAGAACTAATCAAATATCAAGAAAGAGCTAGGAAGATGGAGTGATTAGGTTGTGTGGATCTGTGGTGGAGGGTTGAGGCTCTCGAGATGATGCACGATCGGCGTCGGTGTCGGTGTCGGTGTCGGATAAACAGCTAGGCCATGCTGGCACGTGACTTCACCATGACCTACTTCCTTGGACGTTTTGAGGTTCTCCTCCAAACCTTTTTGGAATCTGATATTCAAATTCATTCATTTTCGCCTATGTGCATAATGCACAGAATAAATCGTAATTTGATGGAGCAACCCTATTGACACTGGAGCCTCAGTCTAGAATATTCCAGCAGCGAACGAATCAGATGTATCATGACTTTATTAGAGATATTCCTTACTTGTAAACCTGCAATGACTAATGGATATGAGGAATTGCATACGTAGTCAAGAACGTTCATACTTCAAAATCCAGTTTCAGAACCCTTTAGTGAACCCTCCAAATCCACCGCGTCCACTACTAGCACCATACCCACTCCCGAAACCCTTCCCGCGGGCTGCACTTTGACCATACTCCCCTCCATACACCTGACGACTTGTCTCACGCTGACTCGGTGGTAATGAGCTGTTACCTGTGACGCGAGGCTTGGAGGTTGCACCATAACTTCGCATAACTTGGCGCAGCTCAGGCAGCAACTTTCTCAGTTCTGCCGAGCTGCGGGACTGATCATCATTCGCCCATCGTTCAGCATTCTGAAGTATTCTATTTGCGTTTTTCTTGAAATGCGATTTGACGAGATCCTTCCACAGCTCACTAGGGTTTTTGATATAGTCCAACATATAGTATCGCCATGTAAACCCTCTGACGGCTTGATTAATTTGATTGCTCCAATTTTCCCCATAAGGATTTGTGGGAGCTCCAGCGTCCGATGGCTCACTGAAAGCGGGCTTTTCGCAGAATATCAGAGCTTGGATCGAAATGAGAACTTGAAGCAGGGTTGATTCTCCAGGCCGCCAAGGATCGCCAGGCCTATAAGAAAGAATTATGCGTCAGTAAATTTCATTATGGAAGGAGGAAAAGATACGCTTCGGGGTTCATTACGCTGTTCCGAGGAGAGAAACGCAAACTAGACTATTGTTATTATATTGTGAGCAGGGCATCGCGGGACTGACTGACCTTTCCCATCAGGATGTATATTTACATGCAGGGGGTTTCGTCCGGCAGGGCGTGCCCTTCTGAATTTACACAATGGCGGTATAGTTGGGTATGTGCCAGGGCAAAAGAAATCAAACTCAAAGATTCCATTTTCATAAGGGGTGTCTTCAGGTCCAATGATCAGGGCCTTCAGGACGTCAGGCCTAGAAGACGCATACCTGACAAAGATTCCAGGCGGCAGGCTCGTCTTCAGGGACGTGATCTCTGTGATCAAATTTTTCATACGGCCGGGGCGGGAGGATGTTAAAGCTTTTGCGCTCTGCGCATATGCATGACAAGAGAAAATCTGGACATCAGGCACGTCGTTCAAGCCACGGTCCGAAGGTTCCCTTGCTTTAGACTTATCAGATTGGCCATCTTTTCTCGTCGCAAAAAGGTATTGTGAAAGATCAGATATTTGGCGACATAGCCAAAGCAGTTCATTTCCATCCTTAGTTTGGAACTCCTTCTCATTGGTCTTGGCACCTTTGAGCATCATGTTGCTTTGAATATCGAGGTTTCGAAGATTTTCAGCAAGAGGCGAGCAAGTGTCATTTCCCGCTTTAGACGCATTACACCGGAAAGACATTGTTGAAAGATTATCAGATTCCGAACGGACTGGTCGCTCATCGAACACTGTTGAATCCGCGGTGAGAGGATGCGTGCCGATGGTACGAAGGAAGCTCAAAAGAGCTTGATAAAGATCCTTCCTCTTTGCGGCGTCACTCAAAGAGTCATTTCGGAGCAGCTCGGCACAGTAACCCAGGATACTGCTTTGTAGAAGCATAGATGTTACTGTACCTGGTGGGTCGCGGTCAAACCTCGACTCTCGATCCCTTGACGGAAGTAAATGCCCAAGGAAAGCGAGTACCATTCGACTGAACTTGTCGGTAACTTGCTCAACATTATGTGCCTTAGGATCTCTCAGAGGCGTCCTGCTTGCTTGACTTCCAAACGACCTGAACTTACCATAGGTAGCACCACCGTAGCCAATACCGCTACCCTGGGTTGTTCGACCAGTCCTGGGCTTAGTAGTTTCGCGCTGTTTGCTGGCAGAGAATTGTTCATCAAATCCGCAGAGAAGAACCCAGATCATGAACAGTCGCCCGCGGCTGCAACACCAGGAAATTTGAGTACCCTCAACATCGATTTGAGATTGTTTGGAAGATGTCTCTGAGTTGCACGCTATGCAGGAAGATTTCGAGCACTTTCCACATTTCAACCATGGGGACATTGTATCTGCGTCGTCTTAGCTTGTGGAAACTTACGTAAAAGTGGTATGTTATCTTACCCTTCCCTGTCAGCCATCTCTTGAACAAGGAACTGGCATTCTCTGATGACCGAATGATTTGAGTACTACATTTAGAGCATTTCCTTGACATGACATAACTAGTGAAATCGTCAAGATTCTGATGTACTGTAGTTGTCGACATGTTGTTACAGCAGTAGTGCAATTAAGAACGGTAGGAAAGGTTGGTAAGCTCCGAATTCTAGTGCAGACTAAGACAGCAATTATATGGCAGTAAAAAGCCTGATTGATTCACTAAACCTAGCGCAGGTGACAGAAGCCACCCTTCACTTCCGCCGTCTACGGGTTAGACAAGGGAGTTGTACTGTCACACAATCATCGTGCGCAAACGAAGTTCGAAAGACATTCAAGAGACAATTCAAGTGAGTGGGTCCGCGTAAACTGCATTCTTTCCTACGTGAATGAACACGGCTTGATGGGATGTGGACAGTGGAAACTCAAGACTGTGATGATGTAGCATTTCACATTACCACGATTCTATGAATGTATACCCCTTTTGCTTCATTTTTTGTGCTAAGAGGCATGGGTCATCGCAAATTCCAAATTTCTTATGTAAATTAGGGTGAAAGATCTATTTTTACCAATATAATAGAAGATCTAGAGGACCTAAGTTTGAAATAACCTCTCAGATGTTGCAATAAAGATTATCAATTGACCTGGAGCGCTTTTCCGGACTTTTTGTTGAAGAAAAATATCATTCACGCCCCAGTAATGAACGATATACGAAGTCCCGCGAAATAGGTAATGTCGCATGAACAGAGTCCGATCAAATGAAAAAACCCTAAAGACATGTCTTCGACCTATTCTAAAATTTCACATAGCTCTCCTCCTCACCCTCGCCGGACACCCATCCCTAGGTTTCCCTGCCGCGACCAAAACCTGATACATAGGATCACCCCAAATCTCTTGCACGCCTTCCTTCGTCGAATGCACCTGCCAAACACCCCCGTCATTATCCAGCTTATCTACTTCATCCAGGGCCGATCTTATATCAAATTCACGCACCGTCATCGCCAGAATGACTCTGAGTTCGATGAGCGCAAGTTCTTGGCCAATACAATTGCGAGGGCCTTTTTCAAAGGGGCGGAAGGCGTTGGGGGTCAGTTTTGCGGCATTATCAGCGAGGAAGCGCTCTGGGATGAATTCGTGGACTGGGTCGGTCCAGAGGCGAGAGTCGCGGTGCATGGCCATGTTTGAAATCCATACTGTCTGTTACGTCCGTAGAATCAGTACCGATTGCCTTTGTAGTACAGCGATATATTAAAGAACAGAGGGCAGGCAGAAAATGAGAGATAAACTCGGACGTACCATTCCCTCGGTCGGAAGCATGTCCCCCGTTTCTGGATCTTCGACGAAATAGCCCTTTCGCCCTTCGCGGACTGTCGAAACAGGGGGCCAAAGTCGTAGGGTTTCTTTGATAACTGCAAGCGTGTACTCGCATTGATTGATGATGTATGGATCCTGGCGAATCTTTTCACCCGCGCTGACGCCTTTGCCGAAAACTTCATCCAGTTCTTTCCGCAGCCGAGCAAGCTTTTCGGGGTATCTGCTGAGAAAGTGGTATGCAAAGCACAGTACCGACGAAGTAGTATCGTGACCTGCGAACATGACAGTAATTAGGTTATTGATAGCATGACGTCGGAATTCTGCGTCCATGACCGTCTTGGGAGACGAGTTGATGTTTGTCTTTTGTTCTTTGGCGTATTCCGCGAGGGCGAGATCAATGCCGGCGTTCTTCTTTTCCTTGGTTGCGGCGCCACGCTTGGCCAGTTGTTCGTCCAAGATACGGCCAATATATTGGTCCATCTTCTTCTTGTAGTGCCTGAAGGCAAACGGCCGGATAGGGTTATTATGATGAAAGGGGTTGAGTGATTGATAGTCAGGCATCCAGGACAGTGTTTTACGCATTGTTTCTACGAAGTCGTTCTTAGTCGTTAAAGAGTTAAAGTCATGGTCGCAGACAACTTTTCCGATGATATCGACCGTGATTTTCGTGCTTTCGTCCTCAAGCCTAAATACATGATCCTTTTCAGCATGCTTGTCGAAGATAGTGATGAGCGTCTCCGTGCAATCCACCATCAAGGGAACTTGGCTCATGAGCTGTCGCACGGAGAACATCGGATTAAACACAGTCCTCCATTTTTTCCATTGTGCACCTTCATCAACAAGTATATTAGACCTGCTAGCCAGAGGCTCGATGAAGTGCAAGACGTTTGGGTCTTTGGGCAATCCAGAATTGGCAATCACTTGTGCGGTCTCTCTGGCGTGGGTTCAGTCGTGTCAGCAATGTATCGCCTAAAATAGATTGCAAATGGGGAGCAAGGATTACATACGGATCCAAAATCACGAGGAATGGCCTACTCATCGGCCAAACGTCCATATAGAAAACTGGGGGCAGCTTGTACTCTTCAGTGAGAAACCAGGGGTGGACGTGAGGATGCTGGTGCTTTGGGAGCTTTTGCGTAACCTTGCCTATGGCAATGAGATGACCAAAAATTGGATGATGAGGAGGTCCAGGCTACGAATGTTTTTGTTAGCAATAACAGATGGGGCACAGCTTCAGAAGAACTCACAAGATCTTTAAAACCCCGGCGATGCCGAACGAGACGGAAAAGGGCATTCAGGAGCCAGCCGCCGACGATCACAGCGATCGCGGTGACGACGGGATGGTCTTTGAGGAAGCCCATGATGCCAATTGGCTTTCAGTGTGGAGAAAAGGTTGTGGGGGAGAGGTAGTCTTATGCATACCTTTAAAGGATTAAAGCCGTTGCCCTCCAATCAGATGAGGTCGCACCATGGACCAATCAAGTGCCGTTGTGTTATTGGGCTAATGCCGTCGCATTATTCACTGAAGCAAGCTCGTGGCACGGGGCCAACTCGCTAGATATTGTTTCCTACTAGTGGCGGTGAGCCTGATAATGTCCAACCAACAGGTTGAACCAGTATCTGCACCTTCAAAGCCCATGCACATTTGAATTCGAAGGAGAGATCTTTACTAAGTCCCTGCACACAACAAATGCAAAGAGTTTGCCTTTAAACTGAACATATTTGAAGAGCAAGTAGCACAGGGAGTTCCCTCTTAAAGTGAATAACGCATTAACTACTGAAGTGCCCAGGTGTAATATTTTGGTACGCCAAATCAGCTTACGTCTATCAGGCTTCTAACCAACCCAACTAGCTTAATGGAAGCATCCACTTGGATACATGTCACATTAGAAATCAGCCGCCCAGTGCCCTCAGCTTCATATCCTTGTTCCCCAATATGCTTAGCATCCCAGAATCTGGTTTCGATGCACAGCAAATGAGCTCTTGTAATGCAGAAAAGTCGGGACATACCTCCGAATAGTTTAAGCCGCCAATGCTCTCTCATGAGCCAACCTGCCTGACTACATTTTGATAGACAGAAGCCAACTAAGTAAGGCATATTCTATTATTTTCTTTATACTATAAGGTACGTTGAGCCCAAGAAAAGCCAACCGGTTGTAATTAGTTAGTCTCGAGGCTTAATTCCCAATTTTGCCTCGATGCGAGAGACGAATTCCTGTCGAATTCTTATTGCGATACCTTCGTAGTCGTCCTGCTAATCCTTGCCGGCATACCGTCTCTTGGCTTCGCGGCCGCAAGTAATACTTGGTACATAGGATCGCCAAAAACCTCCTGAAGGCCATCCTTAGGCGTCCGTGTCTGCGTCCACATACTGCCATCGCCTTCTAGACTGTCCAACTCGTCATACGCAGCTTGAATATCGAATTCTCGGACGGTCATGGCTAAAACAAGCTTCAGCTCGAGGAGTGCGAGTTCCTGGCCAATACAATTTCGTGGCCCCTTCTCAAATGGACGATAAGCATGAGGCATTTGCGCATCTACATTTCCGGGGAGAAATCTCTCAGGTATGAATTGAGAGGCTGTTTCGCCCCAAAATCGAGTGTCACGGTGCATTGCCATAGAAGGAATCCATATAGTCTATTGTAAGGTCGTGTTAGTGATTATATTCCCGTTGCTCAAAGGTCTTGCTGATATACATACCACGCCGTCCGTGGGGAGCATGTCGCCGGTGACAGGATCCTTAACGAAGTAGTCTGGCCTGCCTTTCCGGATTGTTGATGCGGGGGGCCACAATCGCAGAGTCTCTCTGATCACAGCGACCGTATAGTCACATTTGTTGATGAGATAAGGGTCCTTCCGCAGCTGGTCGCCGGCACCCACTCCCTCACCGAAGACTGCGTCAAGTTCCTCGCGGATCTTGGCAAGTTTATCAGGATGCCGGTTAAGCAAATGGTAGCAATAACAAATCGTTGAGGCAGTAGTGTCATGTCCAGCAAAGAGGAGCGCGAGAAGGTTGTCAATAGCGTAGCGGCGGAATTCGGCGTCCATAGTGACATTCCGGGCATCCACATCTTGACCGTGCTCCTTGAAATACTCCTCGAGAGCGAGATCAATTCCGACTTTCTTCCTTAATTTCTTCGAAAGACTGGCATCACGGACTGCGAAACGCTCGTCGAGCACACGGCCAATATAGTTGTCCATTTGCCGCTTATAGTATTTCCAGTAGAGACGCCTAAGCGGATGATTTTTGTGGAATGGATCGATTGATTGTGTGTCAGGCATCCAGGTAAGCGTCTTGCGCATGGTCTCCACGAACTCATTTTCTGTTGTGAGTGACTTGAAATCGTGATCACAAATGACAATGCCAATGATATCCAGGGTGAACTTAGTGGCCTCTTCTTCTAACCTAAAGGGTTTGTTTTTCTTTACGTGTTGGTCGAAAATGGTGATTAGGCCTTCGGCACAGTCGACGATGGTGGGTACTTGACTCATAAGATGTTGTACCGAAAATGCCGGGTTGAACACGGTTCTCCATTTCTTCCACCTTGCGCCACCCATTGTCACTATATTGTCCTCGCCAGCAAGCGGTTTGAGGGTTTCATTGAGCTGCCAGCCTTTGCCTGTTAGAGTACTGGATACTTCCTGGGCTGTTTCCCTATACTATGTCACAATAATGTTTGAATTAATGGGGAGTGCAACTGTTAAACGTACGGGTGCAAGATGACAAGCAAGGGTTCAGCAGCGGGCCAGAGATCCATATAGTAAACGGGCGGCAGATTAAACTCTTTTGTCATGTAGAATGGCTGCACATGAGGATGTACTCGTTTCGGAATCTTGGGGACAATCTTGCCCACAGAGATGAGATGACCGAAGATTGGGTGATGAGGAGGGCCGGGCTGTAGCGGCTCTTAGTTACATAGCGTGACAAGGAGTTTTGCATTCTATCAATGATTCTCCAAGTCATATTAGATAACGTGTTTGGTTTTGTAAACCTGTCAATTTTGGAGCATGTAGACTAGCGCCTGTGGAGTAAAACAGACTCACCAGGTTTTTAAAGCGTCTGCGACTGTGCCACACGTTGATGAAGCCTTTCGCAAACCAGACAGCAACGACAGCAGCGATCGTCACGGCGATAGGATGATCACTGAAGAACCCCATGCTGCCAATCGAAGGTGCAATCCGATTAGAATAGAGAGAAAACAAAGGTGCGGGGGTGTTGGGCCCTTTTTATCGTCGCTGACGCCCGGCGTCCCCCGCGGAATCGATGTCCCTGAACATGGAGGCCCTTCAAGTCCAACTGGCCCCATGCGCCTAGCCAGCCATCCTGATTGGGGTAATTTCGCGACTTCTTCCCGGCGGACTTGTTGGTAATCCATGGATAAATAAACGCGTGCTGATTCATGAAACTTTACCGATGTAGAGTGTTACCTATATCAATGGTAAGTATTCTTCACTCTATTTCCGCCAAAACATGGCTTCGGAAACTTCCAAGGAGAGAGGAGAGGACAGCCTTGTAACCGCTGTCGATGTCGCTTTTCTTTCTTCACGGGAAGTAATGCAGACGCCACCGAAACATCGATTCCCTCGATGGAGCGTATGGCTGAGTACTAGCCAAATACTGTAGTCATGGCCTTTGCCTTCTTTGTATCGTATGTGCGCTTGATCTAAGTTGGAAAGTTTCCTCGGATGGTAGATGGGTATCTTGCTTAACGATTGTCGGCTTAGCGCAAGAGCTGAGGCTGTCGTACGTGCACATCATATTGCATGAGTTTCTCTTTCCTCATTCTGGCGCCATGTTTCCGATCTCAGTCCGATCGCTAACCGTTTGTCAATCTGAACCCGACAATTCAGTTTTCATTTTCAGGAATGGGAGCATTCTTCTCGTGATAAAAGAGGTTAAGGACGAAGGACGATAAATTAGGCTTTTGCAAGGATTAATCGACTGCAGGAAGATGGCTGCATGCTTTAGCGAGGTTTGCAGTGTTGTCGTTTGTACTATAAGTATCAGAACCTTGAAAAGATCAGATATTACTCAAATTGCAGTAACGAACGAATCAAAGCAAAAGGATTACCGCGCTTTGATATTAGTGATCAAATGTCTACTTATGGTGGAGCCATCTCCTTGATATAACCCCGAGTATCCGCAATGGCTTTCACCACCTGCTTGATGAAGTAGCAGAGCGGTTAACTCGAGCACCGACCCATCTAGCTCATTAGATGCTGCACTCTAGGCACTGCTAACGCTCAGAATTAACCTGAATTGCCCGATATCAGGCAATCGATCCAAATTTTGATTGTAAAAGACGCCGTGCTGATTGATTTCTAGTTGCATTTGGTGTGTGTGGGATTCGAGGTGAGTGGTAAATGTACCAAACAGAAAGTCGGCGTCGAAGGCACCTTCCGCACCGCAGAGCAAAGCAGGACTTAGATACAACGGCTGAAATGATCACGTCTCGCTGTATTCTGATGAAACACTGTTCAGTCTCGTCAAGCCTCCATCATCCACCAAAGCGTTCACCGCAGGCAGCTAACGATGCACATCATCTGAACCTTCCACAGTAAGATGCAGACTTCCATTAGTAAACCCCCTCGAATATCTCTCTTGATAAACATTTCAAGCTTGTTGGTCCTCTCGTGTCGAAAAGCATCCGAACTTTAAAAAGCAGAAAACCGGCCTTACACCTACTCTCACCTTTGTCGAATCGAATTGCATATCATCATTGAATTTATCAGATAGCTTCGTCTGCCGCAAAATTGAGTGTTTTGCGATTTCCACATCGTGATGAGATGTCGACTTACAGCAAACTCTGACTCTTTCTTTATTACCCACCTGCCTACTTGCCGAGATGCATTGTTACTTTTTCCAGCCCAACTCTTTTTTATTACTGTATGAGGGATTTGTTTAGTTAAGCTGTCGATGTCTGTGTCTTCCAGCTGACTATTGCCCACTTGCCTACTGGTCGGCTTGTCAGATGCAGTATTACTTTTCCAGCCCAACTCTTTGTTTATTCCTGTATGAAGTTCATTAACTAATCTGTCGACATCTGTGTCCTCCAGTCGACTTGCCCACCTGCCACCAGCCATACCTTTTCTAGCGTCGTATAATCCAACTTAAGTTTAAGTCAGGGTAACCGAATATTCTAGTCGCGGCGTAACTACAGCAGATCAAAACCGGCATGATGAAGAATGACTGCCACCAGCGTGTCTTCAGATGGCCTTGAGCCTTGCCTGGTCAGTCGAGGATACGCTACGCTATTATCCTACAAGTAAATTCCTTCCAGTGGGATGGGATTCCTTCGAGTCTGACGCCATCGAGCCCCAGTTCTTTTATTTGGGTGTAACACGAGGACCTATGCCACGGATCTGACGTGCAAACCTAGCACGACTCTAAACAATAGAGGGATGCAGCTCTCATCAAGAGCAGCGCGGATCCCGGTCAAGTCGCAGAAGATTAGCGGGCAGGTATGGCAATAAAAAAAGGATCGGACCGCTATGCTCAGGTAAGAATCTGTCTAGAGATTGAAGCTACACAAAGCTGATCGACACAGTGGAGGAGTAGATCTGTTGCACCAACCGAGCTTTCCCCAAGATCCAACAGACTTTCGAGACATGGGGAAGACGGTGAGCATCCAAGCCACGGGAAGGCTTCTGTAACAAAAGCTGGAGAGCCTCACAGTTGGCCAGCGGCTGTCAGCGACTCAGAAGACTGGGCTGTCAGTGAGCTGTGAGGCGCGGTGACTTATTGCGTTTCGAAATCGGGTACAGGGCCGGGGGGTTCAATGCGGTTAGACTGAGGAACATGAAGGAGCAGGCATACCATTGGCCGGTGGGGTCGAGGTGATATGATTAGCTCCCGCCTGAAACAGATTTGATGGACGGATCGGAAACGTTGATGCGCGACACGCCAGGCGGCGGCGGATGGATGCAGATGCTTCTACGCTCGCTCGCTTGCTCGACGACACGAGATGGAAATTGGCCGATCAGCGTCGTAGCGAGAGAGGGCGCACAGGAGACAAGAGAAGGCGAGCGCGTGTGGCTGCTGGTGTTTTGGGCTAGCTACAGCTGCTACAGCTGCTGCAGTATGGAAGTATGTACTTACTGTACGGAATGGCCAGAGGACGAGCACCTAGTCGTAGAGTCTAGCGGCGGGTTGGTGCCATGTTGCCATGTGTCTCGCCGTTGTCAGCGGAGAAATGGGTGGTGCGAGGTGCAGCCTGTGTTCCCAGGCCAGCCGGTTGGACGGCCAAAGCTGCACCTCTTGCCCTGTCTCGTCGCACACATCAATGGATGCCTCTCGCTGTGCAGTACATAATTATTCATCACCCGAGCTGGTGCCTGTTTTCGCCCGTGGTGCTCCGTAAAGGCGGATGAGGAGATGGAATTGGGCAAGGCGGCGTCTTTCTTTGTGCCTAAAGCGGCATGGACAAAGTTGCAGCTGCAGGACAGGCGAATGCAGCTGTTTATATGCTGCTGCAGGCAGGGCAGGAACCATGGACGGCGCCCCTTTCCTTCCAGAAGCCTGAGCAAATCCGCAAATCGCACCTGCCAGTGGTAAGTCCTGTAGGCAGCTTACTTGGTACAACTTGGTCGATACATGGAACACGCAAATTGGGCCGAATTGCTGCGCGGAGCATGTCAAAAGAGCTGCAATTCCTCGCGACACGGGCTTGGGCCTCTCTGCAAGTCTGAGCCACCCCGGTCTGAAGTTTCTCTGGCCTTGCCTTGCCTTCCCTTCACTTCCCTTTCCCCTGAGCTTTGCGTTGGAGCGTTTGAGCACTTCGCAGGCCTTCTCACGCTCTCTCTACTCTTCATCTTATTTTCTCTCTCATCCCGTCCGCGCGTCCATGTGAAATCAGGCGTGTCCTTGCTACTCTCGCCCGGCGCATGGGGTAATTGATGCTAACACACCCTCACTGAACACTGGCTGTCTCTTCCTTCGTTCGCACATCCAATTCCGCCCAAACCTGCACCCTGCATCATCCTGCCTCGTCTCGTCTCGTCCCAATTCCCGACTCCATCATCATCAGCACCAGCAGCAGCCGTGTTCGTCGGTCTGGCACTAATCACGGCCGCGTTGCTGGTCTGGCAGTAGTCCTCGCAGCTGCAACAGCTGTAGTGCCCTCCTAATGTGAGTTAATTTCCTAGCCACCAGCCCCCCGACCATTCACATTCACTCCGCACCACCAAGACCATCTGAGCGTTGCTGGCGTTGCTGGCGTTGCTGGTGCAAGGTCATCTTCTCACCCAAGCTGCTACCCCCTTCAATCTCGCCCTCATTCATCATCGCAGCGTTCCTCCTTTTGCGCTGCGACGACCCCCCGTTGCCGTTGCCGTTGCATACCCGCGTGCCGGCCAACCAGCCTTTACCGCCGTGCTCCCATCCCTCCGCGCGTCTGCTAAAATTACCCAGCCCAGCGCCAACATCGCTGCAGCCCCATTGGCAATTACTCTCTCACCATGGCTACCTCGACTCCCCCAAAAGAGGGCTCACCCGATCCGACTGCCCTTCCGCAACCCCCTCCTGCTCCCAACGGCAGCGCTCCTGTCCCCGACCACCGTCGCTCCTCCTTCAACTTCCTGCGCCGCAAGAGCTCCGCCGAACATCGCAGCACTCAGCGCAGCGCCTCTGGAGGCAAGATGAGCAAGAAACAAAAGGCCCTCGCCCAAGAGGAGGCTTTGCGGAGACAGCGTGAGGCCGCAATGCTCCCCAAGCAACCGCCCCGCTTGCCTTCACATTCCCCCCTTCCGCAAATGGAAAGTTTTGGAGGTGAGGACGCGCGACCCGACAGCGTAGCCATCGTCTCCAACCGGGCGGGCAACTACTCCCACAATTTCAGCAGACCCTCTGGCGAATATCGCGCCCCGCCCCCCCATTCGCAACCCGACGTCGTACCTCCAGTCCCTGGCGGTGGCCTCTCATACATGGACTACGATCCCTATCCCCGTGCGGAGAGCATGACGAACCGCGGCCGCTACAGTTATGCTAGCAGCGCCATCAGCTCTGTTAACAGCCCGCGTCGTGTAAGGAGGAGGAAGGACCCCACTCCCTTCAAGTAAGCCAGCCTAACTCCCAAACACTCTGTACATACTTCTTTTTGGGGTTCACGTCTCAACATGCGTTCTGATTCTAACGACTTGACAGCATCCTGGTCATTGGCGCCAAAGGCTCGGGCAAAAGCTCGTTCATTGAATTCCTCCGCACTGCCCTCGCCCTTCCTGCAAAGAAGCGTCCTCACACTCCCTCTCCTCCTGCCAGCGCAGTCTCTCCCAATTCGACGTTTGTGTCACATTTCCAAGAAACTGAGGTAGATGGCGAGAGAGTCGGTGTCACCCTCTGGGATTCTGAGGGCCTCGAGAAAAACATTGTCGATTTCCAATTGCCCGTGATTACCGCATTCCTCGAGTCCAAGTTTGAGGACACTTTCAACGAGGAGCAAAGGGTAGTACGTGCTCCCGGAGTCCGTGATACCCACATCCACTGTGTGTTCTTGATCTTGGACCCAGCCCGCATCGACTCAAACATCGCCGAGGCACGCAAGAAGAACCCTAATACTATGTTTGGCGGTCTTGACGAGAACCTGGACTTGAACGTCCTTCGTGAGATGCAGGGGAAGACGACAGTCATTCCTGTCATCAGCAAGGCAGATACCATCACCACAGGGCATATGCGCCACTTGAAGAAAATGGTGTGGGATGCGCTCAAGCGTGCTAAACTAGACCCTCTAGAGGCATTGAACCTTGACGATGAGGAAGACGATGAATCGGACGAGGAGGACCCTGACAGACTTGACGAGAGAGACGAAGATAACTATGTGCACTCTGAACATGAAGAAGGAAAGGACGTCTTGAATAAGATTCTTGAACGGTCTTCCTCTGAGGCCGCCCGCTCACACACATCCTCGAACTCTTCCCCGAACCGCTCACCTCCAACTTCACCCCCAAGTGCTAAGAAGAGCCACACCCGCAAACCCTCGGCGATGTCGGCATCTATCCAGGAGGCTGATGCGGAACTCCCTTACCTGCCGCTCAGCATCATCTCCCCAGATCCATATGAGCCCAACATTATCGGCCGCAAGTTCCCCTGGGGATTTGCTGATCCTTACAATGAGGAGCACTGTGACTTTGTTCGACTAAGGGAGAGCGTTTTCAGTGAATGGCGCGCCGAACTCCGCGAGGCCAGCCGTGAGCAATGGTATGAGGGCTGGAGGACTCAAAGGCTGCAAATTGGCAACCCCAAGAGGAGAATTAACACATCGCATGGCCTTTCTAGCCAACAACTTTCTGTGCCCACCGCGAATGGCCGTGCCGCAAGCGCTGGTGGCCAGGAATACCGCCAGCAGGACTACCGCCAGCATCGAAGCATGGCCTAAGCTTTAGCAGCAGCTTGTCAACAACCATGACAACACGAATGTCAATGTAGACTTTTATTGCCCAAACCGAAAATGGAACCTGCGTTTGGCACATATTGGGCACATCTTTTCTCAGGAAGAAGCATGTTACTGGATTTTTCATAGTCTTCTTTCTTATCTTTGACAGACTTGCGCGGCTGCCCCTTATGGTTGTCAATAGCACATCTGGACGCAGGTGCCGCATCAGATCTCATTTGCAAGTGGGGCAGGCAGGGTGGCAGAGGAAGAAAGTTGACTGGATAGTGGATACCCTTTTCTTTTCGTTTCTATGAGGGAGGATTATATTGGATGCCGGCATTTTTTCCTTTTGTTATGACGGCAGGCAGGGCAGGTGAAATTAAACTTCGATCTGATTGTATTCTTGCGTCGACAAGGTCAACCATAACACACTCTCTATCCGTCTCCTACTACTTACTACGCGCGCATTATGTTGCAGCAGCTACCTTTTTCCTATGTTCGATTTGTATCACATCGCCGTTTATATCTTCTGCCTGGTGCCACACGACGATCAATGTTCGGCTGTGTGGCTTTCAGTTGTACGTACTCATACCCCCCTGATTCTGATCTGTCGGTAGTTTTGCGTTGCGCTTTTTGTGCGTGCATTGCGTTAGGTCTTCTACAATTAACTTGTGTCATTGCTACCTTTCTTGTTGATTTACTTAATGGCGATTTGTGTCGAAGGTCGATGTGTATTGGCCGTTGTAATAGAGTTGGAAGTGGGTAGGTGATGGATGCGTTACGGATACTGCGACTAATACCTGTAAGAAAGCGCGGGTGAACATGACTTGGAGAAGTTGCAGTTTCTGAGATACATATATCGAATCATCGATTTGTATGCGCTATTTTGTCTACATAACAGTCTAATTCCACCGAATTTGTTAGCAAATATATAAAACCCTCACTAACAAAGTCTATCATTGGTTCGTCATAGATTTTTTTCCCGACAACGGGGTTGTAGATCGTAGGACGCGGTCGCGCGGCCTCACGTGATGTGAAGATGGATATGTTTCCTTGGATGTTTGAGTGATGTGACATTTGACAGTGACGTTGGGCATGTCATGTTTGACGACATGTGTTTTGACAGAAAGACGAATAGACATGTCAGGGCATGCCCTGTCTTGTCATGATGTGTCCAAAAAAGACGTGGAATTTTGTTTGGCCATTCAGGCACACAGCATATGTACATACGTATTTACTCAACATCAAAGCTACATTGTTCTTCTCGTTTCCCCGCGCTACGCGATACAACGAAAGATCGGCAAACACCGACAGCCACTGACAAGCACACTGTCTGAAATAGTAGGGTTTGCATACATACAGCCGCATCTGCTTTTCTTGTGGTCTCTGCGCAGATCGGATCCGCACGGGAAACTTGTGGTCCGGGCAAGCCACACACGTCTACTATCTAACCAACATGACCATCATCCGTCCACCATCCTACGTGTACAGTCACCCTTGCAGAAGCAATCATTTCACTTCCCCCCATGGGACGGGATGGGAGTATCAATCACCCCCGTGATTTGATCCCGACCGTCTCGTTCGTCAGCCGTCCACATCAGTCACATGAAAACTCCACTCGACCAGCACCGACATCACCCATCCACGTCCACCACCCCTCATAAACCAAAAAAAAAAGGCCTTGGCGACACCTTTTTCACAAGACAAAGAAACAGCACCTTTTTATTTTTTTTTCCCTTTCTCCCAGGTCGTCCGAAATCGACGTGACTTGGGCCGCACCTCACATGAACATGCCCTCTGATGACCTATCGTGATATCATGACTACCGAAAAGGTATGACTCCCAAATCATGTACACGCGGGAGATGTGCAATGCAGTGCAGTACAGCGCAGCGGCAGCACAGCGCAGCAGTCGACTAGCGGGGCAGCAGCGAACAACGCATATACGTCCCCAACCAATAACCACACAGTAAAAACAAAAAACATCTCCTTCCCGTCACCCAACTCATCACGCGGCTCCAGCGCTTCAACCATTCAACCTTCGCTATCGCTATCGCTGTTCAAGTTGTTGGGCAGTATATGTTCTATTATTGCAGGGGCTTTTGTTTTATACAGGGTAAATAATAGGTTCAGTCTAGTCTAGCAGCATCAGATCGGTCAGTGGTCTACTGCCACTTAAGTGGACACCGCTACATGACCCCCCACCAACCCAACTAAAGCACATCATCTCATCACAAGAAACACTACACTACACCGCAAAAAGTGGAGACCCTAGTGGGCAGAAAACCAAACCGCTCCAGGGTCTACACCGGAATGTTATGTTTGCTTTATTCTCCACACACACACACACACACACACACACACACTCCACACTAGACTACACATGCGAATAGAAATAGCGGTGAAACGCCAAAAAAAAAAATCCCCATATCCACAGAGCTTAAGTATTTCCTGCATAATATATGTACATAAGTACATACATACCACTTACTTACAGCACGTACGTGAACCCTAAAAAGAGCCGAAAGCTACCACCTGAATGGGATATCCCCAGTCGCAACTCTGCATCACGGGTCGGGTCATCCCGACAATAGGGTTCACCTAGCGTACCGCGTTAAGACTACGGCCATCTATACCGCCATTTGCTGCAGTACGTACTAGTCTAGTCTACCAGAGCAAATTAGGATTGCGTTCACGGTTCAAATCCATACACAAGCATTGAATGTGCCGCTATTCGGTAATGCAGCAATAACATTATCTTCACTAGATAACATGGAATGCGTGTGCCTGTGCCCACCTGACCGACCAACCGAACCCAGTCGACCAGCTCATATAACAAGTCAACTCAATGTCAACGTCATCGTTGCCGTCATTGTCGCCGTCCTGTCTAATGCAATTCCCAATCCATCCTCTCATCTCTCGTCAGAGCAGGTGAACAAAATGAAAGCCTGGAGAGCTCATCTCCGGCTGGGGGTATATTAAAAGAAAAAAAATAGTTTGTATCCCAAAGGAAAATGCATATGTGCCACCAATGCCGAGACCGCGTCGGTGGATGAAAAGATAGGTTGAAAAGTATTGCTGATGCGTGGAGATGATGTCCACAAACGCCGCGCTATGCATGTGCTAAGAAAATAACCCCAAATGCTGAATGGAACTGAGTTCGCTGAAGCTGGATACCAAAACTTAATATAGTCCTGATGGATGGTTGCTGGTTTGCGGGGTGATGCGTATCGCGCTGGCCAGTTTCGATTCCAAAGGATGGAGCAAACGCCGTAGACGCTACCTTTGAATGCATGAAATATACGACGCCCGGTCAATTTACAGTCAAAAGAAAGACTGCCAAAGTACTTGAAGAGTTGATAGGCATGTTGTCATCAATCTTCTTCTCTGGCCAGTCGACCTGGGGCAGTTGTCCATTGAGAGTCGTTCCGTTCTGATGTTCCCACTCTCTTCTCCAAATCTCGAACTGAAGATCCCATCTATTGCGCAATCGCCGTCTTCTTGCCTCTATCATTGCATCCAATCGATTCGTATCTTTCGCGTACTGGTTCTCCTCGGTGCGCTTCTCTTTCTCATAGTCAGAGTCAATCTGATCCAGCTCTGCTTGCTGTTTCTCCAATTTCAACTTTGTGTCCCTCTCTTGCTTGGCCCGCAGGACATTGATTGCACTTTCATGTTTCCCTGGTAGTTTCTGTTGCGTCAGGCGCTGACGGGCAAGGGCCTTTTGATCTTCCTCGGTTACCACGTGCGCAAGCTCGGGATGAATCGGGTTCGTCCCAGCGCAATAAGCGCCCATATACTTCAACGCAGTTTCCACATTTTGCACCTCTTGAGCCTGGGCTCGTCGAAGGTCATGTTCGGCTACCAGTTGGAATTCTTCCAATCGCTCAAGTTCAACAACATGCTGCGCGTAATGTAAGCTAGGGTCAAGGGAAGATAAGACAAATAAAGAACCTTACCTGTTTCGTTTTAATGTCCATGTCGGACTCGTGTTGGGTGGCGAGCCTTACCATCGTACGTTGATGGTACGATGACAGCGCCTTCCGCTGGTTGGCTTCAAACGTAGATACTCGTTGATACTGCTCCTCTTGTTGGGATTTTAAAGCTTGGAAGGCTTCATTGGTGAGTATATTCTTCAAAGTCTCTTCGTCCACTGGCGGGGTGGTGGGGCTTGGTGTAGCGGGGGCTGTAACGAAGGACGTCGGCAGCGACTGCACATCTAAGGCGCGGGGCAGATCAATAGAGGACATTCCATTCTCGCTGTAGCCAGAGTCACGCAAGGAGCCGAGGTCGGGCGACTGCAAGACGCTGCTGGTCACGATGTCCGTCTCTTCTTTGGTTAGAACTAGCTCCAGGACGGAGCGTGGGATGGGCTTCCCGCAGCAAGCTGGCGTAGCATGGTCTTTGCTCTCCAAAGCTTCTTGGATATGCAGGCGAAGGGCGAATTTTGAGAGTGAATGGCCGCATTCCAACTTGGGGCTTAGTGGCTTGCCGTGATGACCATGGTGAGACCGGGATGAGCAACTGCAAAAAAAAAAAAAGTAATCAGCGGCGTCTCAATGAGAGCAAGGTTACGGAAAGAACAAACCTAGAGTCTCTGCGGAACATTGACAAGAAGCCTGAGCCACGCTTGAATTTACGCGGGGCAGACTTGGATAATGAAGAATTCGAGGCGACTGATTTGGTCGCTGCAGAAACATTGGAGGATGAATGCCTGTGCTGGGGACCCGGGCGGAAGTGCTCCATGACGGTATCGTACATGTAGCCTTCCATTGACAGAGCCGCGGGCGCAAACGAGGGTGGTGGCGGGGGAGTCCGCAGCGCTGGCGATCGGTCAACTTGGGCAATTTGGGTGTGGTCTCGAGAAGTCCGCGATGGATGAGAGGTAAAACCGGTGTACTGAGTTTCGCGCGAGTGGATAGACATGGAGCTCCTGTGTTCGCTGTCGACGGTCAGGGTGGACATGGCGGTTGAGATATCATTGGGATCCGGGCAGAGATAGCGGTACGGATCCTCAACACCACTCTCGCGGGCGCGCAGAGCGAGTTCGGCGTCCAAGTCGTCTTCATTTTGGGGAGCAGGCAGATTCAAGGCTTCTGAAAGATAGACAGCGTCGTCGAATATGGGCGCCGCGGTCAGGTCGGCGAGATGGTCGCCTTCAGGGTGAGGCATTGCGCGGGAACATGCATGTAGAGAAGTGGATGATGTCAAGGGTTAGAGGCTGCGGGACCAAAAAGGATGTGTGCGAAGTGTTGTGGCTGCTGGCTGCTGGCTGCTTGCTGCCGAGAGGACTGTAAGTGAAGCAGTGAAAATGCGTAGGAGGAGAAGGAGCAGCAGCAGCGAAGGGAGAGTGAAGAAGAAGAAGCAGAGGGCGATGTGGGCAGGCAAGAGGCAAGTCGCAAGTCGCAAGTCGCAAGTCGCAGGTCAGGTGTGAGGAGTGCAGGGGGCGTGGAGTGGAGTTTAGAGGATTTAGAGAAGATAGCAGGACAGACAGACAGGGCAATCAGGTTGCAGGTTGCATGTTGCAGGTTGCGGTGAACCTTTAGAACAGCACAACCATGGCCAACAACGAATCATTGAATTCTACAACAGCTGGGCCGCAGTCAGCCACTGCGCTGCACTCCACTCGTTGTTGCTCATGGTCATCCTGCTTTTTCCTACTTGGTGTGCGCTCGGCCGCGGCAGTTCTACTGTGCTATCCCTCTCCCTCTCCCTCTCCGTCTGCTTCCTCTGGTTTCCCTTTCTTCTTTTCCTTAGGACCCTAGATAGCGGACTCTGCCAACCCTGCACCTGCCCTGCTTCTGCTTCTACCTTGCCCTAATAAGGCCCTCGCTCGGCATCACGGGCAGCGCAATGCCCAAATCTCATGCCATATTTTATTATCTATCTACAAGCAGTCAAGCAGACAAGCAGACAAGAAGTCCTGTCATCCCTAATCCCTCACCCCTCACTCACCCCTCACCCCTCCTCCCTCACCACCGCACACCCCCCGGCCCAATTCCCAACGCTCATACATACCTTGACTCAGTCCGGCCCACTCCTATCATCATCACCACATTCTTGCTCCCGCTTACCACGCTGTCCGCTGCTGCCCTCGTCGCCCTCATGTCAAGACAACGCCCCCATCCGTCGCACAGACAGGCCCCTTTCATCTACACTAACCCCGACCCACTCCCTCCCCTCCGCTCGTCGTCGCATCACACCCTCACCGCTCGGCTGCCCTAAGCCAGTCTCTGATACAGTCCGCTTTGGGCGCGTCCTGTCCGCCCTGGCATGCGCATACCCGTCAATGTCCGCTGGCCAACATTGAAAGTATCCAGCAGTTTGGTTGCAAGTTACTCTACCCAGTACTCAATTATCATATCCGGGCCGCCCTGTCTGCGTGTCTGTCCCCTATCAGATAATCCAACCGAGGGAAAATCCCTCTTTGGTAGTGCCGCGTCGCACGCCGAGGGGCAAATGAGAAAAATTAACGATAAGCGCTTTCGCTCGTGTTTCTGCCCTGCTCCGGAAATAATAGATAATAATAAGAAACGGGGGAGATGGGAATGACCACTCGGAAATGAGCGCCTAGCCGCGTCCGCTGCCAGGGTGCGCATATCCTCTTTGGTGACCGTATGCTGCTCTGCTCTCCCACGAATTCTTTTCCATTCTGGGGGTGTTTCTCGCCCATGATCCTGGTCTTTGCGTGTGTATAGTACGTCTACAGCCTTTTGCTGTCCGGAAAAATCGGACAACGAAAGGTGGAAGTCATTGGACTACTCGATGCGAAGACAGGTGCACTAGAGAACCAGATAACTCTGCCCAGGATATATTCCTTCTTATCTGAACCTACATGGAAGTGAAATCTCATACAGCCGTTGCAAGTCCACACTCCATCAACCTCCACATCTCCAACATCTCCCACCCAAATACTGTACAAACAAGCCACCTCGCCGACCTGTCCCCCCACAACTGCAACATCCCTCCTCCTCCAGACACCCAATCCGCTCACACGAATCAAAAACCCGTCACGCCGTCTGGGTCCCTCCCAGCGCCAGCGCTATCTGCGGTGCAAGGAGAGGTGATGGATAGACTTGCAATGTCGCACTGCATGCACAGCAGCAACGACGGTACTACATTGACTACGCTAGTATTCGTTCTGCCCCCTCAATTGTAGAACTACCGAATAGGATCATGTTCGTTCTGTGTGACGTTGGCTTTTTTACTGTGGGCTGATGGATGGACTTCTTTGTGGATTGTAAAAGATACTTGACATGCGTTGGTGAAAGGAAAGGAACAGAGACGAGAAGAGAAAGGCAAGACAAGACGGTGCAAAACACAAAAGTGTTTGGCAGGCATTTAAAACCTTCTCCTGTCTTTTCAAATTTCGGAGAAAACAAAAACAAACCTTTTCTCAGGCTTCTATAAGTTTCAAGCAGTAGACCAACCTCCAAGCTGCTTGCAGAACGGATACATACCACAGACACATGCACAGGTACAGGCACAGACAACACCACATATCACACCCAGCCAGAACCAGAACCAGAAACACAACCACAGACACACAGACACAAATGCAAAACACAAAACCTAGCCGTATCCAAGCCATCAATTACTAGCGCCGAGCATCCGCCGACACGACACAACGCACCTTGACGCCACTAAGCGAAACCCCATCCCATCTCATGTCCGTCTCTCGTCCCGTTCCATGTTGAATGAATGTTGTACATATTGTGCCGTAGACTACTGTACGTACGAGTAAGTTAAATGCAGCAGGTAGGTACATGTAGTAGGTATATTACTATATTCCCACCATGCAATGCAGCCAAGAATAAACACAGGATAAGGTTTGAGGAACGGGTATCCATGCCGTTCCCGTTCCGCAGCTGCCGTTGTTTTTCTAGCTAGCTTGTTTTTTTTTTCTTGTCTGTGTGTGTGTGTGTGAGGATGGATGGATTGAGGGACTGTATATGGACATCTAAATACGTAGGTGGAGATAGGTGGGTAAACCACTGGACTGGATAGATACTATACAATACATGTGTTGTTTCCGCTATTTTAAACATGCTTCTAAGGACTTATTATTCATTTTGTTGTTTGTTTGTTGCTGAGTCTACGTACACACGTTTATACAACCCTGTAAGTATTTGCGCCAACGTCTACTTTGTAGCTTCGCATTCACATTCGGATTGGAAATACCCCCCCCCCCCCCCCCAAAAAAAAAAAAACGAAAGGAGGCGCAAAGGCCAGCGAAATAGAAAAAAGGTAAACTCCGCACTGGAGGATCCACAGATGGTCTATTAAAATGGGACTAGAGGCGAGCCGGGTAAGAAGAAAAAGGCAGCTCTTGGGACAAGTACGACAGCAGCCCGTGCCTCTTGGGTCATACATGCAGAAAGGAAAAGAAACATGAGACCGAGCAATAGTAGTACAAAGGACATAAGAAAGTGGGGGTCCCAATGTAAAAGAAAATGCCGCCCTCAAGGACTGTGCTCTTCCTTAGGACGTGAAGAATTATCAAGTACCAGACCATGCTGGTGTATATAGTGGGAACTTCAGTGTGATGGCCCGGTCTTTTCGCGAACGCCTCAAAACAATGCCGATGCTTTCTGCATGAGAAGTAGTAAATGGGATGTGAATGCGGGTTATCCGGCAATAAGCACCCAAAGGAGGAAAACTAGATATTTGTTAGGAAATCGTTCTAAGGGTGCTTGTGGGGGACACATACATATCATTAAGACGCCGAACATTTTGGCAACCAACCACCTGTTACCCTGAACCCTGCTCCAGTATTTCATCAACTCTCGCTGCGCGCCTTCAACATTATCGACGACATCTTCAGTGTTTGCGTCGATGCGCTGGATCTGCTCGCCTTGCTCCGACACCATCTGGGCTAGTTGGCCAAAAATACTTCCTAGCTCTTGAATCGTGCTTTCAATGGATTCAATTGCACGTCCTCGATCCTGGATATATGTATTCTGTGGTTGTGCCTCCTCCATGAGCAACAGCTGTGCGTCAGACTGAGCGCCTCCTCGTGTTAGCGCTGATGAGCCTGAGGGCTCGAGTGATAGCAAATCCTGCTGCGCGGCATTGGTGTTCTTGAAGCCTCCAGGTGATCGACCCCGCGATGGAACCTGGTAGAGAGGAGAATCTGTCCTGCTGGTATCCAGGCTCGATTGAGAGTGGGTGGCGGCAGTGGAAAGGAATTGCTCTGTCCGAGATCGCGAAGCCTGCATATTCTTCGTTCGGACTTCCAAGACATCTTTAAAACTTGTGCCGACGTTCTGCAGTTTGTCCTTTAATAATACAACGACGTTGTGGTTGTGTTCACCTTCCTGGTCAACGCCGGGCTTTGCCTTGGGGTGTTGCTTCGAATTAATCTGCTGTAGACTCTGGATCTGGTGAGATAGTTGTGTCATATCTTGCTTGATAACAAAGGTCAGTTCGTCGAACTCGACAGGCCGGTCGTCGAAGAGAGTCTTGCGTCTAGCCAACTGCGATAGTCGCTCTAATTTCTGCATGGTGCTTCCAATAGAGCGGGCTGTCTCGGCCGCCTGGCGTGCGAATTCGGAGCGCTGGCGCTGCGTTGGAGTGCCATTTGCCTGGGCCTTTTGCTGGGCTGAAAGGAGGGATTGTCGCTGGGCGCCAGTCTTGGACTGTGCCTGCCGCCGCTGTGCTTGTGCAAGAATGGAGCGAAACTCATCGGTACGGTCTTGTATGGAGACGGCCATGGCGGAGTCAAGGGGTTTGCGGCAAAGCGCAACGGTGTGTTGGAAGGAGGGAGGAGAGAGTGTGTGAGAGAGAAAGGGAGGGCGATGGAGGACCGTTAGACCGTCGCAAACGCTTACGTCGCTCGCTGTGCGTTCAAGACCTGGAGACTCTGGCTGCGGTCGGGGGGTTGCGTGGGTTGAAGGGGGGTGAAGTGGCCACTTGCGGACGATTGTCGGGAGGAAAAGGGCAGTGCAGCGGACCCAAAGCGGCTGTGGATGATGGCCGTGTGTGCGCAACGAGGAAGGGCAGCGGGCGGGATCTGGTTCTGTCGCTGTATAGGACGATCCAACGGGTGCGGAAGCGCAAAGGGCGGTGGGGTGAAGGGTGAAAGATGAAGGGGTGGTTGTTGAAGGAGAGACAGTGCAGTGCCAGTGGTTCATGGTTCAGCGCGCCCGAAAGCGCAACGTGCAACTTGTACCTTGGCGCCAACTCTCAACTTTCCGCTTTCCGCTTTCCACTTTGCGACGCCACAAAAACTGTGGCTGGTGCAGTGATGAGACTGATGGATTTGTGGCAAGGCGTAGCCAGGGAAATTGCGTGGGCACTGGCCGATCGATCCTATTCTGATCTTCTGATTCTTCTTCTCTTTCTGCCTTTCCGCCTTTCCGCCTCTCCTCCTCTTCAAGGGCTCTCCTCTCCCACTTCTCCCTCTGCGCAACCCCTCGGGCAGCGTTGTTGCGGTCATAATCCTTAATTGCCTATATTCGGCTGGCGCTCCAATCTCTACTCGACAACTCGACAGGAGCAATTCTTGGTCAGCCCGCCTCTTAGCACGTTTAGCTGCCGCCCATCAGCAACGTCAGCCGACAGCCTTGCCTCCGCCCCCATACACTGTCCACTGGAGCTATCGCGCTCGCACCCCCAACTCCATCTCACAACCTACAAACTTTTCTCTCCGCCGTTGCCGGGCATCTTCGAGCGTCTCCCCAGCGGCACCACTAGGCGCGCAATTCCACGTCTGGTTCCAGCCAGCCATTATTGCATGTGTCCCGCCATAACACACTACTAAGGGCACAGCCCTGGAAGCACCGCTCCCCCCAAAAGGAGTGGTGTGCTCGGATTCGTGAAGACACTCAAAATCACCTTCACGCATCATGTCTGGTCAATATCGCTTCGGCCAGGAGCCGTCGCAGTCGCCGTTGTACGTTTTGGATGATCCCCGGCTCCATTGGAGCTCCTGACTGACTATCCTATCTACTAGTAACCGACCGCCGCAACAGAATCCCCAAAATGTCTCATACAAGACGAATATTAATCGTATGAAAACTAAGAAATGGGTCGAGGCCAAGAAGAATGCATACGACGGCGACGATTGGGGTGACTACGACGAGTACGATGAGTACGGAGTGGATGAGCCTCCACCTCCGCCGCCTCCCGCGTCCAGTTCACGATATTACAGCCAGCCATCGCGAAGCTTCACCGACCCTACGCGCCAGCCGGCTCCCCAGCTCGCGCGTAGAGGCTCGTTCGAAGCGGGCGATGAGCATCGGTCCTTCTCTACCAACATGCCTCCCCCGCCGCCTCCAAAAGACTACGCGCCACAACTACCGCCTCCACAGCGACAAGTGAGCGGTTCATCCGACTTCAGTGAGACTCCGCAGCATCGAAGGGACTTTGATTCTTCTGCGCTACCCCCTCCTCTTCAAACAAAAGTCTCTCCTACCCAGAACACTTTCAGTTCACCGACCGCTACCTCACCGCATCAGCATGCACCGAGCAACCCTGATAAAGCGCTCCCCTTTATTCGGCCAGCCGACATTTACAAGCGTGTCGAGGAGGAACGTCAAAGGGAGCGTTCCTCTTTGGATTCCCAGCGGCCAAGCTTGGACTCGCTGACGGCTCGCCCGAATGACGAGGTATCTTCACCACAAAGTCCCCGCGTGGACAATACCTTAAGGAGTACTGAAGCTGGACGATCGTTGCAGCCTTTGGAGACGGTCGCCGAGCGCAAGAGCGAGTACTTGCCTGACCTTGATGTGTCCAAAGAGGATCAGAGCAAGCACCCTGGAGAATCAACGGCTTCTAAACCACCGTCGTCGTCGCAAATTCCAGGACTCTCGGCCTTTGATAATGACTTCTGGTCTGGTAATCAGCAGCCGCAGGCGTCTACAAGCCACACAACTGCTGTGTCACCGCCGGATGATCAGGGCTTCCGTTCAGTTGTAGACCAGGCATTCACCAGACACGACGACCAGCACTCGGTACCCCCTACACCTATTTCCAAGGAATCCGACTCCATCGTATCTAGGAGCAATACAGGCAGTACTTCTGGTATAAGCCCTATCATGAGCCGTGTTCCAAGCTCGGCGACATCAGCACTGAAGAATCGCAACCAGGCCGGGACAGATGGTAGTACACCCGTTATTGCAGAAGAAGTGGGTGAGACGAGCACACCGGTTTCCCGGCCAACATCGATGGCCCTCCCCGGTGATCCTCATCAGATTGTTGCTAGAAAACCTTCACCAGTTCATTCTAGAAACGTTTCTAGTACGTCGTTGCCGCGTAGTGGGTTAGCAACCCCCAATCGTGGTGAAAGTCCGGCACGCTCTCCTGCCCTTGCGCCTCAGCAGAACTTACCTGAACCAGAAACTGCGCAATTGTCATCTTCAAATCCAATATCACCTGCTACGGAAAGCGATTACGCCACCCGCGAGGCCGATATTGCTTCAGCCATGAAAACGAGCTTAGAGAAAGACACACAGGAGTTGAGATCCGCAGAAAAGCAATCACAAGACGCCTTTCTCGAGTCACATCAAGCGCAGTCTCCTATCAGCGATGTTGTCCCACGCTCTCGATCCCAGTCACCCAGCAAGAATCGAGTACAAGCTCTGGCTGGCAAGTTTGGAGATGTCTCTCATTCTCGACGGGGATCCACACAATCAAATGCTTCTGTTCAGTCATGGGAAAGGAGCCAGACTAACTCTCGTGCCCCCTCTCCTACCAAGGAATCGGCCAACAAGCCTTTATTAAAGACTGAAGACAGCTTTAGACCAAAATTGCCAGGGCAATGGGAGTCGTATACAACTACAGCTGCCACTCCATCCGAGCAGGGTGATAAGATGAAGGAACTGGGAGCTGACACGGATCCAATCAAAACGAACCAAGCAATCTCTCCGCCTCTGGAAGAAGTGGACCTCACTCCGACTACTTCAAAGCATCCCGTTTCCACAGCAGACCCTTCGAAGCCCATGCCGCTCGCAAAAGACACTCCTGAATCAGAGGATGCTCCGCCGCCCCCTCCGAAGGATAAGAGCTTTGAGCCCTCATCGCCTATCACTCCGCAAGACACAACGGTTCCTCAGCTTAGTACTGATTTATCTGCCGATGATCAAGAGAGCGATCGTTTGCGAAAGGAAATTGTCGCCAGCCTCACTCCAGTTCAATCTTCAGAACCAGTCGCTCCAGAAGCCAGCTCTGCTTCACTTCGTGCTGCAAGTCCCAGCGGGACAAATCGCGCGAGCTCCATTCTGCCTAGCGAGTATGATAGCTACTGGGAAGCCGCTGTTCCGCCATCACAAGGTGCAGCGCAGCCTTCTGTGGCAAACACACAGTCTGTGACCGCGCCCGCAGAATCGTCGGAGCCCTCCAAATTAGGTCTGCTAAGCCGATTTAGCTGGGAGGACAGGACGCCCAACCTCGCATCTCCAGACGGACAGACACGAGCTGGCCCAGGCGCCCAAGGACCCAAGAGCCCACAGGATGATACGGCTGTCTCTCCTGCTGTTGAACAGGAAGAACCGAAGGAATCTTTTGACATACCGGAACCTTACTTCGGCCCAACCCACACTCCAGCTATTGCTGAGCCTGCACCAGAACCCCAACCATCTGATCGAGCACGAACACCTCCGCAGAATTCTGTTAAATTGATCAGCCCAACGCACAGTGAAGTTGAAAGAGAGCCAACCCCAGTCTCTGGGCTTCACGTTGTCAATTCTGCGCTTAATCCCGAGGCAGTCGACATTCCACCTCGTCTTAGCGCAGAAGCTTCACCTGAGGTACAGCAACCACAAGCGAGTTACGAAGCACCTTCTGTGCCTGAGCAGCCAAAGGATCAGGAGGCGGTGGAATCAACAGCCTCTCCAACCGCCGCCATCCAGGAAACAAATGCCCAGTCACCCACCGTTCCTTCTCCCACATCCGATAAGCCTCTTGGTTTCCGAGACATTGTTAACCTCAAGTCTACGTCGGACCGCATCGAAAAATATAACCAAACCCGAGACTATTGGGCAAACGCGGACCATGGCTTGGGTAACTGGATCGCATCAGCATTGGAAGCAAACCCAGAGCTTGCTACGCAGGCTTATCCTCCAGCACGACCTGATTTGGCACACTCAGGCACGACAAAACATAAGCACACACCCTCAATACCTATCTTTGGACAGCACCATTCTGGAGCCAATCAGACCCCAACCACTCCAACCTCCGGCAGCAATGCTTCACCTTTCGGATCTCACTCTGGTCGAATTACTAGCCATCAAATGCAAGCCAAGGGCAAGGACCTCTTGCACACAGCGGGTGTTCTAGGAGGCAAGGGCATGACTGGTGCAAAGGGCTTGTTTGCTAAAGGCAAGAGCCGCTTTGGGCGCGACAAGGTAGATAAATAATTTTCTTCTCACTTTGCGTTTGTTCTTGATTTCTTTAACGGCCCGACATGAACATTTTGTTACGACACCTTCCCCTTTTCCAGGCAGATGGACTGCGACAGATGGTTGGATCGTCTGGAGAGACCTCTGGTTTGGCTTTCCTACTCTCCGTTTGGCGCTTTCCTTACCAACAGCACATTGGCCCTTAATATTCCCTGTAATGTGACCGCTCTCGTTACATGTAATAGCATAGGGGCCATGACAAGTTTCTCATAATCTATGTAAATGTTAATTCTACTGTCTCTCCTGCATTCCCAGCGAGAAAGAAAAAGTACACGTGTTGATGTGTGATGTAGGCCTCACGAACGGATTCAGCACCCTCCTCTAGAGAGGTATCAGAAGAGCCCGAGTTGGTTACAACGCCAGAACAGCATTTTACACGACAATCGATCGACACAGACAGTCCTAGAGAAGAAAAGAAGAAGCGCCGCTTTTCAATTTCATCCACCTTTCATCGCTCGAATCGGTCCAGATCAAGACCCAGCAGTGTCATCATTCCAAGTACCAAATCAACACCACGAGAGACGACCCCGATTGGTGGTAGCCGACGACATTCCTATCATGCCCCAGACGCTTGGAGCATTGTTCCCAGTATTGAGCAGCATAACGATTCGTCTGTTGGCCAACAGGAAACAGTTCGTCTAGGTGTATTGCCGTCACCTGCAAAGAGCGCATTCGGTATGCCACAGGATAGAAACAGCGACGCTGCTCCTGTCTCACATGGCCTCTCAATTGTGGAAGAGGGGGGCGCCAGCTGGCACAGTCCAAATCAAGGCCAGGGAAATGTCAGTCACCAAATGCTGCAATCAGTGATCAGGCATTCCACTCCTCCAGCTGCGGAGCCATCCCAGCTGCAAGCCTCGCCACTGTTTGATGAGCCGCTTCATATCGCTGGGACTGAAGAGGTAGCCAGGACTCCCCCTGTTGAGTTGTCGCTAAGGGAGACAAAATTGGAGAATGTAGAAGAACTAGATGAGTTGGAGAGTCCCAAGAAATTGGCTCAAGACAAGCCGGAGAGCCTTATGGTGCATGCGGAGAAGGAAACACAGGTTCCTGAAAATCTTGTTGAAAAGGGCCTTGATAATCCCAAGAATGAAGTCGAGGCTACGGAAGAAAGCGCCGAGGAAGAAGAAGAAGAAGAAGAAGAAGAAGAAGAAGAGGAGGAGGAGGAGGAGGAGGAGGAAGAGGAAGAGGAAGAACTGGAGAAGCCTTACATATTGCCACGGACAACGTATTCACCAATGCCTGCTCAAGTACGGCCTCCGCCTGCCGAGTATATCGAGAGCGACAATGATGACGATGATCGCCCACCTCAATTAAGTCACGACACCGTTGCACCACAGGCACCAGAAACGGATGCTCAGATAACTACTCAGGTGCCTGTCCCAATTGATGATTATGATGAGGACGATCGACCACCGGTCTTGAATCACGACCCGATCCCACCGAAGGTGACGCATGATGTTAGTGACATTGAAGACGACGATTGCCCACCGGTACTGAACCACGAACCAATTCCACCAAAGCCGTTGCCCGCGGAGGTGAGCGATGACGAAGACAAAGCACCAGTGCTGAATCACAGCTTTTCCATCAAACGCAAGGCGTTGAGTACACGCAGAAAGCCGGACGGAAAACCTAAAGGACTCAGTCTTGAGATATTGCCACAGACAACTTATTCTCCAGTGTCAACTCAGGTGCGCGCTATGTCTGGTAACGATGAGGACGACCTTCCGCCGCAATTGAACCATGGCCCCATTCCTCCAATTCCTCCAATCCCACAGGAAAAACAAGCCGAGACAGGAGACGCCGCATCTAATTTAGAACCAATTACCCCTTCTGCTGGAGAAATATCGCCCATTGTGTCATCTGCAGGAGTCGGCTTGGAGGACAGTGAAGATGAAGACGACTTGCCTCCACGGTTACATCATGAGTCATTTTTAGCAAAGCCACAGCAACAGCACTATGGAGGTGTCAGCCCGCTCTTCCCACCAAGCAGAGTAGAGACTGAGGTACCTCGAGACAGCCTGGGTACTCCAGTCGCATCTCCAACCGCTGGAGAGGGCGACAAGCGGCCGGCTTATGAGACGGAAACGATTGGTGCAGGGGATGTATCGCCCATTTCTACACGTCCCAATGGTGACGGGGAGATGACTCCCACAGAAACACGCGACACATTGTCAAGGGGCAGGCAGCAAGGTAAAATGGCTGTGGATGATACGACTGGGAAGTTGGAGGATAATGACCAGGAAAGGGGAAAGGACAAGGCCAAGGGCAAACAGGAGGTCGAGGGCACGGACACAGCCCCCTCCACAGAGCCAGACGCCAAGCCCCAGCGCGTGTCTGCCTCCAAATATCAGGTCGTCCATGCCGTTCAGCTCAACTCTCCCTCTCCGCGTTCTTCTCTGGGATCATGGGATCACGACAGCTTCGACGCTCTGTCCGGCACCGATGCAAGCCACGGTGATGTTCGTGATGACACCAACACGCCCGACATCCCCCAGGTCGTCGACTTCAGCGGCAAGCGCTCCGCAGACAAGGCTGTAGCTGGAGAGCCGCATCCAGACTCATCCAGAATGGCACGCATACCCACTCCCACCTTCGGCCGTGATCAGTCACCATCCAAGCCGGCGCGCCAAGCGACGCAGGAACTCACTCCCAATGATCCTCACCAGCCTGGAATTCATGCACGCTCAAAGTCCCTTCTTTCCATGATCTCTTCCGCCGTATCCGCCGATGGTACCGGCCCTTCCATCTCTCCTGTGTCCAGCCACGCGGGAAGGTCCACCCCATCCAGTGTTGCTCGTGCGCAGCCCACATCGTCAAAGAAAAGTCCCGCGCCACCCACTCACATCACTGCGGAGATGACAACAGAAACGCCGCTGACCATCACATCCCCTTCTAAAGATGATGACTTCGATCTCTATGCTGACCATGATGGCTTTGTCAAGGACGTCCGTGACGAAAGTGGCCAACCATTGCGAGTCTCAATGGATGACAGTCCGCAGTCTGCTCATCCTGCCCCGCCAGCCAACCTCACCTCCAGAACCGAGATGGCCAAGGAAAAGGGCGTCGCCAAGAAGCAACAGGAAGAAGAGCAACCGCCGAGGTACAGTACCGAGCGGCCGATGAGCTTCGTCTGGGGTACTCGAGATGCGGATGGCAATGTTCAAGACCAAATCAATCTGCCCACGAAATCAACTGCACCACCAGGAAATGTGTCCGGCCACCTAGAGCAGCAAGCTCCGGACGGACCGACTATCAATGTAAACAACGCCAGCCCTGGTAGAGCCCCAGCTCAGGTTCAATCGCAGGCCCTAGGTCACGTCACAGGCGTATCCAATGGAGGGCTTGAGCAATATACCGTACCACCAGCACCAACTTCAGTATCTCCTCCAGACAGTGAGCGCCAGTTCATCACGCCCGTTACCACTCCACAAGTCACCCCCGCAAACAGTCAACGACAAAACTTCGCGACACCTCAGGGTGACCGTCAACCATTTGTCTCTCCTACGCAAAGCGACCGCCAGAATGTGGTGTCTCCTCCCAACAGTGACCGCCAACAGTTCGTATCTCCCGCAAAGACTGACCGTCAGAACTTTGTCTCGCCGCCCAATAGTGACCGGCAACGGTTCGCGTCTCCTGCCGAGAGCGACCGACAACACATTGTCTCTCCGCCCAATAGTGACCGCTTGCAGTTTGCGTCCCCTGTGAATAGCGACCGTCAACATGTCGTCTCGCCTCCAACCAGTGAGCGTCAACAGTTCATTTCTCCCGCAAATAGCGACCGCCAGAACGTGGTCTCTCCTCCTCCTAGTGAGCGTCCAAATGCTGTGTCTTCCCTTCCTAGCAATCGTCCAACTTTGGCTTCACCCCCTACTGAGCGCCAAATCTTTGGCACTCCTCCAACATCTCCACCTCTTCCGGGAGCTGCCTCTCCTCGGCCAGCGCCAACGCCACCTCCTTTATTGGCCGACAGACCTCTTCTCAATGACCCACGCCCTCAACAGAATGGGCAATTTGCAGGACCCAATGGACAAGATCTTCGAATGCGCGGAGCGCACCCAGCTCAAACACTTGGGCCGGATATGGATCCTAGACAAGCATCCAATCCTCACGCGCAGCAATACGGGCCACCTCGGAACGAGTACGAATATCAACAACAGATGATGGCTCTCCAGAGCAAGTATCCACGTTTTGGTGCCAATGGTAATGAGCAGCCTGCTTTGTTAAAGCCGGCGAAGTCAACAGAGAAGACATCATCAAGACCAAAGCTCTCATCCATGTTCAAAGGGTTCGGCGGTTCATCTTCAAACAATCAGCAACAGTCCGCACCGTCTGTTCCCACGATGGCCCCTGGCCCATCTGCACAGCCTGGGGACCGATCAAGGAGATCATCTTATCAGTCTGGTGTTTCGGGATTGCTGTCAGAACATACAGGAAGGAGATTAGGTACCCCTCAGGGATCAATTCGTCCAGTGAGTCCAGCGGCAGAGTCCTTCTTGAGCCAAGACAGCACAAAAGTCCAGGCAACAGAGTCGCGTCTAGATTTGAGGAAACCGGCGACGCCTCCTCTCTTCGGCGGTATTCCACCTTTGCACCCACCCCCAGGCGCTCCCGTTCCTCCCCGCGCGGGTACAGGCGGGCACCTTGAGCCGCCTGAGACAGGAGGGAAGAAGAAGAGATTTTCATCCTTAGGCGCTCTATTCAATCGAGCTGGAACAGCGGGTGCTGCCGTTCCTGCGAAGCCCAAAATGTCAAAGGAGGAGAAGAAAGCTATGAAGGCCCAAAAGCACAACACAGCACCGTTGCCAGGCTTGCAATGGCCAGGTGGTCAACCGCAGCAATATGGTGCACAGCAAGGTCCACGCCCATTCCCCGGTATGCAACCTGTCGCTCCGCAATTTATGCCGCAGCAGACAACGTCACCGCAGTCAATATCGTCACAAGGTTCATTTCCATCTCAAGGTGTTCCACTGCATGGATTACCTCGGCAGTATACACAACCACCACTCGCTGGATATCCACCGCAGCAACCAGGGCAGGCACCGCGTCCGGAGCAGTCAGCTTATATGAACACAAGGCAGATGGCGCACGAACACGAGTCGCGACGTTCAACCTCCTCTTCACAACCTCGTCCAGCTCCTAGCGGCCCAGAATTCACTACGGATCAAAATGTTCATCAAGCTGAGCAGCCTGATCACTGGCCTCCTGTCGGTGGTTACTACAAGCCACCAACTTCAAAACATGAAGAAGCCATGCAAGAATCCCGACAAAGATCCGGCACAGGACCTGGATCGCAGCCTCTTGCTCAAGATCTAGCACAATACCAGCCATCATCTCAAGTCCAGCAGCCACAGCAGTACCCCCAACCACCTCAGCAGCTTCAACAGCCTCAACGGCCGACATCACAACAGCAACAACAGCAGCCGCCACCACCACCACAGCTACAACAGTTGCAACAACAACACATGGAACAGCAACGCTTGCAGCAGCAAATACTCCAACAGCAGTTCCAGCAGCAGCGACTCCAACAGCAACAGCAACAACAGCTTCAGCAACAACAGGCTCAAGAACAGCAGCAAAAGGCACCCTCAAGCCTCACTCGCCAACAGCAAGTCAATTCCCGCCGTGTTTCTTCATCAGTGGTCCCCACCAAGGAGTCACGCTTTGCACAACTGGCCAAATCCAAACAACGCCGAATCAGTTCGCCTGTTGAGCCACGATATGAGACTCCTCAAATTCCTGCTGCTTACAACCATGTACAGGGTGCTTTCACATCACCAACTGATCAGCCAGCGCCACAGTTTCCCCCTCCAAATACACAGCCAACTCAGCCTGCGCTTGGTCAGTATGGCCGTCAATACTCTTCTGACTCGCAGATGCAACCTATCTCGCCTCAGATTTCTGCACCACAAATGCCTCCTCAAAGCCGACAGTCAAGCACTAGCAGTGCAGTATCAGTTGGTGTGTCACCAATTCAAGGCCCTTCGCCTGGCCCTCCAGCAAATCAACGGCCCCCGCAACACAGGATGAGCAGCATTACAGAAGCGTCGCAGCATGAGCGACCGTGGGATCTGAATGTGCCAGAAGGAGCTACAGAGCAGGAAATTGTGCGCGCTCGTCACCAGCAATATATGCAACAGCAGCTGGCTGCTCAGCAACAACGCTATGAGGCAGAAAGGGCTGGACGATCACCGTCGCCGCGGGCACCAAATTATACACAGTCTCCACCACCTCACCAACACTATCAGCCACAACATCAACCACAGCTTCATTCTCAACACCAGCCTTCGCATCAGCCTCCTCATCATCAGCCTCCTCATCATCAGCCTCCTCATCAGCCTCATCATCATCAGCCTCCTCATCAGCCTCCTCATCAGCCTCCTCATCAGCCTCCTCATCAGCCTCCTCATCATCAACCCCCCCATCAACCTCAACACCAACCTCAACATCAATCCCAAGTCCTATCCCAGCGCCAGCCTCTGCAGGTTGAGCCCCCGCAGCAACCGCAAGAGCAACCACAGCAGGAACCACAGAGTGCGGGAGGCTTCCGGGAAGTTTTACCGCGTAGCTCTCCACAGCCATATACAATGGATCAGGCATTGCAACAACCCGCTCCGCCGCAGGATGGACGCAAATCGCCATCTTCGGTGCACAGCCATCAGCCGGTACAGCCAGCGCCGATTCGCCCGGGACAGGCCCCAACTCCAACACCAGCATCACTGCCTCTCCCAATGTCTCCGGATCCAACAGGTGTCAGAAGTCCTGTGAACCCTATTGCAAGCACTCTTCCAGCACCACCGCCACCAACGCTTCCTAATAGCCCAAAACGACCGGAAATTCCTCCGCCCCAGTCCTCTCCGCCGACTGAGCGGCACCATCAACAATACCGGCCGGAGTATGAACAACAACAGCAGCAAGTGCAGGATGAGCCTCCACCTCCACACGAGGACCAATACCGACCAGAGTATGACCAGCAACAGATACCAGATGAGCCACCACCATCGTACGACGGCCCCGGTATTCCTAATGATGGAATGGAAAAGGAGCGTGAGCGTCCCCGACCGCCAAATATTGTGACGCACTCCGAGGATCGCGGCCGGCAACCAGATTCTCGTCAACGACAGGCTTCCATTGGCATTCTCCAGCACCCACAACCCGCGTCCATGGCTGCATCACCTCAACGCTCATCAGCTGACATGGGTGCGGATGCTCTCCGTCGGCAGATATACGAACAACAAGAGCAGGAGCGCCAGGATCGTATCCATCGTGCTCAAATCCAGCGCGCCGATGAAGAGCGTGAAAGACAAGAACGGGAAGTTGCACGTGCTAGAGCAAGAGAACTAGAGCGAAGTGTCTCTGGAGGTGGAAGAGTAGGCAGCATCCGAAGCGTTACTGGCAGCGCAAGAAGTAATAATGCACCTGGCTGGGAGAGGAGAGGAAGCACTGTTAGACCGGTGTTCGAGCTCCCCGCTGTGGAGGATGATGAACCCGTCATGAGGGCGACGTCTTTCCCAGGGCAAGAGTGGGTTCCACCAATGTGGACTGATGACTAACCTCCTTGTTATTTTACTTTGTTCATTCAACATTTCTTTACGGCACATAACAGCGATTTGCAGTTTTGAATTTTCCTTCTACCTTTGGAATTTTCTAACCATTTTTCTTTGTTTTAGTTTCGCTGCGCTGCATTGTCCTCCGTTTACTTTACGTCATCGTCTGGCAAAACAGACTTTTTTTTGTGTGTTGTCTACCAAGGATTGGAGCTGGATACCCCCTATACTACATTTCTGTCGCCAAATTCTGTATACTTCATAATGCTGGGTTCACCTACCTGACCCTGCCTACAATACCTTTTTTTTAATCTCAGACGATGTCCACGGACTGCGAAAAGAGTGCATAGTTATAGTACACAGTAGTAATTAGTCGGCCGGCTTGCCCTGTCCAAAAAAGCTTGTTTTATCTCTCTGCTCACATATTTTTCACTGTTGCGCTTGGCGTGCCTGTTTCATTGGTCTGTTAATGTATGATCTGCTGTGCATTTACAATGTATGCACACTATTACTTTGATATTGTCCATTGCTCCTGGGTCACGATTATGAGCCATGCGTTCATTGTGGAGCGTTGAGTTTTCCTGTTTGGTTCGGCATACCATGGAACCTGTTGCTTATTGTTTAGTAGTAGTGTTAAATGATAATTCTTTCCCCAGCAACCTTTCTCTTTGTTTCACTCTGCAAGATAGACATGCTATTTCGTTTACGTTTCATTCGGGGAGACCAGCCTATATTTTCCGTATTGTTGTCTACAGAGACATGTACAATAGGTATAGACGAGCAGGTCCCTTAAACCTCACATAATGGAGAGAGAGATGTATTTTCCTAGGTCCACGTCTGGATTTCACTTCTATTGAACCAGGGAATAACATTGTGTTGAACTGTGAATAAATGAGCACATGACAGTGAATAGGCAGCACTATCCGTGGTTCAGCACAGAAATTATGTTGAGAAATATTGTGAAGGTGCTAATATTGTGTTCAAATTTACGGTACAGATTGATCTGATGCAATGCATAATCTTTCACCTCAGGGTTGATCTCAACTATTTAGTCGTCGGCGGAGGTGATAAAAGGAGTGGGAGTAGTCCCTCTTCCTCCTGTATTCTACCCACACAACACCACTCAACCCTGCTCAACCCTGCTCGACCCTGCTCAACTGAAGCCGAAAAAGCAACCCACTACTAATCAATCAACCTCCTTACCAAATATCTATCAATATGTTCCTCACCAGCGCTATGACTATCGCCAGGCATGTTGCTGTCAAGCCTGCTACCGCGGCCTCGTCAATCCAACACATCGACGCCGCCATGAAGTCAACAACCCTCTGGGAACGCCGGCCCAGGTTAGGCATGGCTACAACACGTTCAAGTCAACAACAACTCCTGCAGCTTGCCACCCACCCCAACTCAAAAACCCCTCCAAGGCAACATCACGGCTTGAAGGATGCCACCGAATCAAGCTTCCCACCTCCTCGATGCCAACATGCAGACATGAACCCCAAAGCCATCTCCATGACTACATACAGCGTATTTGACCCAGGAGCCTCGCGCCCACTATTCCTCCTCAGCAGGCCTTCTTTCCTTGTCGCCAACACGCAGGATCAAGCCAAAACCAAGCAGAGCAACGCGAACACCACAACTACTCTTGCCGTCTCTGCCCGACCCTGGCCGTATTCGCTGCCCAAAAGATTGCAGCCGAAGAAGGGGACCACGTATCAAGCCAAGTACAGCACTGTCTCCTCAGTGCCAGTGGAAGAGGTTGCGGGGATGGAGAAGCCGGTTAGTGTGTTGCAGGCGATTCTCTATGGGGTGCCTGATCCAGATGGGTACTCGTATTTCAAAGAGGCGGTGCAGGTGAAGTGGTTGAAGAATGTGCTGTTTGGGATGAAAAAGGCTGACGAGGAGGAGGGTGCTTTGAAGCTGGAGGATTAGGGGTTCTGGACTAGTCCGTAGCTACGAGGATTAAGTAATTTCAAAGTATATCTTATATAAAAGGTATATCCATGTGTGTAATAGAGAGTTGGAAGGATACAAACAAGTCCGGAACTGTTTTCAAGTTCTTGAAGCTACCAAAATTCTTCAAGGCACCTCGAAGCTGCAATATAGTACAAGGTCCAGAAGCCAACGAAGCTAGTTATACGAGACATACCTCCTCTTGTTCTCAAGCTAGTCGAAGCCGACAGAAATGGTAAATATTTGACTGGAATTGTCAAGATATGATCAAAACTGGAATATACATACATCTAGTCGCAGTGGAGCCTGAGATAGTAATAGAAGGGTTGGTGATGTGACAAAGGCTGGCTTGTTCGGAATTGAACATACTTACCGACTTGGGAGTTTAATAGGACGTTACCATGCGATGGCTAATCTCTTGTATTAGCGAGGAGCGATGACCGTTCACGTTCATTGGGGATGCGAGTGCATGGGAGACCCATGAATTTCCATGTGGTATGAACGCCTGCGAACAGATCCTTCTAGTTCGGACACGTTAGTGTTTAGACAGCTCCTCTAGTATGAAATTAGTTAAGATACATGGTTGAAGCTTTGCCGCTATATCCATCTATCCACCACCCAGAATGGGGTTGTTGCTAGGCTAGCGTTCCCTCAGTTCAACCAACCACTCACAGCGCGCAACGCCAACGCGTGCCCTCGCACCCCTACCTTTCTAACCATTTACCTTCTCAGCCTTCACAATCAGTCATCCCGTCCTTTCTCCATCCGCTATGAGTCTCATTTCCGAGGACTGCTACTGCAGATATAAATAATGCATTATGCGTGGTTCACCGCAGCCTCTGCGATCGTTCTGACAGGCGTCGGGTTCACGCTCTTGCTACTGCTTGATAAGGAGAACATGTATTCCTCCACTTTCCTCACATTTTTGTCGGTAGCTTTCGCCAATGCTGCGCCCACGAATGTTAATCTGGGCTGGCATGCGCCCAAAAAGAGCTGGATTAACGATCTGAATGAGGTTATTCGTGGAACGGGGACACATGGCTTTTACTTCAAAGGCTCGACGCTTCCGAAGGGCACCAATTATGGTACTTACAATTGGTGCAATATGCCCCATGTGAGGGCTCAGGAGTATCCAAAAGCTAGTAAGGATTATGAGTTGGAATATGTCGAAGTGTAAGTGCCACCCCATGATATGCCAAGATAGTGCTGGTTTTGTCTCACCGAGCTTAGCATCCATCGCCACCACAAGCGGACGCCATACGCATCGAATACTTTCCCTGTCGAATCGTATGGATGGGATTGTTCTGATCAGGGTCTCTTTTACTACGGCCAACCTATCAACCCCTCAGGGAAGGAATCGGGTACCACATATTGGAGCCTCTTCACCAGCGAGACGAACCCATTCGAACCTGCTGGATTCAGGGGTACCTGCACATTCCCTCAGATCACTCGCGAGGGATTGGACGATTCATGGCAGCACGGCAAGGACCTTTATGGAGTCTACCACGACCTACTCCACTTTCTCCCAAGTAACATGGGCAGCAAGGTCAGTTACCGTGTGACAAACAATGTCATTACTAGTCAAGTTGCCGGTATGGTGGTCAACGGGATGTACAAAACTCATAAGGACACTCCCCTTCGCATTCAACCAACCAACGTGGACTCGCTCGAACCGCAGTACTCCTGCCCGGCGGCATCTCGTCTCTCAAGCTCTTACGGCGTAGGAAGCTCGTCACCGGAATGGACAGCTCATTTGACTGCTGCAAAGCCGCTCTTTAACTCTTTGGACGCTATCTCTGGTATTGCAGCGGATAGCAATGATTGGCACAAGTCTTTCGATCACTACTTCGATAACCTTTCCGCCCGCCAATGTCATGCTAAGCCACTTCCCTGCAAGGTAGGTGACGAAACGAAGTGCGTTTCCCAGGACCAAGCAGACACTGTCTACCGTCTTGGTCAATACGAATACTCGTTTCTCTATCGCGACGCCCCTCAATCCCTACAGGCCAGCGTAGGCTCCTACGGTGTCTGGCTCGCAGAACTCGCTCAAAATATTCGCGACAGCATTTCTGGGAAAAGCCCAATCATCTATCGCCACAACGTCGCTCACGATGGCTCGGTGTCCCGACTCCTCAGCATCTTACAGATTGACCAGATGGTCTGGGTCGGCATGGGCTCTGAAGTTGTGTTCGAAGTTTATTCTAAGAAGGGTCATGGCGAGAACAACAAAAAGTATCTTCGTATTTTATGGGGCGGTCAGGTATTGACGAGCTCGAATCCAACTCTGGGAAAGGTTGATATGCTAGATTTGGATGTATTTTTGGCATATATTGATGGGTTGGTGGGGTCTCAGGCCAGCAAGGTCATTGACTTTTGCAAGTCATGATGAGGTGAGCCTTACAGTTGAATGAGTTCTCATGGGTAAATAACATCATAGAATATCATCGCAGACGAAGAAGATGATTCCTCATAGAAGAGAGGCACATACGCTCTGTAGTTGTAAATATAATAGTTACATATAATACAATAATTCCTAAATTATGACAATTTTGCGTCCCATTGACCCAATCGCTATCAAAAAACATGTATAGAGATCAATGGAGGAGGGGGATATCGCTACAAGACCAAATCATAACAAGAAAGGCGCCAAACAACTTAATACCTCCCCTCCTTCTCAATCTTGTCAAACACCTCTTGTGTATGATCCCAAATCTTCTTTTCAGCACCACCCTCTCTCAATGCTTTGTTATTCGGCGTATCCGCAATGATTTCGTTGTTCCAGTTCACATGATACGCACCGCTTCCCTTGCTACCATCAGCGCCAACCGCCACACCATCAACACCCTCCGCCTTGGCTTTCGGCGCATAAACGGGCGCGGTAGCAGAATACAAATGGCGCTCGCCGCTCTCCTTCTGGGGCACAGTAAAGGGCGACAAAAGCTTATATGTGAGTTTGAACAATGAGTGGAGGACCGGTCCAGTGGATCTACCGGCGCTGGTTTCGACGGCAGAAGGGTACTGGTGGATGAAGGAGACGGTGGGGTGTTGCTTTGCGAGGTGCTCGACGGCGAAGTTGTTCATCATGCTTGCGTATGCGGCGCAGTTTTTGAGCGAGAAGTTGTTCTTCAGAGAGAGGTCGTTGAAGTCGGGTTTGGCGGCATGGCCTGGATTGGGATCGAGGACAGAGACGGTGCGAGCAAGGCCGTCATTTGACCCGGCTGTGAGGAGAGGAGCGAGGTTTTGGACAAAGCGCATGCGGCTGTAGTAATGAAGGGCGAATTTATGGTCCAGACCTTCTGTGGTTTCGTTGCGGCCTTTGAGGGTTAGGTAGCCGATGGTCATGAAGAGGATGTTGACTTTTGATTCCTTGGCTTGGATTTCCTTGCATGCTTCGTCGACGTTGCGGAGTAGGGAGACATCTTTTTGGATGAAATCGAGCTTGGAGGACGGGTTAAGTTGGCGGAGTTCTTCGATGATCTTGCTGGCTTCGTCGCGGTTGCGGCCGACTAGGTAGACGGTTGGTGAGGTGGTGTTGCGCACGAATTCGCGAGCGGTAAAGTGGGCGATGCCGCTGGTTCCTCCTACAAAGACGCCGACGAGACCGGGAGCCAGGTTTTTGAGGGAAGAGTTGTGGACGCGGACGTCTTTGAGGGAGACCATGTTTGGAAGCGGTAGACTGGTAGTAGAGTAGACAGGTAGACGAGCAGACTAGCTGTGGATGAAGTCCAGTGTGATGTGGGATTTGAGTTGATGCAGCCAGAATAAGCCAGGAATGCTGTTTAAGTATTTGAAGCACGAATACTGATCAATGGACTTAAGAGCGTATTCCCATTCCGTGTTTCCAGCTCCCAGGACGAAATGGGTGGACAGTCTGGCTGTGCGCGAGATTCGTCCGGGTTTCCCGTCCAGTGCGAGGCGGAGTCTCACCACCAGCTACGTAGTGGGCTGCCGCTCGTGTGCATGCGGTTCAAATGATCAGACAATTGCCCCGACTCGGAGCAATGAAAAGAGGGGAATGGGTAACCTACAAGAAATGTTGGGACATGTTGTCATACCAACTCATTGAGGCTGGTTTCTCGCTCTGAGTTACTTCGCTGCTTGGGTATTAGCTCTATGGGGCTCTTCATTGTTACGCCTCTTGTCTCTCGAAACGGCTCACGCCATTGAACCTTGTATGGCTCAAATGTCAATCATGAGGCTAGCATGGCTGTTACATATCCATCTACAGCGATATGTATCTACTGGGTAGGAGCCTCGAGTTACAATCCCACAAATTTTGCGGACCTCCGAGATCCCCACTACACGCTAAACCCCTCCATTTCTCAACCCCGCGACTGGAGATTTCCTGAACATAACTCCGCCCTCACATTTCTTACTTGCGTGACCTTTGTAGGAGCTCGTAATGTTCCGCGACATGTCGCCAGACCTAGGACCAACCTACTTTTCCACCGCGAACGCTCCTCCAACCCCGCCGCACAATGATCCGTTAGACGACATCTACGGCTCTGAGCCTGCATCGCCCATCTTATCTTCCCAGGCCCCCCTGAGTTCCGATATCCCACAAGATCAGAGCCACGAAATCCTATCCGATCTTCCTTCCCGCCAACGCGCGCTCGACACAGATGCATATCGCGAAGGCCTCGCAAACAGCAAAGGTGAATTTGTGCAGGAAGGATTCGACGAAGGATACTCGTTGGGCGCAAATCTTGGGATGGATGTTGGATACATTCTAGGAATTCTCCAGGGCTTCGTGACTGCGTGGAAAGGGCACGACAAATCACGATACGAAGAATCAAGACAGCTTTGGGAAGACGCTCAGAAAGAGCTTGCGATCCAGGAGCTTCTGAGTCAGAAATGGGTCAATGAGGAGGGCATCTGGACGTGGGATGTTGAGGGGAGAGAGGAGGATGTGACGTTTAAAGAAGTTGCGGATCAGCATCCTATGATCAAGAGGTGGATGACGGTAGTTGGAGAGACGGCGGCGAAGTGGAATGTCGACCTGGAGGCAGTAGAGAAGAGCCACGGAACCGAAGGAGCACAGCAGTCATGAAGGCATTGCAGGATCTGTTTGTCACAGATACTATGAATTGTCCGCAGCCGCTGACAACATCCACCTAGGTTGGATTTGGTATACCGAAAATGTGTGTATTCTTGCTGCACACAAATTCTCAGCCGTATCCCGTCGTGGCCTATTTCACACTTTGTCTGCTCGTGTGGAGTAATAACTCCTGTAAGCCATTGGAGAGGCACCGTGCCTTCCTACCAGCCTGGGCGACTTTGTCCAAGTACTAGAGGCACCGGCTTGAAGAGAGAGATAGCCCCAACGATGCAAGGTTAGCTGTGGGTCGAACTAGCAAGTGCTCCCTACAAATCGTACATTTGAACAAGGCACGGGGAGCTTGTGATTCATCACGCTAGTGTGCTGAATGAATTTTGGGGTTGGAGAAGTGACAGAATGAAGTGTGAACAAAGCGACGTCGCAGATGAGAAAGTGGATAGATAGAACGGAGCCTCGCAGTCAGACTTTGAGAATCCTATCTATCCCTAAATTCCCTAACTTCCCTGAATTGAAGCCTGAGCTTTTAAATTTTTATTTTTTTATTTTTTTTTGACCCTGCCGTGACGGATCGGAGTAGGTGTTAAAGTCAGCCCCGATCGCTCGGTCGAATCGCGGTCCCGTCATGCCGTCATGGACTTAATAAGTAAATCCGATTCCCTCCCTCCACTGATAAAACTAACACAGTTGCGCCAGCTCCCTCTATGCCTCGCCACACCTCTTTCAGCTTCTGTTCGCCTTGTTGCCTGTAGCAATGATACAGGGCCTGTCTCTGTTCAGCAGAGTGCCCCTCCGAAGTGCTACCTCACGTCTGCTAACCGCACCCCACGCACTCGCGCGACCGATCCATTCGCCGCTAGGCCGCCGCCTTCAGACTCAAGCATGGGAGCCTCTGCGCCCACCGAATCCAGCAGACCTCCCAAAACCTAAACCTCGCAAGATCAAGCCGCCATTTCGCCGCAGAAAATGGGTGCGCCGCCTCTTCATCTTCTCTGCCCTGCTCGGAACCGGGTACGTTATCGACAAGCAAGTCTACGCATCATCGTTATCGCGTAGTTTGCGGACATTCAAGACGGGTTTACTGGTTGGAATTGACTACAAGATCAATTTTCGCGAGAATCCTCCTTTTGCGTGGAGCATCGAGGAACTGCATGCCAGGAATGCACAGAGAATATTTGATCTGCTGAGATACAATGGCGGTCTATACTTGAAAATGGGTCAGGCCATAGCAATGCAGAGTGCTATCCTGCCTCCAGAGTTCCAGAAGATGTTTGCGCGCATGTTTGACGATGCGCCACAAAATGACTGGTCAGATGTCGAAAAGGTAGTTCGAGAGGATTTTGGCAAGAGCGTGGAAGAGGTATTTGGCGTAAGTTTTACTGGAGAGGAAGGCAAGGGTGTGATGGAGAAGACCGCGCGTGCAAGTGCGAGTGTAGCTCAAGTACATTGGGCTAGACTGGCCGACGGAAGGGAAGTTGCGATCAAGATACAAAAGAGGGAGATTGCGTCACAGGTCGGATGGGATCTATGGGCTTTCAAAGTCGTTACCAAGATTTACACATGGTGGTTTGACATACCTGTTTATACCCTGGTACCGTATATCTCGGAGCGTTTGATGCTAGAAACCGACTTTGAGAACGAAGCGGATAACGCTGAGGAAATGAGGCGTTTGGTCGCTGGAGAGAAGCGGCTCAACGGAAGAGTGTATATTCCAGAGGTCTATCGAGAGCTCTCAAGTAAGAGGGTGATGACGGCAGAATGGATCGAGGGCGTACGTTTATGGGATAAAGAGGGTATTACGAACAAGTGGCAAGGCGGTTGGCGTCAAGGAAGTCCTGGAGCAGGCGGAACTAGTCTTCCCCCAATCCCCAAGAACAACACCAAGGTCGACCTGAATGTTCCACCCGAAGCCGAGAAAAACGAGCTCTTCAAGCCTGATCGAGCTTCGTGGCGGGGTAGAGACGGCAAAGGTGGTCTTGGAGTATCCCTCCAGACTACCATGAACACTATCGTCGACCTCTTTAGTGCACAAATGTTTCTATGGGGCATTGTCCACTGCGATCCCCATCCAGGCAATATCTTCATCCGACGCCTACCTTCAGGTCAACCCGAAATCGTTCTCATTGATCATGGACTCTACATTCGAATGAACCCCAAATTCCGCCATCAATACGCCTTATTCTGGAAATCGCTCTTAGCTTTCGACAACAATACTATCAAGGAGGTAGTGACGAGTTGGGGTGTTGGCAATCCTGATATCTTTGCTTCAGCAACGCTCATGCGTCCCTACCAGGGTGGCGACCAGTCCACGCTCAATGAGATACGAAATGGCGCCACGGGCAAAAACCAGCGAGAGCGGGCCTTCCGAATGCAAGTCAAAGCTCGCGACGGAATGAAACAGATTCTTGGAGACGACTCGAAATGGCCGCGCGAACTGATCTTCATTGGCCGCAACCTCCGCATTGTTCAGGGTAACAATCAATTCCTCGGCTCACCTGTAAACCGCATCAAGATTACAGGCCTATGGGCCTCTCGCGCCCTGGCGGAATCAAAAGATTTGGGTGTCGCTGAGAGATGGAGTAACTGGCTCAAGCACTTGAGGTTTAGGGCTGTGTTAGTGCTCAGCGATGTAGTCTTTTTCTGGAGCAAGATCAGGCAACTGATTGGTGTGGGGCACGGCATGGAAGCAGACATTGAGGAGAGCATGAAGGTCATGGCCAAAGACTTTGGAGTAGAGCTCAACCACGGAGTCTTCGACGGGTAGGGTCATAGGTGTTGTATATATTTAATGTATGATATTGGTGTTAAGGAGGATATATAGATGATTCCCCACTATATAGACGAGGCATTTTGTTTTAGGCGTAGACAATACAGCCACTCTGATCTCACACTTTACTCTGCACTGTTCGTTTAGATCTTAGCCCTAGCCTTGCTCTTCTCTTCGAGCAGCTTCTTCTTGTCCTCGAACCTCTTCTTTGGTGCGTCCTCGACGAATCTAAAGTATGATGTTAGCACCCCTTTCTCGTGTTTGAAATCAAGATAATCCAATGCTCCCCATCCACAAACGGCCGCCCAGGGATATAACCAAGTGGTATACTTTGAGAACTGAAGAAAAAGAGAAACAACTCACCTCTCCGCCAGCGCATCAATAGCGTTAACCACCGCAATCATCCTCGCATCCCTAATTGGCGCATTCTGCAACCTCTTCATCTCAATCATACTCTTTCCATCGTTAACCTCCAACTGGTCCTCCAAAAACTTGACCACCTTGGCCTGGAACTCGTCGCCCGTAGCATCCCAAACGTAGTTGTACAGGCCTGCGTCAAGCAGTTCCTGTGCTGACAACTTGCGGCCAAACATGAGGAAGTCGTTGGCGCGGTGGATCCCGATGTGCTGGGCGAAGGAGAGGGCGGATCCGTTTTCGGGGACGAGCGCGAGAGCGCTGAAGGGGCATTGGAGCCAGGCGGTGTTGGAGGCCAGGACGATGTCGGCGATGCCGGGGCTGGATGGGAGGTGTAAGTTTATCGGTATCTTGGGAAAGGTAAGATTCTAAGGGTTGGTACTTACAACCATGCTGCGCCGCCTCCAACGCCTGGGCCGTTGAGAGCGAGAATGAGAACTTTTTTGTGGTCGATCATTGAGCGGAGGAGCTCGTTTGCTGGGGAAAGTTAGTTTATCTCATATGCAAAGAGTTATCACATGAGGTGTGAAGCGCAAGGCAATAGACAGAGGAAAAGAACCATTGCAGCCCTTAAACGTCATATAAAAAAAAAGTACTCACCATAGCTAAATCTCTCCAAAAACCCGATTTTCTTCTCAGCAATGTGCTTATACTTTGTTGGCTGTGCATTGTTACCGGCCGCCGCTTCGCAAAATTAGCCCCTCTGTCTATCATATCATACATACCGTTGTCATGTTAGAAATACCTTTCACATCAGCACCAGCAGAGAAGAACCGGCCTTCACCCGTAAGAACAGTGAAAATGGTGTCTGGGTGCTCATTGAGAACACGGAGAGCTGCGATTGTGTCGGGAATCAAGTCGCCGCCGAAGGAGTTGAGAGCTTTGGGACGATTGAACTAGGAAGACGTTAGATAGAGCTGGGTTTATCGCAGAGTCTAGACCTAAAAGCTCATTGCTCAGAATAGAGTAATGCTCATGTACCTTGATAATTCCAATCTTGCCCCTGATTTCAAACTTGATATCCGTGTATTCCGACATGATGATGTGTTGACTGTGCTCTTCTCACAAATCTTCGAAAACTCGTGGGTGATTGTATCGAAAACAAAGACGGAGCAAAAGAACACAAACAAAAACAAAAGATGTGCAAGAGTGAAGAATGAGGAGAATCGGTTAGATAGAGAGAAGAGAAAGCCAGGTACAGCTCTAAATCCTTCCCCCAGACTTAACTAATAAGCAACTACAATTGGGCGTAAGCCCAGCCCCGCAAACCAACAACTGCGCAGGGGCCTCGGTTCTTCGGCCGCAGATGGCAAAATATAGGGATTTCGGGAACACGTCGAGTCAAGTCACTAATCAGTACTAGACTAGACTATCTAGTGATTCAGCGTTGCATGCGTAAAATTGGGGTTTTATGTGAACGAAAGGATTAAAGTTGCGAAGCTCCCAATCAACGAGGAACTCTTAGGTGGTTGATTACTTTCGCGAAAGTTACCTCGGCAACTTCGGATGGAACGTGATCACGTGGGTGATCAATTCATCGCTCCAATCCGATTTGCTTGTTGGGCATAGCATGAAGTGATCTCCAATATCATCAAACATGGAGTATCGAGAATGATTGTAGAGTGGATGGAAGGCTCTCGGGTTATTACCTAAAGCGATTATGTCTGGAACAAGGGATGATGCTATTTCCATCTTTACCAGAGACTTTGTTACTATGAACTTTTACTAAATTGTCCTATTGTTGCGAAAGGAAGAAGTGGTACCGATGGTGCCTTTCGAAACATCACTTATTGTCACTCAATGATAGGCACTCAATGAGGTCCTTGGCAGTCGAGCTGAAAACGACATATATGGCAGTTCAACGATTCATCAAAACCGACCTTCCGAAGTCTTGTGAAGTGAAATGGAAAGGGTAGTTAGTTTCAAGCCTTGGAATCAGTTACGAATCCATTGTAACTAACACCCATTGGGTCTCATATTCTACTGTGAAAGTACAATTCTATAGTACACGATTGAGCAACATTGGCCCACCCTGCCTGCTTCCTAGATGAGCCCAATATCAATATATCTCTTTCAATTCTTTTTGCGATGTCTCCTCTCGCCACAGCGAGGGAGTTCATTTGCCGAGCATTAGCTAAAAGCTCACCCAATCCATCCAAGATTCTAGGAACCTAAGCCTGCCTTGTTGCATGTGCTCCTCGAACTCTTCAAAATTCAAGAGCCCACTTCCCTTTCGGTCACTAATTTCCTTCTCTACGGTCTCGAGACTCGCAAGCATTGATAGGTGAAGAGCAGTGTCTGGGTTCATGGCGACCTTGCGAATTTTGCGTTCTAAGGGCCTTTGCGGAGAGCTCTCTACCTCATATGGGGTGGAAGAGTACCTAACATCTCGAGCAATGCAGTGAAAAACTCCTGTTTCTGTATTGACCCAAATCAAATGTATGACAGGATTATTGGTAACTGTATAAACAGGGATCTGGGGAAGTGTCGGATACTGAGAAGGCTCTAAAGAAGAAATGGTGGGAGACTGCGGGATTGAAGGGATACTTTCAACAACGGGGTCCAGCGTCGCTGAAGCTGGCTGAGCTGCACTATGTTCGTCTTCATTTCCGGAATCATCGTGAGCGTGATCTTCTTGCTGAGAGGTGTCCGGTTTGTCGAAACCAATGCCGTTCATGTCCTGGGAAGGAAGCAGAAAATAGGGACCATATGACGTTGACTCATAGTAATATTCTAAATCGTCTGCGTCATGCTGTATGTAAGATAGGGCGTGATCTGATGAGGTATCGGAAGCGTTGTGCTCGGATGATTCAGATGTAGCTCGGGACCGACCAAGTACGGTTCCAGAGCTATTTGAGGATAGAGCGGCTGCTTCAATGTCGGCCAAAGAGTTGGGCCGGAACTGGGGCATTGTAGGGTCGCGTTGAGGGTCTTGAGACCCTTTTTGGCCAACCGCATCAAGGCGAGGCCGTTCAGGAGCAGGTGTAGAAATCCAGCCCAGTTTAGTACCTAAGCTAACAACACCGTCGATGAATTCCTGCTGTAATTGTATCCTACAAAGCTTGGCGTTCCACATTGGCATCCCTTCCGGTAGCCAGTCGTCGTCCCAATTCTTTGTCGATTTCAGAACGGCGTACTCTGCAACTGCGTAAAGCCACTCGAGTTTGCGCTTAACACGCTCTTGGTCAATTTTGGAGCCATTCTCATCTTCAAAGAGGGTCTTGATGCCCTTACCGTTCAGGACTTTGGACAGAATATTTATGACACACTTTGTGTATCGGAATATACCAACTGTGATAGCTGCTCTGTTGAAATCCTTCTCTGCTTTGAACTCATCAAGCGTCTTTTCAATCTCATCAGCACGTTCCCGTCGTTCAGCGCGTGTGTCGAAAGCATCCATTGCGTTATCCTCTTTATCTTGAAACAAGGGGTTTAAGAGCTCGTTAAACGCCTGCTGAGTGATCTGGTAGAGAACTTCCCTCCCAAGATCTTTCTCCGGCTCTGGTATTTCGTACCCACCCCATCGTTCTCCAATCGGTCTAGAGGATGTTGAAGCATTGGATCGAGTATCAATGTCTACATCGTCCTGAAATCGTACCCTCGATGAAGAACGTGACGACCTACGACGCTCATGGTCTGGATTTGATGAGTTTTCGGGTTTATCAGTGGCACTCTCACCAACTTCATTGTCCGGTTCTGCCTCCTTGGCACCCTCCGGCCGAGTGAACCCTTCTTCTTCATCTACGTAGAACTGCCTTCGAGCCCATCGATCCCTTACTATTTGATCTAACTGGTTTTGTGGAAGACCCGAGAAGAGTATGTTGCGAAGATCAGTAGACTTGAGTATGTCCTCTCGATCTGCCATCTCTTGTTCATTCTCAAATATGACTGGAGGCGAATCTTCTGGACCATCAATAGTCTTCTCTTGTAGTTGAGGGTTTCTCGGGTTGGGCGCCGGAATGCCATTCTGGCCAAATGCGGACCCCAAAGGCTGACTGGAGCGTACCAAGTCTAATGCACGATGAACCGAGAGCTCTTCTGCGGACTCGGCAAGATAATTGCGAGTGGCCTCCTTCTCGATAGCATAGAATGCCCGAAAAATCCGTAATACATCCTTACGGGATATATAACCGTCGCCGTCTACATCGTATCCATTGAAAACAATTCTGTACTTAATTGCTAGATCACCCGTATGCATCCCGTCAAGTCCTTTTATCCATTCTTCGAACCCGATGAGTCCATTTCGATCTGTGTCATAGTAGGCAAAGATACGATCATAGATGAGATTAGGAGCCGCTACGAAACTGGCATATCGAGGTACAAATGCGTGATTGAAAGCGCGCCGATCGAGAGCCCAGCAAACATGATTTGGGTCGGCGTCCCATTCACTGCCAGCAAGGCAAGTAAATTGGTCCCAGAGTGCCTCAATCTCCTCCGCTTCCATCTTGGTTTCGGAGACAAGGCGCTTCTTAAGAGACGAATTTATAGATGGGCTCATGCTACTGGGCTTACCCGGGTATAGAGGCTCCTGCTTGGGTAAGCTCGAATATGGTGCAGGCACGCGGATCTTGTAGAATATATGGGTTTTCGTGTGCGAGTTGGTGGCTTCGCAGTTGGAGCATAGATCGAAATCAGGACAATTCGCGCATCGCCACCTAATACCGCGGATAGGCTTTTCGTCACAACCATTGCAAGTAATCCCCCGGTGAATAACACCTTCCTGGCGCGCTCGGTCTTCGGCGATGTGGTACAGAGTGCGCTGCAGGGTCTGCCCATCCGGGTCGATGCCGTCGTCGTCTGTATCGTCGGATAATTCTGTCCCCACCACGCTCTCAGCTACGCCAGGTGTTATGGTCTCTCCAAAAGCGAAGCTATTTGCGTGTCTTTGCAACGCTTGAGTGAGCGCTTGATCATCTGGTATTTGAGGTACAATCCATAGCATCACAGCGCTTGATTCCGCGGGAGAAAGAGGTCGGTTAGGGAATGTACGATTAAGTAGGCGATCAAGAAACTCGTCTATGAGCTGATTGATTGTGTGCTCCACCTGCTCCGGGCTAGCATCCGGTCGTGCTTGGTGGGCAATCCCATGTAGTTCATCTACGGTGATCAAATGACGGGGATCAAGCTCCACTGGCGTACCGAAGAAATCGAACTCGCCCAGCGCGGGCGCATCTTGCTGAAGGTGCTGAACAATACGGGTGGTGTTACGTGCGGTCTGGGACTGGCGGGAACGCGCGCGGGAGTTAGGACGCCGGACAGCATTACTTCGATGTAAACCTTCGGCGGAGGTAGACTGCAAGCTGTTGTATACGAGATATGCTGTGTATGCTGCTGCAGCTCCGGTGAGGAAGAGAATCGCGGGCCGGTAACGAGAGACGGAGGACGGTGTAGAGCTCGGCATCGTAACGCAGAGTTATATCGAGTCTGGGGTATTTGCAGGCGCCTTGCGCCCAGCTCTGGAGGTTAGTTGGCACAGATGCCACGTCCACCAGGCCGCCAATACTTCTTTTAGGCCAGAGCAACTCGCTCTACACGGGTTATGACTTTGCGCATGTTCACCGTCGGTAGGCGAGGTCGAGGAGGTCGAGGTATGAACGAGGTGGTTTCTAGTTGCAACCACCATCCATCTTCGACATTGACTGGGACTGCCAAGCCATCAGATTGTACGGATCTCCGATTGGGTCATCCACCGCAAACAAAAACAACACCAAACTTCAAAATCGCATATGAGATTATTACTTTTTCATATCATTATTTGCTATGAGATTATACGAGAGTATAAGGATTACGATCTTCCGCGTTGCAATTTTTGCATATCTCTATCGCCATTGCCCCTTTTACTCTGGAATTTATTCACAACTCCTACTACCATGCAGAATGGCCACCATCTATCCTGAGATCTGACCCAGTCTATTCAAGGATTAGCTGACGAAGATAATTTTTATGGAGAGAGTACATACCATGAAGCTACTTGCGTCGCTAATAAGAAATACTGCAGCACCACGATATTCTTCCGGTCCAGAAAGACGACCCAGCATGTTTTGCGTAGGCCAGTCCTCTCGTCGCTCGGGGAACTGCTTGAAGAGCTCCTCAACCATCGCTGTGACGATGTAACCGGGGGAGATCGTGTTGACACGGATCTTGTGCATTCCCCATTCTGATGCTAGGTTGCGACCCAATTGGATAACACCAGCCTTCGAAGCGTTATACGCCGGGCAGATCAATCCCTACAATACGTTAGCAAATTCGAGCGTGCCTTGGACATGTACGTGTCATGCGTACCCTGTTGGCGACTGATCCGGACATAGAAGCAATCATAACGATGCTACCACCGTTGCCGAACTTGATCATTTGCTTTGCGGCGGCCTGGGCAGTCATGAAAACACCAGTAATGTTGACTTCGAACATGCGGTTGGCATCCTCAGCGGTATACTCGAGTGCCGGGGTCTCTTGCTGGATACCGGCGGCAGCGATTAAACCGTCCAGCCGGTCATGCTTATCTGCGATCTCCTCGATGATCTTGTTAAGGTTCAGGACGTCTCGCACATCAACTTGTCTGTACTCGAGAGAAGTACCAAGCTCCTTCTGTGCTCGTTCGGAAATCTTGTAGAAGTCTGGAGAAGGCTCAGGAAGTCGGTCAAGGGCATATACTGTGTACAATGTCAGACTATGTCAGCTGTTTCTTGGGTGAAATGTCTTACCAGTAGCTCCCGCCTCAAGAAGAGCCTCTGCCTGGGTAAGACCAAGGCCTCGGGCAGCACCAGAGACAAGGACAACCTTGTTAGCCAGAGAGAACTCTGGGAGGCGTGCACCGGTGTTCATGATGATGTATGATGTATTAGTTGTTCAAAAGATGGAGGGGTCCAAGGAAGGGCTGAATCACAAAGAGGTATACCAAGACGCCTTGCTGAGTGTCAAAATGATGTAAAGACTTGGGAAAATGAAAGAAAACAGCAGATGAGTTGGAGAGCTTTGATGAATGACGGCTATTCGGGGTATTTAACTCAGCGACGAAGCGCGGCTTGCGGTCATCTGATCCATTGGGGGTCTGGACCAAGAATTCCTTCTTGGGCATGTCGTACTTTTTTTCGCATGACAGTCTGGTGGAGAGCTCAAGCTACCCTGAACAAGCTGTGTTGCGGGGTCTGTTGGAGCAATCGGCGCCGGAATTACCGCATTGGGCATTCCGCATCCATCCCCCGCGGCGACGACAATCCGGCATTGTGTAAATGGCACTGTCACCGTTCATAAGCTCCGTTGAATACAAGTACCACTTAGCTTCTCTAGTGGGGAGAATTCGTGCGCTGTTTGACACGAGACGAGGGTCTCTGCTCCTCGCTCACTCATCACACCCTCCCAGCCACACGCCTGTTGTGAAAGTTCCCCCTTCCACTGCTATGCATTGGTGGCTCCGGGAGAAGGTCTCGTAAATACGGGAACGTCTTCGGTAAGAAAGCTCACCCAATGATCTCCAGAGCTGGCCAGATCTCGCAGACGCCCCGCCGCGTTTACCGTTTGGATGGAGTGCTCGTCATTCCCTGATTGGGGTTTCCTAATGCCTTATCAAAACATTTATCCCACAATTCCGTACCAGGGCTTTGGGCCATTCCCATCCAGCCCCCGGAAAAGCCATTACCTTTCTCCAGGCGTGCTTATAGTTTCCTTTTATAATCACTTTCTGTCCATTGACTGGCCTGGCACATAGCTGTATCTAGTACAACAGCCGCCCATTATATGGAAACCCCGCAATCCACAACCAAACTGATCCTATAGTCTATTATCAACTCACATTATATTGGCAGAACGTCCACTCCATAATTTCTATAACGGAAACCCAAAATTATTCTGGAGACTAGACACTGTCCCACATGGTCATGTTGTGAGGATAAACATCACTTTTCGGTCCGACACGGATCGTCTATCACAGAGTAGGCAGTACGTGTCCCACTTTTTCGCCCGTTCCTTCGTCTCCATTTGATCTAGAACTTGTCTTAGTATATGCAAGTATGTTATATATTGTTTTGCTAAGGCACAAAAGTCTGAAAATTCAATCTGTCACCTGGGTTATTATGCTAACCTTGTCTATCTCTGAGTGCAGTGGGTTCCGTAAGGTTTAGGCTTCTTTCTTCGCCATGAGTCTAAAAGTGAATTGGTTTTACCCAGTGAAGAAATGATTTCAAACAGTACTGCACAAAAAGTCCAGTAGAAGTACTGAATATACTGTGTTCCTGGGAAACTATGATTCAACGGTTCATACCCCAAAGACTTGACATGATTCCCAGTTGATATACCTAAGCATGTACAAATTATCATAGAAACATAGATGGATGACAATGAAAAGATTGTTAGAATTCTTGAATTGCATAGTGGGACCATGATACTTCAGAACCGCAACCTTCCCTGTTATCATTATCATTATCATTATTGATTTCATCGTATTCCAACTTCCCATTCTCGTAGAGTCTGTCTGAGCTGCGCTTCCACTCCTTTCTCCACCCAAAAATGTCCTGCCCCAGATATCTCAGTGCTTGAAAACTGTGATCTTGATTCGTTCTTCAGCCTGTCAGCCCAGTCGCGTACCCGCTTGGCCGATGTGAAAATATCTTGGTCTCCGTAGATGGCTAGTCCCTTGTGTTTTCCAATGACGTCTTTCCACCCCTCGTTATGCTTGTTCCAAAACTTAGGGCCTAGCGCAGGAGCAGCTAGTGTAGAAACGGGAGGTGTTAAAGGCGAGATCAACAAATATCGGATTTCAGGTACTACTATGGTGGTTTTCATCGTAGTGCTCTCGGGTGGTGTCACTGGGTCCTCCTCCTTCCGTCTGCGGTGGCTTAAGCTTCTAAGCCTGCTAGATATGTGTAGATTTCTAGGTCCGTCAACGCTTCTTCTAATCTCTCTACTGCTCCTTCTCTTCTCAGGACTCGTTTCTTCACCACCCATAGTCACTGACAATTTGGCGTCGTGACCTTTCCTCTTTTGCCGTTCGTGGTCGCGTGCGATGTTTATCCATTCCAAATTACTTTGATCCGCCAGTTTCCTTGCACGAAGCAAAATTTCATCCGCAGAAGAACCGCTCAGCGGGGTAGCGAATGGTTGTAAAATTGAAGGAACAGGTGGGAGGTGCTTCAAGATTAGGGAACCGTAGGAGTAACCGCCGAGGATGACTATGGGACTCTCCTGTCTTTTCACGCGCATTAGATCTTCTTGTGCAGCAGATCCCGCCGATACAGGGGACTGCTCCGGTGTGAAAACCGCATCCGACGCTGGAAATGCGCGCAGGTATGAGAGGTAGTGCATAAAGAACGCTGCGAAGGAGACGTAGTCGTCCAACTCGGGTTTTCCCGACCAGCTTGTGCGACCTTTTGAGCCATGCGCGCCTCTAGATCAACTTAGCATCCACTCATATTCTTCAGTGTATTTCAAACATATCATCAAATGCCGTACCGAAAGTTGAAAGTTCCAACCGCGTACCCTGCGTCCAGGAATTCTTGAGCTACTATACCGACTACGCGGTCATCGTAGCTCCCACCCATCGGTGCATACGGATGCGCCATGACGATGCCCTGTTTCCTCCATATGATACTCTCCGCAGAGTCTTGTGATCTGGGTCGCGATAACACATCTGGGTGGTACACGCGGCAATCGAGCGTCGTATCGTCATGAATTGAAGGTATTGTGAAGCAATAGTGGGGCTCCGGCGGGTGAGGCATTTTGGTGGGTCAACAGCAGACCCCGAATCAAATCTTTAGGGCATGTTCAATATAGGAAACCAACTTATGAGAGCTGGGTTGTGAAAGAGTATTGGTGTTTACAAGTTCGACGTTGCGGAATGTCGGGGGTGGGGAGCTCCAGTGACGCAAGCCAACACGATGCTCAATGTGGTTAGTCATCGCGCGAAACAAATTATAGATCAGCTCCCTTAAACGACTTTGTCGGCTTCAACGCATTCCATCCTATAAAGAAGATTATAAGGCATACATCTTTGTATTGTGCCCCTATTCCTTAATGTAAAGACGGTATGAACGGCTTATCAGAATATTCTGGTGACTTCAAGTACTTGCAACCATTTCTGGAGTTTTCTACGACATAAAGGGCGCACTTCTACCAGCACTCCACGATAACACGTTTCCAGATCATGCAAAGGTAATCATAAGAACTTCAGAAGTCGAATTCCAGCAGGGAGACACGACCATCCAGTTGCCCAATAGCGATAATATCGCCCTCGTAATACGTAGCAGCACTCGGTCGATACTCTGGAGGCAACCACAACACAGGCTCCGAACACCATCGTAGCCACTGGTCGCGTATAGCTACTCCGTTGAACAGTCTAGCTTGAGAAACATCAGAAGAGGATGTGAGAGATGCGATATAACAGGTCCCCGAACCTGTGGTAAGATAGGAAATATCAGATGAAAGTGCAGAAGGGCTGATTTGCTCTGAGTCCTGCTCAAGAGTTTGTAAGAGCGTGCCACTATTTGCATCCCATAACATGGCTTTCATATCATAAGTCAACATGATTAGCATATTGCCATCGGATGAGAAGCGTAGATTCCGAATGTCGAAACCCACAGAAGTGTGGCCACTAACATTAAGCTGATGAGTGACTGTGCCTCTACTTGTGTCCCATAGCCACACGGTCGAATTCATTGATACAGATGCTAGCACCTTGCCATTGGTTGAGAAGGTCATGGATACAACCCAGTGCGGAGGGGCCGTCAGCATGTGCAGAATATCTCCCGATTTCATATCCCACAACATGACGTCGGCGTTCTTGAAGGCCAGCGCTAGGATATTGCTATCAGGAGAAAAGTCCATGCAAGTGCATGCTGGGAAGCCGTCAAGCACCTTTGCAGCCGCAGATGTTCTCGGCTCCCACAGCTTAATGGTGTCATCATCCAAGACGATCGCCAACATATTACTGTCAGGAGAGAACAGAATACTTTTGGCCCAAACAGAATGATCATCAATTGTACGAAGAACCTGTCCTGTCTCTGCATCCCATATCTTAACTGCCGTCTCGTACGAGGAAGACGCTAATATCTGGCTGTCAGGCGACAATGTGACATCTCTAACCCTACGTGGGTGTGCCTCCGGCTTTTGCTGTTGATCCAGGCCGTACAGGTCCCAGAGTCTCACTGTCGAGTCTTCCGAAGCGGAGGCTAGTTTCCAACCGTCCGGCAAGAAAGATGCACATAGAATCCAGTCCAAATGCCCTGCTCGTCCGATTGGACGGAGAAAGCCGTCAGAACCTCGTCTTCGCCCTCAGCTTTCTGGGCCTGCTTCCCTGGTCTACGTGTGACTCACTTACCTCCGCCAGACAGGAGCGCCAATCGAGCTTTACCTGAAGAATGGTAGTGCTAATACCGTTGTCGCCGCGAGGTCATGGCGCCCATCACGACAAATACGCGCCGCTTCCCATCTACTCTTCATCCAACTCCAAGCGTTCAACATCCCCACGATCATGTCATTGATGAATACTCTATGCCCGAACCATCTCTCTTGAAACGACGCAGGCGTGTACCCACGGAGCAGAATCCAGTTCTGCAAAGCGAAACACCACCCCCAAAGAAGAAAAGGAAGTTCAGCGATCCTCGCGAACCTCCAGCGTTTTGGGACAACTTATCCAAGATCTAGTTAACCAAGCGAGATCTGACAGAGCTCAACCGGAGAAACATCCAACCTCCATACCCATCTCATTCTTCGCCAACTGTCCAACATACAACCGATTATCTTCGCAGCTACAACCCAAGCGCTTTGAAGGAGTTGAAGTCATTTGCCACTATTCCGCGTCCTTATAGATGTCACATAGACAGGTCACCAACCCATGAGGAAGAATGGCGACATGAGAAAAGCACGTTCCGAATTTGGGCTTTTCTTCGCCGCAGCTTGCCCACCAGTTATCCAGAAACATTTTAAGGAAGAGAAGGAATGCTGGAGGTGGAGACTGGGCCGGTATGCGGAATGATGTATACCACCTTCAATCTTCCTAGTTCCATCAACACACATCCTCTTGATGCCGATGCCAATTCTGACTTTGAAAGCGGTAATAATAGCGAATAATCAGATTATTTCACAAAATAGCAGTTGCATAGCGGCAGAGCCTGATCCCGTGTGTTAAGCACTACTCTGCTACAGTACAGTCTAGTAAGGGAAACCCATGAACGCTCGATTTGAACCGATCAGAAGCTACTACTCCCCGCCCTACTCATAATCCTCACATAGCCACAATACAGGGCTCCGGCTATTTCTCTTCAACCATCCTGGCCCAACGCGACAGTCTTTAAGATGCTCTGAATACGTATCCCTAGTGTAAAACCGGTCTTGGCTCTCCGTTTTTAAGCAAGTCGAGCAGAATACCCCTTGCTCTGCCTTCAAAGCTGTTGGGTCTAGCCAAGGTGCGATCACAACAGCCATATGCTTCCTTAACATGTAGTGGAGTGGATCGTGTACTACAGTAACAGCCTCTCGGTTCGGATCCTGCTTCAACATCTCGAGTGCGCGGTTTAATCGCGCTGCTTCTAGGTTTGAGCCACGAGGAGGAGATTCAAACCATGGGTCCCACCCTAGCTTTTTATTTAACAACCTTGAGGGGCCGTCATACAGTATATGACGCTCCTCTGTCTTGAACTTATTCATGCCATTTGTAAAAGTGCAAAGCGGTGGACGGAAACTGGGCCGGGCGGCGATCTGTTCAGAACAAAGCCTGTATTCCATATGCAGCTCATATTCCGTTTTCGGAAAATCGAAATATTTAATGCCATGAGGATGTAAACAACTAAAGCAAGCTCGTAGGCAGGTTGGCAAGTAGATGCATTGCGCCAGCCCCCCACATCCATCACATTCTCTTTGGTAGAGTTTTTGGCAGAGTTCTTTTGCTGTGATATGTGTAGAAACCTGCAATGCCATTATTCCTTTTACTGTGTTCGGTGCGATGCGGAGAACTGTACGCAACGGGGGAATCGCGTTAACGAAATAGCTCGAGTATCGGTTACAGCGCCGAAATCGCATCAAATCAATAATCGAAAGATATTCAAAAATATCGAGGAGTAATTCGGCCGGAAGAATATTAAGCGCCCCGAGCTCTCTAATAAGAGGGGTTGAGTCGTCGATCGAGAAGACGGGCGCCATACGGTCGAGGAGTCGATCCAGATGGAACCAATTACTGCGAAGATCGGCATATGTGTAGGTGAGGCTGTCAATATTAGGATCGATTAGGAGCGCCATTATAGGATACAGTAGAAGAACTCGTTGTCTTGGCACGGCTTTCGGCGATAGGCTGTGGACAAGTGAACAGCAGAAGTTGGATTGTATTCTGATTGTCAGGAGGTGGAAACCAGGCTAGAAGAGGCCTTTTATATCATCCCTCAATGTCTTTGGGCAATGGAATTCCATAATGATGCTGCCTAGGCTAAACCGTGGGCCTTCCTGTACCAGTCCCTCGTAAATTATTGTTGAGCTACTTGTACCTTGGTTCTTAGGCAATAGCACTGCACTTAGGCTGGTAAATGGGTAGGGGCAACCCGCGAGTGGGTTAGGGTAGCGCTACGGTCGCACGGACCTTAGATAGAGGTAGGGATAGGGTTATATAGACTTACAGTAAGTAGGGGTTAGAGTAAGTGTTATGGTCAGACCAAACAGGTTTACATCGTATCATAGAAGGCGGGGATCTCGGGAGGCTCACGACCTAGACACGTGATGAGGTCACGTGATGAGGTTCACGATTCGTATATTCGCCGCACGAATCCACGAATCCACCTCAGGAGCTTGAATATATAAACACGTAGGAAGTCTTCGTTAGGAATACATCGTCAATCCACGATTCAGATCCCCTGCATCTCGTTCTACTGAAGCCTACTGTGTGACGCCCTCCATAGCCACTCCTCAGTATCCGATTGACGTTCACACCCACGTGACCCAGTTACCGCTTCCTGCCCCCTCACTTCTCACCACACCCCAACAAGGCTATCCCCAAGTAGCCCGTATTACAGTAAGGTTATATAGACTTAAGTAAGAGTTAGGTTTAGGGTACCTATCTAGGTTATAGTAATAAATATTTATTATAATATAGATAGGAGTCGGACCTCGGTCCTTACATGTCCTACCAGGTAGGTTTGGCGATTGCTAGATAAGTTACTAGGGAAGGAGGGTAGACTTACTGACTGTAGGTACAGCTAGTAGGGAGGTTGATAGACGTGCGGCATTTGCATGGGCCTGTGTCAGATGTGAAGCAGGGGGCCAATTGGAATGGAATAAGATGCTAGGCTAGAGGAGAAAAGAAAGGTGGTAGAGGGTATGACAGCGCGATGGGCGTGGTGATATTTAAGTAGATTTTACCATTTGTTAGTAATATGCTTGTTACGGCGTCTACGCTTGGACCTTTTGTCTGCTAAGCCTTAAATGTGCTGGGGTAAAAGACCTACTAATTTTGGCGGTGGATGCATCCACTTTAGTAGTGAGTTGTCCGCTGGGGTGAGATTCCTCGATAAAACAGGTATCCACCCAGAAATACTGAAGTCCGTCACGCGCGGCTTGCTCCCCACAGAGACGAATTTTGTTATATCCACTTTTTTCTTTCCCTGAACCTTCGACTATCTCTTTGAAAGTAACTTCGTCATCATCATCTCCCCAGGTATGAGAAAGTATTGCATATGGAGGAATGTTGTTGAGAAGGTCTTTGTTAAATCTAAAGCCTCCATCTTCTTTGAGCTCCAAAAGACGCATTACTGAGGCGCTGAAGATTGGGAGAAGTCGTATGAATGAGCATCCATGAGAAACCGAGGAGCTTGCTGTATTTTTTTTGGATTGACAGCATAAGAAACTTGTGCGATCTAGAGAGGAGATGTAATCAGGCAGAGTGGGGTCAAGGCAACAACTGGGTTGTGGCGCAAGGCTGTAGCAGAACATATAGTGCCTGGAGCTCTAAGGTAATGTACTTATCGAACCATATCGGAGAGTTGCCGCTAATGCACAATGCATGGTGATCCGAGGTCCGCATTTAGTATATTTTCCACGTCAGTCGTCTAGTATTCCTGACAACCTCTGGTAAAGCTGTAATTCCTTCATAAAACTCTTCGAAGAAAGGCCCGTTCTAGCATCTACCCGACAAGGATACTCAAATCAAATGAACACACATAAAATGTCCACCATCCTCATAACCGGCGCCTCCTCCGGCCTAGGCCTCGCATTCCTCCACCACTACTCTAAATCCCCTTCCACCCAAATCCTGGCCCTCGACATATCTCCTCTTCCCCAGCCATTCCCGTCCAACCCAAACATCACATTCCACCACCTCGACATCACCTCACCCGACGCCCTCTCCTCCCTGATCACAATCCAAAACCTCACTCAGACATCCATAACCCTATTACTCCACTGTGCTGGCACCCGCGGCCTCGTACAAGGACTTGTCCGGCATCACTATGGGAACATCGCTGCAACAGAGACGCTGGAAGTTATGGATCACGAGACTATGTTGCGTACTTCTGAAGTGAATACTTGGGGTACATTTAATGTATTGAAGACTTTTTTGCCGAATTTACGACTCGCAAGTGGGCAGGGAGAAAAGACAAAGGTGGTTGTTTTGTCCTCGCGGATGGGTTCGATATCAGCGAATATAACGGGCGGTGGATATGCGTATCGCGCGAGTAAAGCGGCGTTGAATGCGGTGGTGCGGAGTTTTAGTGTCGATGTGCCCGAGGTGGACTTCTTGCTACTGCATCCAGGGAGAGTGGAGACGGGGTTGGTGGAGTGGAAAGAGGAAGGAGCTGTAAGTGTGGAAGAGAGCGCGCGGGATTGCTTGAAGATTATTGAGAGGCTTGGGAAAGAAGGAGAGGGCGGACTGCAGAGTGGAGCATTTGTGGATCGGTTTGGAGAGAAGATTGAGTGGTAGCGTAAGTGGAACTTTCTGAAGGAAAAGAGAAGGGGAGACATTGCTTTAATGTTATCCAATGAGCTCTCTGAACCGTAATAAAGAAGTCATACAGCTACCTAGAGACGAGTCTTACAAATGCAGTCATACTAGAATTGCATAAAAGTGGAAAGGGTATCCATCCGCTGAGATCCTTGATTTTAAGAAATGAAAGATTCAAACATCCGCTTCACTCTTCTTCCTTCCGGATGAGACTCTCGCTCGGGTGAACTCTTTGCGCCCATTCAGTCCAACTTCCATCATACACTCTCTTCTTGTCAGTCGGAAATTCCGCTTCGGTCAGTGCTGCGTCGATGACTGCTGCCGTTACTCCGGTACCACAGCTGGCAATGATGGGTTTTGAGGGGTCAATGCCCCTGGACTTGAAGATAGCTTTAAGTTCAGCCGCTGAAAGAAGAGTCTTGTCCTTGGGATCGAGCAGATCGGCGACTGGAACAGAAATAGAATGGGGAATATGTCCCGATGAGAGGCCTAATTAGAGTTAGTCATTAGATATTTTACCTTATGGGCATATATTGGCTTCATCTCACCCTCTCTAGGTTCAGGATCGGTGCCTTTCCATCGGCCCAAGCTCCTGGCGTCTAGAATCTGCACGTCCTCTGCACCTTCTTTACCCAAGTCTTTTGCAATGGCCTTCACCTCTTCAAATGCCGCAACTTTGCTCTTATCGAGCTCTGGAACAGGATAGTCGACCCGCGTCCAATCGCCGGGCTCTCCACTCTCGGTTGGATATCCTTCATCAACCCACTTACGGAAGTTGTTGAGCACATGGACATTGGAATGGCCGAAGACCTGCAGAGTCCAGCCTACCCTCGGCGCAGAGAATATACCGAGCTCTTTAGAGTCGTAAACAACAACGGTATCGTCGGCTCGAATACCCAATCGGCCCATTGCTTTTGCAAAGTCTTTTGGAGAAGGAAGCATGTGCGGGTATGGCGAATTGGGATCTTTAACAGCGTCTAAATCGAAGAACCGAGAATGGGGAATGCGCTGAGCAATATATGTGTCGCGGCCATCTCTGCCATCGTTGGGGAGAAACCATGAGGCGCACAAGGGAATGATCTTTGGTGCGGTTGAGAGCTTGCTGTGGACGTTCTTTTGCAAAGCGGAGTTGAGCTCGGCAGGTGTGACAAGGTACGTAGTTAGGTTGTATTGAGACATGTGGCGTCTGCCCGCAGCCAATGGGCGGGCACACGAGAGGGCGGAGAGCGGACGGAGAGAGCAGCGAGAAGTGAAGATCAACATGGCTGAAGCTGTAGATGGTGGTGTAAATGTTAATAGGAGAGGAAGAAGCGGAAGACAGGGAGCGCGAAAGGGCGCGAGCAGCTTCTATATCTTCGCGCAATTGAGGGCACCAGTAAGGTTGTTGAGCTTGTGGTACACCTCCGCCGTGCATCCCGCACAGGTCGGTTGGAAAGCGTTGCTGCTGCCGATCACATGGCGGGAGGAGTTGGAAACTTTGTACTTACTTGTACCTATCCACGGAGTGATTGCATGTGGTATGTGGTTATGATGGCATAGCTGTGGCGGTGGGCAGGAGCTGTTTGTGATTGATAGAGGGCACGAGTGGAGCACGCAATCTACTGGTGATTGTGCGATGCGAGCTAGACATGTCATTGGCCCGAGCTTGGAGGGGAGCTTCTGACAGGGAAGATGGGGGATAGGCTCAACAAGATCGCCCCGCCTTGCTCACCGCCACCCCTTCCCAGTTCTGCCACGCGCCGCTTGCTCCGTCCTTGCTTTTGCGGTTGCTCTTGCTTTTTTACTTTGTTTGTTTTCCACTCGTCCTTTCCCCGCGCTACTCCACGTCCACGACCACGGCCCACAGCCACAGCCACACCTGTTTTTGTCGCTGTCGCCCCAAAATTTTCAAAATCCTATGGTAAAGATAGCAGATAGCACGGGCTTCGCTTTGACACCGCACTATGAAGGTCACCATCCGCGAGTGGAACGCCGTCGCCGCCTGGCGCTGGGACATGCCCGACGACGACGTTTGTGGCATCTGTCGCAATCCATATGACAGCACTTGCTCCAAGTGCAAATTTCCTGGCGACGAATGCCCACTACGTACGCTCCCGTCTGCCTTTTCGCCCATCTGTCCTTAGCTAATGTTACGCACAGTCCTCGGCGAGTGCAATCATTCATTCCATATGGTCCACTCCATCCCTTCTCCTCTTTTCGCGACAACTTGATGGCTGACAGAAAATAGCACTGCATATTCTCGTGGCTGCGACAAGAAAGCTCCCAAGAAAAGTGCCCTATGTGCCGACAGCGTAAGTATAACTCAGAGGATCCCTTTCACGCGTTTTACTGACGTGTCTGTTCAGCCTTCAAGTCGAAGAGTCAGGATGCCGCCGCCACCGATGGCCAGCCCGAAGCGCAGCAGGAACCGGATACAAGTCCTCTCTAGCGCTTTCTTCTTATCAGCATGCATCATGTAGAGTTTGTTCTCGGGACAAAAGGCTGCCTTGCGTTGCATGGAGTTGAGTTTTGGTCAAGACATCTGAGTTGGACGTGGAGTTTGGGAGCTGAGCATTCCGGAACACTATCAGGACTGGCGTTGGATATACCCATTTGACCAATTTTTAGACACGAATTATACTTAAGATCATGTTTTTGGTTTGTTAGGAAGCCCAACAGCTCCTTCCTGAGCGCCAGGCACGGAATAAATTCATGTGCACAGACCATCTCATCACCTATCGATAAGGCCGAGCCCCGAGCTCCATCAAGCTCCACCAGCTCAACCTTCCCTAGCCTCCCCACATTCAGCCTGTTGTCGCCATGTCTTCGAACCCACATTCTTCCAAATCGCCCCCAATACCGCGGCCAGCACATTCGCCACGGTCACCACCCTTACCACACTTTGAAGATCCTCCAGCGTCGCAAGATGAACCACCAGAAGTTCAGTTGCCTGAGGATGCACAAGACGAAGACGAGATCCCTTACCCCGAACCTACCTCCGAGCATGGACTACTGCCCCCAAATCCAAATTTCAGACCCTTCTTTACACTCATCGAAGACTCTACTTCGGGTGAACACTATCATCCATATGTACACTATGTATTTGCGGATGATGACCCTGTCATAGTAACGGCGGCAGCAATGCGGAGCCTGGGGCTGGATGACACCAAGTACCTACCACAAAACACGCCGGAAGGTGAGGACAAGGAGCAAAAGTTCGAGGACGAAGAAGGTCAAGAACAAGAACCCCCCGTCGAGTCACCACTCCCACCACCGATTCCAGGCGTCAAAGACCACTACCTCATAATCGATCTCGCACCGGATGGTCATACCATAGAAGATGCACAGTCGCTGTCTCCCGGATGGCAAATCACCAAAGCGAATGTCCGAACAGCGCCTTCATTTGATGAAGGTTCGCCAGACGGAGGATACATGCTACAGGTTGAGGGCGTTGGGGTGCCGACCAAGAACAAAGGCAAGGCAAAGGGCCAGCCTGGTGAGAGCAAGCTGAGAGAAGCAAGAGAGCGGAGCCAGGGAGATCTATTTGGTGCATTAGACGGACTGATGAAAGGCGTAGAGGGCTCTTTGGAGGTAGCAGGGAAAATCTCGGCACGAAGAGAAGGAGAGGAGGTGAGAGAGGGTGAACCTCCAGTTCCAGATGAAGTAGAAGCAGAGTATAAGGAAAGGGAGGGAGTCAGAGGTGAAGAAGAGTGACTTTCTCAGTCGTAAAGTCAATGCATTATTAACGGCGTTCTGGCGTCAACTACGACTACACTGCATCATGGGAGTGTCTGGCTGTATTATAACCTGGTGGTATATATATCCTGTTCAGATCCGATTATAGACTGGCGGACTCTGAAGAAATAGACTCGCCTTCCTCTACCTCGAAATGACTTGATCTCAATTGTGCTATCCGAGCAGTACCTTGAATTGAGCGCATTATTCACGAGGTGCTGTCGACTCAAAGATTTGTATTAGAGATGCAGATGCACTCAAGGGGACAGCACCACAGCAGTTCGTTCCATACCACCCCTCCCCACCGCAGAAAGAGCCTCAACACAAATCGGCCAAAGGCGACCCACATCCAGTGAACCTCACACCTGCAGAGGGGTGTCACTGTTGAGATTCGTGGCATCACCACGTCGTACATGCACAAGTTAGTTACAAGTTACAAACAAACGCCGTGCATCTCAACGTTTCAAGGATAACCACAAGGTTCACTTTACGCGCCCAACTTATAGATCATGCGGCGGAGGGGAAGAGGGGGAAGAGAAAGAGACCTTGATTGTACTGTAGCATGACACGATCGATCGACCATAAGGCAGACTCAGGTGTAGTAGACATATAGCTCGTTACCATATTTCAAATGCACATGAAGACGCAACGCAACGCAACGCAACGCGCGGCTCATTGAAGAATTTGTAAAAATCGTTATGCCATATGCAAAACTACATTCACCCATTCTCCTTCTCCCTTTTTTTTTTAATCTTCATCTTTGACATATACCAAGCACTCTATATACATGTATGTACCATTTCGACATCCTGCATTCCCCTCCCTCATGCTTCACAAGCACCATTATTGTATTTATTATTACGAGTATTATTGCTATTGTACCAGCGCAGCATCAATATCTGCGATGCTGTTTTACCCACATGTATATACATATATATATCTTCATGCGACATATTACCCGTCCGTTTCGTTAGGGGGCCCTCGCATCTTGTCACAGTATTATTATAGCTAACATATGCCTACCTACCCTGTCTGGGCTGGAAAATCTCATGTTTCAGATCTTTCATCATGCATGCATAAATGTTCGAAATGGGACTAGAAACGAGGGGAATTTTTTTCTCCTTTTTTCTGGAACGGTGAGGCGGAGCGCGTGGTATTTGGGGGCCGTGCAGAAAGGGCATATGGGGGGACGGTGGGTAAATACACTAGAAAGATCTTTTCTAATGTCATGGACTGGAGCTGTGTTGGCTAGGAACGCTGTATGTTTGGTTGCTGCGGGAAATAAGCATGTCGGTTGTTGTTGGTATGGGCGTTTAAGCAACGGAAAAAGGGGTTGGCTGGCGCGTAGATATGGCTAAGTGAGCTCGAGAAGCTGGGACGATGAGTAAACAAATACAACACAACACAATATGTACATCAACGCGCGCGCTTATCAAAAGGGAAGGTAGGTACAGAGGAAGTATGCGTGATGAGCGCATGAGGATAGCCCAACTAAAGAGCTGGAAATTATACTGTATTACTCTCTTGTGTATTCATCTCTTCTTCTTGGCTTCTTCTCTTCTCCAGTGTCTTCTTCTACTAATACTGGTATTGAATGTGACTCCTGCCCCGGTGTATGTGGTATATTGCGGCTCAATAGGCTACAGCTGTTAGGGCGTATAGGTGAGAATGATCCCATCGTCATCGCCAGACTGTAGTGTCCTCTGCTCCTCCGCAGGTATTCATTCGATAAATGCAGCGCAAATCCTACGCACGCACCTGAGAAAACCTCTCGAGACTGTCGTTTCCTATCCATCCTTGCCGTCTTATGTCCGTCATGCTATCATACACGGAACGGCTTCCCTTGTTTCTTCTTTTATTTCCTTCCCATCGACAGGAGTGGTCCTAGGTGTCTATGCAGGGGGTATACGCGGCGCGAAAACTCTTAACGAAATCCAACTCAAGAAATATAAAACAACATCTAAATGCTTTCAATCCGGGATATGCGCCAATTCAAAATCCTTCATGCTGGGAGTGTCATCGCTCCATCGTCCTGTGGGAGATCGGGGTCTCATTTTTCTTGCTTCTGCTTCCATTTCCAAGTAGTCGGCAGCTTGGGCGGGCTCGCTGACTACATGTGTTGTTGTTACAAGCTTGATGTCTTTGCTTCCAATACCGCATAAGTCATCAGCACTGTCGTTTCTTGTTGGTAAGGTAACCAGACTTCTTCCACGTCGGCCGTGTCCGGACCTGGTTGCTTCGATAGTACATGCGCCTCCGAAGCGCTTAGGGCTTTCGGCCCAGAAGGCGGCAAAAGTGTCGAGACCGTTGTCGTCTGCGGGTGGCTCGTCGCTAAAGATCATGATGCGGCGGGTGAATGTGTATAGAAGAACGTCGAGCCAGCCGTTTGAAGTGATCATAGCGCCGGATAGACACAGGCGAGCGAGAGATGGTGGACTTCCAGACATAGCAGCCATACGAGCAGAGGCAAGTGGAAGGGTGCAGACTACGTAGACCACTGGGTAGACCACCATGAGGTTGGAGATTGCTTTCACTCGCTTGGCTTCATGCTCGGTGTAGTATCCAGAACGGATCCGATGAATTAAGATGGTATAGATGATTGCGTAGATAATAATGTTACCAAACTCGCTATGATCTGTCAGTGAACTTGGCGAAAGATAGAAGGAAAGAGTAGAATAATTACAAAATAAAGATCCAGACGTAATGCGTCCACAAACGCAAGTCAACTAGGTCGTGGTGAATCCAGCACTAGATATCTGATTAGCAACGTTGAATTTAATGCGTTTTGACTTCAGTCTTACCCAAACACCAGATCGTACATACAAGTCCTTCGAATACATGCCAATGCCAATCGCCGATACTCCATAGATGAAGATCCAAAGTGCCACGATCGTCATGAAAAAGCATTTTGGCTTTAAACGGAAGTCAAGAATGACAGAGGCAAATGTATGAAGGCCAATCATAAAACACCAGACCCCGCTTCCCAGGTCACCAGTAGACACAAGCCATCCTTGGGCGAAGCAAATCGGATTATTGATATCAACAGAATTTATTCGCAGCCACTCCACGTTGAGTAAAAAGGCGAGAGCTTGTTGGATGTCGGCCCAGAGAAGATTGAAAATGAGGATGACGAACTGATTAGTGCGCTTGGATTTGATCTGCCATCGGACGAGCTTATAGGTGAGGATGCATATCAGCGATACGGATGCGATGAATGAGAGGAATCCAAGAGCGACGACGGCTCGTAACCACGGGTGAATGTTTGCAGGAACAACAGGTAGAGAGTCCGAATCCGGATCCAGCTCTCGTGGGATCATGACGAGTTGCCGAGAGGCGACTGTTTGTCGATGGACGATTGTCGCAGGGCTTCGCACCAGGAGGAGATATCCTACGGACACCACACACTTATCATATCGACATAAAGGCCATGGAGTGAATAGGAGGAAACTGGAAGAAAGAACGGTGTTGAATCAAGAAAGCAAACGTCGTTCCAACAAGGGCCCGGGCAAAAGAGACTCTTGGTATATCTTTGGGGGCAGGGTAGTAATGTACTCGGTAGTGCCCAGAAGAGGGGAAGGGGTGTGCTGACTCTTGTCCACTCCTTCGAATACCAGCAATCTCAGGCCCACTTTACGAAATGCCGGCCCTATATCCACCGGTAGACAGGATAGCCCGGACACTAGTGCAAGCGAAGAACATGCAGCTCGTGGCTTGTGGGTACTGGATGGAGAGAAGCCTTGCGGTCAGAGGATAAAGCCTCGTCCACGCAGTGAACCGGTTGGCACCAGGACGACACAAGAAATGGGCACCAAAGGACACGCAAATCTACTCGAAACCCAGCCGACAGCGTAGAGACAAACTAGAAGAGCGCTGGAAGGAAATACACGGGGGCCAGTGCCAGGTTGAACGTGGGCGTCCTTGGCCTGCAGTAGTGCGTGCTATGTCGAGTTTGGAGCACTGCATGTCATCCGCAACAAGATTGGAGGAGAGGAGCGTCATCTGATGGTGCGCTGCGATTCCATACGCCGACACACGAGCTGGGCTATGGCAAACGGGTTAGAGCGCCATGGCGACAATGCGTGGCGTGTCTGGGCCATCTGTGACCGTTGCTGGACCAGAGATGGTTGCACTGGATGTGGGTTGACAAGCCTTGCTAACGGCTGCATGAGGGACGACGAGAAGGCGTTTGGTCCGGATGAAGCTGAGCAGTGCCCCGACGCGCCAGCAGGCCGGCAGCCGAAGCGTAGTCTTGCAGAACTAGATACCACTTACTTCTATTGGAGCGTAAGTGCTAGCCAGGCGGTACGATGGATACCAACAGCAACCGGGTACCGTATACGGGGCTGCTGTGCAGACTCTTACAAGACGGCTATCTACCGCCTATAAGACGGAATTGCAAGTCTGGGGGCGATCGATGGCCGTCTGATCCTTGATCGGCGCTAGTATTGACTGCCAGCCAAGTCTCCGAATTGCTCCCTGAGTGCTACAAGTAGGCAGGCTGCGTTTGGGAGTCCAGGAAATTCCCCATGCTCATCACCCCGGTGCGAGGGAGCAAGGGCCAATACGGGGAACCAACTGCCCCAGTCCATGGCGTCTGTACTGTACATTCAGAGATATAAGTAGCCTAGTGTAGCCCGGGCGGACAGCCCGTCAGCTCAGCCAATGCGGGATGGGCGTCCCAAACTGGCTGCCATGTCTGTGAGGTCTGTGAGGCCTTGCTCTGCCCCTGTCATGTCCATGCTGAGCCGAACGTCCTTCAGTGAGGTTTGTCATGCCCGCGCATAGCATTGGCCGGTTGAATGCCCATCGGCCATGCGGTGTACGGAATCTAGGTGTACAGTACACGTACATGTACATGTACATCAAGGTGGTATGGTATGTACAGCACAGTCGTCGTCGTCGTCTCGGGACTGCGCGGGTGTGAATGGCCTGCATTGTCCGCGACGGCGACGGCGACGGGGACGGCGCAGTGCCGAACTGTGGGACAGGCGACAGGCCGTGGCCAGCAAAGGAACAAAGAAGCAAAAAAGAAGATGCACCGAACGAACCGTGGGTTGAGGCCGCGTACTCCGGAGTGAAAGCTGCCCTGTGATGTGACAAGTCGCAAGCGTCAAACTGCTGTGGTTCAAACATCGGTGACTTTGGAGACGCACGGAGCGCCGCTCGACCAAAAGGCACCAATAGGGACCCCCACCACCAAAGGCTGCCAAAAAAGGGGGGGCGCTCGTTGCTTGTTGCTTGTTGCTTGTTGCTTGTTGCTTGTTGCTCGCGGCTCCATACGAGTCCGGCTTGCCTGTCACTTGCCAGCCTGCCAGCGACCAGTAGTAAATAGTCGCCGTAAGCAATATCAAACCACAAATTACGCCGGCCCTCACGGCCAAATAGAATAGTCAATCCGGCCTACTAGACTTAAACACGCCAGAGATAACGTAGAGTAGCAATCTGTTTTCGAAGCGCCGGTCCGATTCTTAATCCTACTACACCCGGCCGTTCCCTCATTCGAACAAGTCGTGCTATTCCAGGCCACATCTCCATCCGAATAGACAGGGCCAACTCTTCATGCACATCTGCACCTTGCCTGAGACATGTGGCTTGCCGCCGAACCTTCCCTTAGCCAGCAGTTTTAATTGTTTTAACAGTTTCGAAGCAGCCCGAAGAGCACATGGCTCTAACGCCCTGAGACCCTTTCTTCCCCATCTTCCCGCAAGCCACACCCAAGAAATACCGGCGATCTCCTTGCTCATCCAAACGCGGAACATTTGCCTCCGGGTGTACCAGTTGAGTAGAATCCACGAGAGCAGAGTCATGCAGCATTACACAGTACAGTGCCACGCATGCACGTGCCCCGCGCCCGATCTGGTTCTCTCCTTCTCCCTTGGACGTAAGTATAGTTCTTTAATGTCTCCCTATAATGCGATCCCTTTAATGCCCATCCTTCCGTTCTCTCTGCCCTGTCTTGCTTGGACTTCGCCGCACCATGGCCGACGCACAGGATTTTCTTACGCCCGCTTGTCCTTCGTATTCCACGCGGTCATCTGTACGTGCCACACACACAAGCACACAAACACACACGGGGCCATCCCATCACTACCACGCGGTAGTGCAACCATAATCCGCTCCTGTTGTAGTGGCAAACAAATCAAAAGACTTCAGCTACCTAAGAGTACCACCAACAAACATGCCCTCAAGTAGCAGTCTCACGTAACAAATGAGCTTATCTCCAGCCGCACCTACAGTCCTTCTCTATGAGATCCAGAGGCTGGTTGCCCGTCTGGCCCAGTCCGCCGCCGCCGCCGCCGCCAACTCCAAACGCATCTATATATACATGCGCCTCCGTCGTCAGTGCGGACGTTCATCGTAGAAGCAAACTGATAAAACGCACCGTGTTCTATTCCCAGCAACCAACTCCGCTGGCGCCTTCACTCGCCCGACAACCACGGGCCTGGGAAATAAGTACTTAGAAGCAAGGAGGTGGTCCCGTCCCCAACATCTCCCATCCATACAAGTATGGATCGTCGCATCTGGCCTTGCAAACGAGAGCACGGAACCAGCTCCCTTAAGATTCCCCACCCGGTTACGTGAGGATGGCGCTCCCACATGTCTGTTCTGTTGTCGTTGTGTAACCGAGCCGTCGGACTTCAGGCACCGTCCTTACTGTAGCAGTGCGCTAGTTTACCAGCCTCGCACAGAACCCAGTACATATATTTCACCCGCATATTGAGCCGTACCCTACGCCGTGGATCCAGAACGTGGGCAGCGGACCGCGTATCATCCATCCCGCTCAGCACTAGAATGTGTGAAGAGTACAGTCAGAAAAGTAAGTTGCTTGAAAACCCTCCATGCCTCGCCCTTCGTATTACCCCCACCCCATCTGCATAAGATATTACAATAAGCAGCCTTCGGTGTATTACCATGCCGACACTGCAAACACCAATTACCAACACGGTTCATTGCAAAAGGACAAGACACATGCACAAAAAGTCCTTGATTTACTATCTACTCCTGGTCCTGTGATCATCCTATCATTTCCAACCAAAAGCAGGAAACTCAAAGTGCTCCGAATGCCAAAAATTTGCAGAACCACCGCGCCAAAACAAAGAATGAGACAAAACCATCACTACGGGCAACCGACAGATTTTGGAATCCCAGATCATAGTACAAGAAGACTTGGTCGAAAACAAAAAAGAACAGTTTATGCATGTGACGCCGGAAAACATCCCCCGAGGAGTCTTGCGCGTGCGTTGACGGTGTGTACGGTGCAAGGAGAAATAGGAAGAAAAGAGAAGTGATGGTCAACCTCGCATTAGGCAGGCCCAGAAATATAAAGAGACTCATGATTCGCTTTCTCGCATACGTGAGACTTTCCTCATCGCTTGATTCGGCACCCGACGCTCAGCGGGTGCGCCGTTCAGTCATCTCATTATCCCAACCATAGCCTGGCGGCTGGGTATTTGCTAGGTACGCTGCTTCTAGCCCTTTCTGGCTCATCTCTAAGATGTGCTGCATAGTCTGGATATCTGTGATGATTTCATTGAACGCATCTTTGACTGTTTGGAGAACCTTGTTACGGTTATACTCAGCACGAGATTTCCAAATTGCGTCCATGAGCGCAGCATTGACCTGCTCCAGCTGTTCCAGGGAGCAGCCAGATGTTTTTGTCACAAGATTCGTGTGGAAGTCACCCAAATGACTTTCATCCACCGTAATGATTTTGGGCTGCTTTGGCTCATCCTTCTCCTCTACGTTTAGTATTGAAGCAAGATTAGCCGGGTGTCGCGGAGGTGCAGGAGTTGCGGCTGCGTTTGGCTGCTGTGAGGACTGCGATAATTGCGAATTCGAAGGCTGGCTGCTGACGTAGTGTACTTCTGTAATTGGCGTAAAGTTAGTCGCCTATTGAGGAAGAAATACATTGACGTGGACAAACCTTGTGTATCAGGAAGATCGAGGACTTGTGAGCCACCAGTTTGGGGCATCATTTCAGAAAAGTCCGGAATGCCCGCTGGAGCAACACCGTTCGTACTCTGTGTATTGAACCTACCGCCACCAGATGATCGGTCTGACGTTTTATGGCCGGATGTGGTGGTGGATGCACTGTTGTGATAATCGTTGGGGTTGGAATTCGGTAACATGAATGTGCGGCCTGCAATTTGTGATTTCTGGGTCTGAGTTTGAGTCTGTGTGCCAATTCTGCTCGGTGTCTGGAATTGGAAGTCGTGCTGAGTGTTTGCATGAGGATCCTGACTATCTGTCATATGTACGTCTTCATCAGTCTTGGATGGAACTGTAGATCCATTCTGCTGGGTATGGTTGCCAGTATCATCATTGCTCGCCCCATTAGATAGGGGGGCTTGTGGTGCAGAAGCCCGCAATGGAGTTATTGGTGGAATGGCTGAATGACCCGGTACAGGTTCACCAAGGATAATAGGACCAGACGTCTCAGTAGTACCAAGAGATTGCTGGGGTGGAACTTTAGCAATCTCTCCTGATACTTCTTTACCCTCGGCGATCGCTTTCTCTCGTTTCTCTATGGCTTTCTTTTCTCTCTCAAGCTCTCGGAGATACAAGGCTTCACATTCTTCTGCCAGCCCTGGGTTGTTGAGCTTTACCATCTCCATGTCAACCTCAACATTGGCCACAATTTCGTTGGCCTTCATAACCCTGTCCTCATCCCCGAAAGTCTTAGCGTCTTTCGCAAGAGTTTTGATATCGAACAAGAAGTCACTCGGCCGTTTATAATATCCGTTTGAGAGCCGCTTTTCGATGTTGTTGAGGTCGAGATTGTAATACTTGTTCCCACTTTCCACGTGTAGCAGCACATCAATACCCTTGGAATCTTTGGATAATTCCCATGGACGCGTCATACCTTGCTCCTGTTGTTGCTCAGGAGGAAGGTCGGAGCTCACATGATTTGGGTCCCGCTCGTCCAAAAGATAAGCATACCAACTCTCCTCCAATATCGGTTTGAAAAATTTCCTGTACTTTTTGAGCTGATCCATCACAGGCTGTATGAGAATCTTGAGCTTGTTTAGTGTCAGCCTATCCTGTTTCTTCTGACGCTTTTCCTGAGCTGCAACTGCCGCAGGATCGACAACGGGAGCAACGATAGGCGCAGGCTCCAGTTCCGGAATGACTCGCTTTTTCCTATTATCGGGATCAGGGAAATCTGCTGGATCCATCCGGATGTAACCGCTAATATTGTTGAAGAACTCCGCACGGGCCTCTTTATTCGGTCGTTCGAGAATATATTGATTGTTCTTGGAGAAAGAGAATAGATCCATCATCATTTGAGGGTCAGGTTTCTCGTCTTTGTTTAATAATTCCATCACACCCAAAAGGAGGATGGGTTCATTTGCACCAATGCTACGCAAAAGGAGCTTGAACGTCTTGATCGCCGCAGGGGGAAGAGTTTGATACCAAACATCAACAGCGGGGATGTAAATGACGCTTGGTTTGTGGCGCCTAACCTCAGTGAACAATTGGGTTATAGCTGCCTCCGGAGTCCGGGTGGCATCTTCAAGGATTGTTGGAAGATCGAAGGATTGAACGTGCAGACCTTCGATCTTGCTTAGCAAAGCGGCTCCCAGGTATTGCTGGCCCATGCCTTGTAGACCGGAGATGAGCAGGCGAGGACGGAAAATTCTGCTGCTCTCAAAGTTGCGCATGGTTGCCTCCCGTTCAAATCCCTTTTCATCGTCTCGGTCATCATACTCGGCTTCTTGAAGTGCGGTAAGTTTCTTCCTTCGTGGAATAAGTTCGTCAATCTGCTTCAAGATGTGTTCAAGTGGCTTTCGCAGCAATGGCTCGATATTCTTTGCCAGAGGTGCCGCACTAGCAGTAACCGTCCGTTGGGAAGAGGGAACCATCTTGTTGACCGAAATCATAAAATCCTTGGCCATGACTTTGATTTTGGCCGGATCAATGAGGAGCTTCTTCTCGGAGGTGTAGATTTGAGGAAAGGTTCCCTGCACGGCGTTCAAAGCGGCCTCAGTGCAAAGTGCTCTTAGATCGGCACCACCATAGCCCTTAGTTAGTTCAGCAAGTCCATCTTTCATGTCCGGCTTTAGTGGAGGATCCCAATTCTTAGTGTGAATGTCGATAATGGATCGGCGACCCGCGACGTCGGGCAGAGGAAAGTAGAACTCCCTATCAAAACGACCAGGGCGACGAAGAGCTGGATCCACTGAGTCCGGACGATTCGTGGCACCGATAACGACAACTTGACCACGTCCGTCCATGCCATCCATAAGAGCCAGCAAAGTCGCAACGATGGAGGCATGGATTTGCTCCTGTTTGCTGGAGCGAACAGGAGCCAGTCCATCGATTTCATCGAAGAAGATGATGCTGGGTTGCGTCTTCCGGGCCTCTTCAAACAGGAGACGAAGTTGCCTCTCTGCTTCACCAACCCATTTGCTCAGGGCATCAGCACCTTTTCGCATGTAGAAGGTGACCTTTTGGCCATGCGAGCTGACGCTAGATGCCAGAGCACGAGCGAGAAGAGTCTTACCAGTACCAGGAGGACCGTGGAACAGAACGCCACGGGGCGGGGTAATCTTGAACCGTTGGAAAACTTCGGGGTAGAGAAGGGGAAGCATGACCATTTCCTTCAGCTTGTTGATATGATCGTCCAAACCACCTACACCGTCGAAGTTGACATTGGGATCAACCCCAAGTGGGTCGGAATCTGCTAGGGCTTTCTTGTCCTTCACCTTTCCGAGATTGGCTGGACCACCAGAAGCACCCATAGCTTGATTTGGGTCGGCATTGTGTGTTTGCGGGAACCCAAATCCAGGCGGTGCGGCAGCAGTAGGAGTCATACCAGTAAGTCCGCCGACCGGTCGTGGCATCTTCTGAACTTCTTCATCGCTACTATCTGAATCCATGCCACCTACTGCGCCCGCACCGCCCTCTGCACCACCACCAAAAGGACCTTGGGTGCTGAACAGGGTCCTGTAGGTCGATCGTCCACCCCGAGAGCGGGATTTCGAGATTGCTGGTCCAGCTTCATCATCATCGAATATGGCATTCTGCTCGGGGCGGATGACACGGTAGTCGATGGTCGTGCGGGCACGATTGCGCAGCTTGGGTGCTCCGTCATATGAGATACCTTGGTCTGTGTTATGTCTGTTCAGAGGGCGCCGGCGTCTGGACTGGCCAAGCTCTTCCAGTTCTTCGGCCAATTCGTCAGCGTCAAGGTCTTGCTCAGAAGAGTCTGAGTTGCGTCTACTGCGTTGAGACTTCGTCTTGGCCCGAAGGCGAGTTGACCTTCTTCCAGAGCCTGAGCCACTCTCTTCTGACGTGGAACGTTTGCCGTTGCCATTGTCCGATTCGAATATCTCCTCTTCTTCTTTCTCATCCTCTGCTCCTGGGTCGAAGTCGCTGCTCTCGTCTACAGCACGTTTTCGTTTCGCTGATTTTCCTCGAGACCTGAGATTACGGCCACCACGGGTGACAGGTCCCTCTTCATCAGAATCTTCTTCAGCAGCACCTTCATGCTGAGATTCTTTGACTACCCCTTCCATTGCCTCCTCATCCTCATCAGCCTCTTCCTTGGGTACCTGCGCGTCATGTTCTGGTGAGCCTTCGTTGCTAGCCTGTACCTGAGTTTCTTCTCCGCCAGGATTGTCATCTTGGTCTTCATCATCACGAATCATAGAGACCTCTTGGGAGGCTTCCATGATAGCGCTAGGATGTTCAATCGGAGGAGCTTTTGCTCCTCTGGTAGCACGCGAAATGATAGGGTCCGGGCTTCTAGTCCCTTGACGCACAATATTTACATGCTTCCCAGAGTCGGAGAGAGCCACAATAGGCGCCTCGATATCGTGGGAGAGACGGCTACTACGCCGGGCTCCAGGTATATCGGGTGTCTTCCCGCGACCAATCGATTTACTGCCAGTGCGAGTCCGCAGGTTTCGGCCTGAGGCATGTTCAGGCATCTTGAGCTTGACAATGAGAGAAGGCTTCTCGGGTTTCTCGACCGATGGTTTGGCTCTGCGGCGAGAAGACGGAACAAGCTCGTCTTCGTCGTCGTCGTCCTCTTCGGAGGGCGTAGCCTCGATCTCGTCCTCTTCGCTCTCCTCGTATTTGATCTCCTTCTTCGTAGCGCGCCGTACGCTTCGACCCGTGGCAGGGTTTATCTCGGGTTCCTCAGAAGAAGAGCGGTCGGTGAAGGAATCGTCAGATACAATTTCGTCGTCGTCGTCATCCACATCAGAGCCACTGTATTCACGGCGTTGGCGCTTGTGACTCTTCTTTTTTGCGTGGCTCGACGAGGGTCGGTTGCGACGGCGCTGTGGTGTTGGTCGTTCAGCGGCGTCGTAATCGAGATCTTCGGGATCGGACGCGTTAGGGTCGAAATCGAACTTTCTCTTCCCGCGGCTAGACATGGAGAGGGCGTCGTCACGCTGACTGGTATTCTGGAGAGAGGTTAGCAGTCTGGGCCGTCCGGGCGCGACAAGCGCAAGTGACGTACACCGCTCAGTATGAAATCCTCAGTGTTATGATGGCATCAGCCGCAGACAGGTCTATTCCTGCATCCGCGACAGTGAAAATGGCAATGCGTGCGATGTAGGCTTGGTGGCACGGCTATGTGTTGTTGTGGGTATCGAGGTCGAGTCGCGCGACGAGCTGCACCACGACACCGTGACAAGAACTGCAATTTGGGCGAAAAGCGCAGATTAAAGATGAGATGAGCCTAGAAGGCTGCAATAGGCAGACGTGGTGTGACGGCGATGGTCGGGTGCTGTTGATGTTCTCCGGGGTTGGGAGTTGGGGTTGCGATGCGATTCTCGCGCCAAGGCCACCAATCATTTGCTGCCTACATAATGAACTTTTTGGGCAACAGGGAAACCTGCCTTGCAACGCCTTCACAACGACAACAAAATGTTCATTTTATCACCCCATTTACACCACAATAGTTATTTTTGACCCCAAAAAACACTTCTAAGGGCCTTTATAAAGTTATTTCTCAGTGTTTTCGCCTCCTTGCAGCCCTCCTACCTTGATATTTCACAAATTCAAAAGTTCCATGTTGACAACCCTCGCTGCCGGTGATCGTCTGCAGGAACAAATGCGGCTCAAAAAGCTTAACGCCGTTAAACATGTCGATGTCATGGAAAAGTGTGGGGAAGACCCCAACGCACGTGCCGTCCACGTGCTTGAAACCACTCCACCTTCGTCCTGGATTGCCTTTCCATTAGTGCGAACATTTATAAAAAGAAGTCGATCTGGAAGTGAGTCTTCACTAATTTATTCTCCACAATCGAGGGTGCTCCTTAGAGACAGTCTCCCTCCGCCGAACATGGCACGTATGGCACATGCAATCGCAATAAATGACCAAACTCCACTTTGATCTACATGTACGCAAGAGTGGTTCCATTTATTGGTTTTCTTCCAGATTTTTGTTTAGCTGTTATTTACAGTTCAGGGCTCCCGCTTCGTAAACCCTTTGTGTCTAGCCGGTGGATGTCCGGAGATGTGTTCTGGGAGCAAGACCCTCACGTGATTATTTCGGGCGTGTACTTTGATAGCAACGAATGCTGTTAATCAAGGGGAAACACACGTCCATCCTGCATATTCAATTCAAATAATCTGTTCGTGTACCTGTGTCATATTTAAAGCATCAAAATGCATCGTAAGAAAGAAAATAGGCTATTCCGTACTCGCGTAAAATAATTCCATTAACTTCGCATTGCGGTACTTAAAGGACCCAGTGGAAATAATTGAAATGATCACTACATTAGGATGCATTGTAAATGCAAAAGTAGATACGAACGGTTTTGGTGTTGCAATTTTCGCCCGCCCGTTCCTTGCTGGGCTCTCGTGTCGAGGAAAGCTCGCGAAACAAGCGTGCAAGCCTCGATGTCAGTCGACCCCCTCCAAAACAAAGTGACTTCAATGTACCTAATGCCTAGAAGAATATACCACAATATCAATAGCTCTGTTAACATCTTTAAATTCAAATTTAAATGCTCTCTTCATCTTCCAGGAGCAATGGAGACCCCAACAACATTTACTTGTTCCCAATTTGTCCGCGGCATAGGAGCCGGGGTCTATTGACACTATAGCACAGCCACGAAGTTTCCCCGTGTGTCCTCCATATATTTACAATGATTTACAGAGTACTTTTACAGAATTGATGCACATGATGCAAACTGCTACTTCTAATGGTGCAGCTAGTCAAAACAGACATTGCAGCAGGCGCATACGATTCAGTCCAATCGAATAGCCAAGGCCTCCCCCTCCCAAAAGAGCTCCAGAAACATCACTCAAATAATCCTAAGCCTAATGTTCGCTGATAATGCGGTCAATAGCTGGCTCAATAGTTAGTACGGCCTAAACACTCAGTGTGTGACCACAAACCTTTCCCATCTTCTCTCAGCCAGCCCGAGCAGTCAATTTTCCACTTGTCTCCATGAACGCGCACCTCTGCAATACCGAAGCGCAGAACAGCGAACTTGAACCTCAAGAAAAACGAAGTCCACTTTTGCTGAACCCAGCGAGCGGATAATTCCCATACACGTGGTATTACGAACATCTGTGCCAACTCCTCATCATAGAGGCTCTGTCGTCGTGCTCTTTCTGCCTCTACCAATTCGGCCACCATCGGGTTGGTCTTCTCCGAGATCGTAGCGTCTCCAATATGGGAAACTATAATTCGCTCTTTCACCCAAGGCAAGTTCCTAACCCGCATGCGTAGCTGAACCGGGCCGCCCATGATACCGGGGATGACTTCTAGAGACTGCATACGCCGAGCCGGGGCATTGGCAATGTAAAATCCAATGATGACGAAGGCAATTCCAACAACAATATATGTCGGCCTAATGAAACCTGAGAGACCTTGATACTTCAGATGATCTTGGAAGTATATGGCATATAGTCCAGTTCCAATCCAGAGACCTGCAACGCCATAAACCGTTAGCAGGTAATACCTGTTCTTCGGGGCTTGGTATAGCAAGACGGGTTCTCGCGTCTGTACGACAGTTCGCAGGACGGGGTCGGAACTGATGAACGTTCGAACGCTCGAGGTGTTCGTCCTATGGCCATACTGATATCTCCGAGGAAGCGACGAAGAAAAGAACCGTGTAGATCTGAATGCGAGCGGCTGGACAGATTGCGATCGGGAAGAGAAAACGACGGCTCGAAAGGACGATGGTAGCCGGAATTGCTGGTGGAGGAAGCTTGTGAAGCCCCGTGAGAAGGTGGACATGCTGTAGCACGGGTCAATTCGACGTTCTGAGCTGTATGGAGTGGCACATATTACATTCAAAGCGAATCTGTCCCTGAAATAACAGAGCTCAATAGGGCGAAAGATGCGGTTGGAAGCAATTCGCGTAGGTGGGCATTCACGCCATTGCTTTTGGAAAATGTCCGGATCGGGGTGGCCCAAGCGCCAACTCCGAATGTCGAAGTCTCAACAACTTGGGGTTCTTCAACAATCTCAGCGACAGGCTTCACGCTCCAACTCCCCCAACACAGTGCTCACGGCTGCCTTCGTCGGTCAATTGGAATCCATGGCTTCTATAGCTGCAGCATGTAGGGTGTCGCTGCGAGCTGCGACACAGCAACTTCGAAATCATGAAGCACGAAGAGGTAAGAGCTCTGCACCTTGGGATCGGAGTGGACTCTAACAGATGCATTGCAGCTTTCCATCCTACCAAAGCCTCGCTAGTTGCTCAGAACTTCAATATGCCAGCGCTGTCTCCGACGATGACCGAAGGCAATATCGCGGCTTGGAGGGTCAAGGAAGGTACGGATACAACAAACCCAACAGGATAGAGCAAAGGCGCGGTGCATTCGAGGGGTCGGGGTATATTTAAGGGATAAAAATCCTTGTGATTAGAGCGTACCCCAGATTCTGCAGAATTGTGCAAGCCTAAGATATCTAAACTGAGGGATTCAATAAAAGTTCCTGGGAACGCATGGCTAACCATGACAAGGTGATTCCTTCGTTGCTGGCGATGTCCTGCTGGAAATCGAGACAGATAAGGCTCAGATGGATGTGGAGGCACAAGACGACGGCATTGTAGCCAAGATCATCGTATGTCAACTATTTTGCTCTTCATAATGGTCCCTTCTATACTAATGAATCTTACAGCAAGGGGACGGCTCAAAAGCAGTCAAAGTTGGTACTAGAATAGCAGTAACTGCGGAGCCAGGTGATGACCTGGCCTCACTGGATATTCCCGCAGAGGATGGTCCAGCACCACAGAAGGCAGAGGCTCCTAAAGAACAGCCAAAGGAGTCCCAGCCTGTTCCTAAGGAGGAGCGGACCTCAGCGCCATCTTCAAGCTCGGGTGCTTCAGGCAAAGCCCAAAAGCAGACGTATCCATTGTACCCCTCAGTACAGCACCTTCTCAAAGAGAGTGGTCTACCAAAGGAGGAGGCAGACAAGATCCCCGCCACTGGACCCAATGGCAGATTGTTGAAAGGTGATGTTTTGGCCTATATTGGACGCATTGACCGTTCTTATGCAGCGGAATCCGCCAAACGAATTGCCAGCCTTGGACATCTCGATTTATCGAACATCAAGCCTGCGGCAAAGAAAGAAACTCCAGCCAAGAAAGCCGCCGCCGAACCTCCTGTACCCGTCGAGCCCAAGGAACTACCTCAAGTGGAGGTGGCAGTCCCCATTTCTCTTGAAGCTGTTCTTGAGTGCCAGAAACGTGTAACAAAGTCCATTGGAGTACACTTGCCCCTCTCGGTATTTATCAATCGCGCTTCAGAACTTGCGAACGAAGAACTTCCCAAGTCAAAGACATCCGAGCCTTCCGCTGATGAACTGTTTGACGCAGTTCTTGGGCTCGATAAGGTTGCTGGAAAGAAGTACTCTCGAGGAAATTTCGTTCCGCAGATGAAGAGCGTTCAGCCAAGGTCTGCGCTGAAGGCTTCAAAGTTGCCAAAGCCGGACGTGCTAGATCTTCTGGCGGGCAAGAAGCCCCTAGCGCGTGCAGCTAGGGCGCCTGTGGTCGGCGGAGCGGAGATGGCTATGGACGTTATCAGCGTACATGTGCCTAAAGGGGACGAGAACAGAGGACTCGTCTTTCTGGAGCGAGTCAAGGCGGCTCTGGAGGATCAGCCTGGCCGGCTGGTGGTATAAGTAGGCACGTTTGGTACTTGATCATATAGCGGCTGTACATTACTACATGTTTACTAGACCGATGGGGTGCATTTTGGAGATGTGAGCCTCTTAATGGAATTATCTTTTTGTCTTTGATGCAAGAGGACCAGCAATTACTTTGTAGCACTCTTTTGCTATTTGAGGTCATACGACCCGTCAACAGCCCGTCCGAATTCTCCACTCGCCCATGGCGCAACACAGCCGCTAGTGGGTCGGATCGGAATGTCGTCAAGTTCCGGGTGCTCGAGATGAGCCGGGCCAGCGCGCGAGGGATTGATGAGGGATGAGTGGTTGCGTGTACAGCGTGTGCGCGAAGGATGCTGTCCACCAAAGCGGTGTTGTTGAGACGCATGTGTCGAACTGAGGACGAGGGAGGGTAGAAAAAGGAAAGAAATACAGCTAGAGGTTGCGTGATGTGCCCCGGAGACGACCGACTGCTCGCTGGTCCCAGATTCCGCGATGCGAAGCTTCGCGCGCACTTGTAACACGTCAGGCTGTGGGCGAACGGCTACGCTAAGTTTTTTTGACACGCAAAGTTTCTTTGGTCCGCCGCCATCGATTCGACGAGGATCTCCGCAGAGCCTCAGGGGCGCCGGCAGATGCATCGCAATACCGCGATTGCAGACGGAGCCAGACTTGACCCCAGGTTACAAGACCCGGTGGTGCATGGAGCATGGAATGGGCAATTTATCCCCACGCCACGGCCCCAGACTTTTCGCCAGCGCCAGGCGGTGTGCGTTGCGAGTGTGGTAACATAAAATCCCTCCACCAAGAAAAATAATATCAGAATGGGGGTCGGCGTTGCGCGCGAAAACCTCGCACAGTCAGCTGGCCCGCCCGTTGGCCGCCGCTCTCTTCCCAGTGCCCGTAGCGCGTCGTGTTAGTCTTTGCAATTGACAATAGCTCACACAAAGCACATTTGCTGCGCACGGCGGTTTTGCTTTTGCCATTGAACCTGTCCCGTGCCTTCCCCACGCTTTCTCCGAGTCCCCGCCGCTAAAGCCGTCCTGTGCCCTGGCAATAAAAATTGTCTAAGCTCCGAGCTCGCACCTCACACGGTCTCGAGCTATCCAACTCGGCACGTTGGCCGACTCACCTACCACCTATCTCATCGCCTCCTCAGATTCCGAATTTCACCTCCTTCCGAGCCCAATTGCTCCTCGTCGTCCGTTGAGCTTCTCCATTTCCTCTCACCATGGCGACCGTAAAGGAGCAGGTCGGTGAGGTCCTCTTGGGCACCTCCGACGAGCCCCAGCTCTCCCAGCTCACGCGCGCCGCCTTCATGAAATTCGCCCACAAGGACGAGAAGACTGGCGAGTACTTCCTCGGCGAGAACGAGTTCATTGATGCCGTTGCGCCCGAGAGCGAAGACTACGTACTTCACCTCCAATCCCCGTTGCAATGTGTGGAGTCATTCAGGCTAACGGACTTTGCCTCCGAAGCACAAAATCAAGCGCTATCAGTACGGCATCCTATTCCTCGTAGCAGACCGCAGCAAGCAAGGCAAAGTCAGTATCCACGACTGGGCCGTTTTCCAGAACCTCCTTGCCAAACCAGACGCCGAATATGAAGTCATCTTCCGGTTCTTTGACAAGGAGAGGACAGGTTACATAAACTTTGACGACTTCTACGCCACATGGAAGATACACAAAGGCGAAGATAGCTTACCTTTCAACTGGGAAGGCGAGTGGGCAAGTCTCTACATTGGATCTAAGCAGAAGCGTCATGCCATGACCTACCCTCAGTTCGCCCAGATGCTACGAGGTTTACAGGGCGAGCGCGTCCGACAAGCATTCATGTACTTCGACAAGAACAGGGACGGTTTCATAGAGCCGGAGGAGTTCCAGCGCATCATCCACGAAACAGCAAGCCATAAGCTTTCTGACTACCTTCTCGAGAACCTCCCCACCCTCTGTAATATCTCAACTGGAAGCAAAATTTCATACGCCAACGTGCGTGCCTTCCAGAATATGATCCAGCAGATGGATATGGTTGAGTTGATCGTTCGCAACGCAACAAACAAAAGCTCCGACGGCAAGATTACTCGTACAGATTTCTTGAACGAAGCCGCCAGAATCAGTCGGTTCAACCTTTATACTCCCATGGAAGCTGACATTCTCTTCCATTTTGCTGGCCTTGACGAGCCGTCCGGCAGGCTGGGCTTGAGAGACTTTGCTCGAGTGCTCGACCCGTCGTGGCACACCGCATATTCAATCGGAACCAGCGCAATTGCTGACGCTGGTCAGAAAGCTTTTGCCGGAACCAAGTCTATCATGCACGACATTTTAGAGTCCGTTCACCATTTCGCGCTTGGTTCGCTGGCCGGTGCGTTTGGTGCTTTCATGGTATACCCCATTGATTTGGTGAAGACCAGAATGCAGAACCAGAGAAGCTCGGGTGTCGGACAGGTGCTGTACAAGAACTCGATAGATTGCGCAAAGAAAGTCATAAAGAACGAGGGTGTCAAGGGCCTCTATTCAGGAGTGCTTCCGCAGCTCGTTGGTGTAGCTCCAGAGAAGGCTATCAAGCTGACTGTAAACGATCTCGTCCGTGGAAAATTCACAGACAAGGCCACTGGCAATATCTGGTTAGGCTGGGAGTTCCTGGCAGGTGGTATGGCAGGTGGCTGTCAAGTGGTAAATAATGCCCCATTTTCTTTGAATGTGGCCTAGAGATACGTATATGGTAACACGACTTACAACAGGTCTTCACAAACCCGCTCGAGATTGTCAAGATCAGATTACAAGTTCAAGGAGAGATGGCGAAGGTTGCCGACGGCACACCCAAGCGCTCAGCAATGTGGATTGTCCGCAATCTTGGTCTTGTAGGACTGTACAAGGGAGCTAGCGCGTGTCTGCTACGTGATGGTAAGCTTTTTCTCTCTACAGTCACTAGTCATTGAGTGAATGTCATCTGCTCACATATTGTGTGCTCAGTTCCTTTCTCCGCGATCTACTTCCCTGCGTACAGCCACTTGAAGCGAGACTTCTTCGGCGAAAGTCCTCAAAAATCCCTTGGTGTTCTGCAAATGCTCACAGCAGGTGCGATTGCCGGTATGCCTGCAGCATATTTGACTACACCTTGCGATGTCATCAAGACCAGATTGCAAGTGGAGGCACGAAAGGGGGAGGCCACCTACAACGGTCTTAGGCACTGCGCCAGAACTATCTGGCAGCAGGAAGGATTCAAGGCATTCTTCAAGGGTGGGCCGGCGCGTATTATGCGATCATCCCCTCAATTTGGTTTCACTCTTGCTGGTTATGAGGTACTTCAACGGTATGTCTATTTCACAAGATTTAGGATTTGGAGGGAGAATGAGTGCCACGTTGTTTGATTGGGAACTCAGGAGATATAGTTTGCTAACGAATTTCGACTACAGTGCGCTGCCCATGCCAGGACACGCAGAAGACGAGGGCCCCCGCGGACATGTCGAGCCCGGAGTTGGCCTTGCAGAGGCCAAGGCGCCTTTGCCGTACCTTCGCAGCCGGAACGCGCTCAAGGTTATCTTAGATCTAGACGAGAACTTTGGCCGACCCAAGTTGCCCGCTGGCACGACATTCACCGGCATCCCAGGATTTGGCGGCAAAGCACAGCAGCAGTAAGAGCAGATGAGACCAACCATTGAGACCCTCCAACTAGCTCTTTGAGTAAGCGGAGGGAGACAATGGAGGGGGGAGCAAGACAAAAATGCGGTTGCGATGGAGGGGTAAAATGGGATTGGACACGGATACTCGCGTTTGGCATAACGGGAGTACCTTACGAACCATCATATTTTTGTTCTTCAAGTTATGGCGTTTTCTGCTTCTGGGGAGTGTTTATCTCTTTTTCCTTTTCGTTTTCTGTTTGCTCAACGTCTTTTCTCGGGCCGTGACAAAACCCCTCATCAGCCGCACATGGATGTGGGGGGTTCACCAACGAGGCGTTTTCCCGATGCGGCGATTGGATGCATGCAAAAAAGGGTGGTGAATGTGGGCATTTGTCGAGCGACACAATAGAACGGTAGACGCATACACGCAGAGACACTGACACCAAGAGAGCGAGATGTACGATAGGCGTAGCAAGACGCCTGGCCTAGTGGACAGGCAAAAAAAAAAAAAAAAGCAATACATCCTAGCGCAGGAGGGCGATATGAGTAGAAGGAAGGTCAGGTAGGCAGAACAGGGCAAACTTGGGATCTGAGTGGTGCGCGGCAACGGGATGAGACAAAGGATGGGGATGAAGCTTTGTCTCGTCGAGCACATATTGACGGACAGCAACGAGTGCTTAGCAGCGAGCGACTGGTGTGCAGGTACAATACATAGTCAGAGCCGTGCCATGCATGGAAGCGCAGAGTCGGGTACTATAGATGGGGGTATTTTTGGGGGAAGGGGAGAGGGAGGGGAGGAATAGCATAACATAGGCTGGGCAAGGCAAACAGGCAGTTAATATATATCTACGTCTCTATTCGGGAATGGGGGTTCTGCAAGTGGATGGGCATCCTAGTCGCAGCCATCGCGCAGTGAGCCATGCAATGCAGTTGCGAGGTGTTGCTTTGCAGCTGGAGCTCGCACGCAAACGGCCAACAACGCACGCATGGCAGCCAGCAGCCAACAGCTACGTAGTAGGTACGAGGGAATGCTAGGAAGCAAGCGAGCGAGCCACAGCGGGAGCGGGATGATGATGATGATGATGATGATGATGATGATGATGACGGTGCTGATCAAGACGGTGATTATGGCGCAGGAGATTATTACACAGATCGCGAGGGGGTGATACTGAACGGATGGGGCAAAGGTACGCAGGAGAGGTACCTAGTCTGGCATTAGGAACACAGGTAATGGTGCGAGGGCGTGCAGTGGGGGCGGAAACAGGACTAGGCTTGAGCTTGTTTACACACATGATTGATTGACTGATTGATTAGGGAACTTGTGCACGTAGGTGGTAAGTAAGTAGATCTATCTAGCCCTTGAGATCACCAGGGACAGAAGCGAGGATGACGGAGAAATGGGGAAGGGACGAGACGAGACGGGACGAGCAGATGGGCAGGCACACGGACAAGACAAGCACAACAAGAATGCGGGGAAGGTGCTAAAGTGCCAAAGTGCCAAAGTGCTAAAAGAAGGCCCGGCCGGCTGGGGACTAGCGAGCGAGGAACAAGCAGCAAGCCAGCAAGCAGAGGCAGTTGGCCATTAGTGCGGCAATGGCAGTAGTAGATAAACAGACTGACTGATTGATAACAGCACCAGAGCAGCGAGCAAGGTTGAGCTTGAGGCCAAAAAGCGCGCAAAGACCAGATCAGACCAGAGGGCTGCCAGCAAACGGAGAACGCAGCAGGAGTGGACAGACGTGGACAGGATGGGACAGGATGGGACAGGGTAGGCAGCCGGTGAAGAGTCCGTGAGCGGGCGCGGGAAGAAAGCAGGGAAGGCACCGGGCGCCCATGTTGTTGCTGGGGTAGAGGGTCCGCCCAATCCGCTAAGCTTAGCTCTCGGCCCTGTGGACAGTACATAACAGCCCAGTACGGTATCAACGCATATCTAGAGCAGCCGAAGGCGGAGAGGATAGCGTCGCGAGAAAGTGGCTAGTAGGTCAAGCAGCAGCACGGCAGCCCAGAGCAACCCTAAGGAAAGCCCTCTGGTGCGGTTCTGCGCGGGACAACAGTACCAGTAGTGGGCATGTAGGTACAAGTAAGTAAGTAAGTACGGTGTTCGAAAGCACGGGCCCCTAGCCACACGCAGCAACGCCCCCGCTTTGGCGAAAGGCAGGCAGTACAGGTAGGCAGTAGTGTGAAGGAGTGGTGAGTGGTGGGGGGTGAGTGGTGAGTGGGCGCTGGGGGGGCAGTGAGCGCTGAGCAACCGCAACCGCATCGAATGAGGCTGATGGAGCCGCGAACCCGCTCAAACCCCCCAATCCAATCCAATGCCAACCCCAACTCCCCAAAGCCAATGGCAACGGCCCCGTCTGCGCGCCCACTGTAAGCTTCTCCCGCTGCGCCTCCAGCGTCCAGGGCAGCGCAGCCAGGCTCAGGCTCGTGAAGGACTGCTGGTGCTGCTGGCTTTCAAGGCTGGCCGTCCGGTTCGCTCTTTTCTCTTCTCCTCTCTTCTCGCTCTTGCCCTCTTGCCTTCTTGCCCTCTCGCCCTCTCGTGCTGTTGATGGCCTTGCACTCTCCTCCGTCATCCCTTCCATCTCCATCTCCATCTCCATCTCCTCCACCCTCTCCACTTCTCCGCGCCCGCCTACCAGCCCTTCCAACGCTTGTAACGGCGGCCTGCCCATGACGGACGGTCTTTTCTACTTCCATTCTATTCCCCGTCCCGTTTCCATCCCAGCGGTCCATACCCCCCACCACCTCCAACTCCATCAGCCTCCATCATCTCCTCTCGCCCACCGCGGCATCCTCGACGACAGTCCTCGCTGACTGCGGTCCTGCTCCTGCTGCACCCGGCGAGCGCTCGCTGCGCCCTGCCTCTGCCTGTCCTAATGCCCAAGTGCGCTCTCTCTATCCGCCAGCGCCTTGGTTGACCCGTCTTTGATGTTGCTCATTGGCAGTCCCTCTCCCCCGCCTGAGCTGTGAGGCTGAAAGTTAGTCGTCGCACCCTCGGGTACGTTTTCCTTTCTCACAGAGCCGCTTCGCCGCCGCGGCTCTCGTTCTCGCTCCCCTCCATCTGCGCCCCGTCTTTTATTTCTCTAGTCTCCTGCATTACCTTCTCTCTCCACACAACCCCCTTCCCCCTTCCCCCTTTCCTGGGACTGCTGTTTCTGTATTACACTGAAACAATGTAAACTCCCTCTTTTGGCACTGCCTCCGCTGTTTTGTCTGCCGTTCCGTCGGCCGACGATCCGTCCACGAGCCTCAGCCTTAAACACACTACACCACACAACTGCTCCTTACGAAACACTTCCGCCCGCTCACTCCCCCGGGCACACCTCTTAGAGCCGCATTCCCTTCTAGAATACCTACTCTTCTTCTCGCTTCTCTTCTTGTCCCGATCTCTTGTCCATCTTGGCTTCAAACCCACACAAAACATGCATGCAATAAACATTTGTGCTGACACTCCCCGCAGACCACCGTCAAGAGACTGGTCTCGTTGTGACACCCTGCTACTTGTTCTACTGCTCGCAAGAGCATTCCCCGGAACGCCCAAACCTAATTCATCACGCGACCTACTGTGCACTTAAATTACTACATTGTTACTACTCCTCCCAAGCATAAAATATTATCACTTCTTCTGCTCCTCTCTTCTGGTCTTTGATGAACTGAGGCCCTCGTCAAGCCTCAGCCCCATCGACATATGTCCTTCAATTACGACTCCGACGACGCCATCCCACACTCCCCCGGCCTCGAACAAGTGGTTCCCAGAGCAACGCCATCGCCTTCGCCGCCTCCCATTGTGACTCACCGCGTTATCATCCGTTCTCCCAATCAGAACGTCAGTTCTCCTTCCTCCCGAAGACGCAAGAAGTCTAATCGGCGCAAGACTCAGCCCACCCAAGGAGACTGGGTTCTCATTCGGGAAATGGACCCAAATCAACCTGAAATCGCCGAACAAGTAAGAGAACGAGCTCTTAATTCCGATTCTGGTTCTGAATCCGACGAAGACGAAATGGACGAGCAGCCGCAGATCGCAGAGCCTATGCCTTCTGGTCCAATGCACCAGGTGGACGCCCAAAAAGCCGTCCAAACAGCCCGAAATGCCCTCAACCTGGTAACTCCTATACTGCTAAATAATGCGTCGACCAAAAATGAGATGCCGCCGCCGTCTCATCGAGATTCAGGAGTCGATGTAGAACATGCAAATAAAGCCAATCTCGGGGTAGACACTTCTGCACTGCGCAAAACTTCTGTTGATGCAGATAGTGCTTTCCCCACCAGAAATGGCGATGGGCCCCTCCATACCAACAATCTGTCAATATTAGCAGGAACATCCCCCAAATCCTTAGAAAAGCGCCATGAGCCGATTACGAATGGTCTTCATCACAAGCTCCCAGAACTGCAAACTCACCATTCCCCAGCTTCAGACGGGCGTGCTAGATCCCCCGATGATAGACAGTTGCCACCATTTAGTGCCTTGAGCGAGATAGCCGACACTGTGCTAAGCGAACAAGAATCCAACAGAGCAAATAGTTTTAGTCATGGCCATCGACAATCAGTGTCTTCAACAGGACAGTCGCCGACATCAATGGCACGGCAACTTTCGATCAGTTCACTCTCGCCAGGATCCGCTTTTCCACCCCTTAGCGCTTCCTCTCCCATCAGTGGCAGTAGTGATGTCTTTTTGAGATCAGGGCACCATACTCTATTTTCCACTCGAAGACCTTCACAAGCCTCTGATACCGGCCCGCCATATTCCGCATCGATACATTCTACGGCTACGAACGAAAGCTATCAAAGCTCAGATGGACTAAGCCCCAGCTCGCAGCCAACTCCCATAGAACACCGACATCGCTTAGCCAGTCTAGACAGTGCATTGACCTCAAGAACACTACCGCCGCCTATCAGCGGACCCAACATTTCACATATTCCTCCGCACGGATCAGGGGCTTTCAAGTGTGAGCATCCAGGCTGCAGTGCGGCCCCTTTCCAGACGCAGTACCTTCTGAAGTATGTTTAATTCTCTCTGCACAGCACGGCTTTTCCTTTCCTCGTCTACTTCACCCTCAATTTTCAAGGCTACTACTAACTTTCCTACCTATTAGCTCTCACGCAAACGTGCACTCACAGAGTCGACCCCATTACTGTCCAGTTACCGGGTGTTCGCGCGCCGAGGGTGGAAAAGGGTTCAAACGGAAGAATGAGATGATTCGACATGGCCTTGTGCATCAGTCCCCGGGTTACGTCTGTCCATTTTGTCCAGATCGAGAACACAAATATCCGCGGCCGGATAATCTACAAAGGTGCGCCCGCCAGCTTAAGAGAGAATTTGTCTCCCTCTGATCACAAATCTAATATTTGTCATGTCTACAGGCACGTTCGCGTCCATCATGTCGATAAGGACAAGGATGATCCCCAGTTACGTGAAGTTCTGGCACAGCGTCCGGAGGGCGGTAGCCGAGGACGACGAAGACGAGTCAGTTCATCGCAACTGAATGAGATTTCAAGCCTAACAATATGACAGACTTCATCGTGATTGCTAGCGTCATCTTTTCATGTTGGCACACGACAAGACTTTTTCCATGCCTTATTGATCGCACAGCGCCACGATTTTGACTCAAACGTTTCCCCAACTTTTCTCTATCAATGCGCGTATAATATTCTAGCGTTCTTCTTCATATGAATTAGTCTATGACGGTACGATCTTCCGTACTCTGGCGTTCTGGATGAGCGATTTCAGGATATCCAGCAGCTCTTGGTCAAGGAGATGCTTCATGTCACGCTACTGTCATATATTTCTGTCTGCTCCCAATGATTCTGGATTTGATGTCTATGGTTTGTAATTTCCTTTACTCCTATTTGTTCTTCTTATTCCATTCTCCCTTACTATTATTACTCGTCTTTCTATTCTTTCTGTCTGTCGCTACTAGACTCTCTTACTTTGGCTCACGCTAGTCCCTGGAACTCGCCAGGTGGGTGCGGCAGTGCTATGTGGAACAAGAAGAGAAAGGGAGGGTTGTATTCGTTCGCTTGCTTGCTTCTTATATATACCACTATTTGCTATACTTTGGTGGGAGGAGTGCGAAGGGCCAAGGAAACAGGTTGGAGTCAAAGCTTGCAATATGCTTATGAAATGGGAGGCTAAAATGAGGCGTCTGTTATCGGAGCTGCAGACTCTGTAGAGGATGTGAAGGCTCCCCTCTTTCTATTATATATCAGCGGGTTGGATCGTAAACGAGCCATGCCAAATGCAAAGCTTTTCTTCGGGCCGGGGCTGCACAATGCAAGACCCTGATTTCTTTTCTAAGTCTTTTTTTTTTTTTTTTGGAATGCTACTGTCGTGATTTCCGTGAATGATCTTGTTTGTTGTTAGGTCCTGTTCGGTTTTTTTTACTTTTTGGGGAGTATTTTCAAGAATTGCTGTGAATATTCACTAATTACTAACATTTATAGAAGTCTAGTGTTATTCGCAACTGAACGATGCGACCTATCTCCTCTCCAAAGATTCAAAGTATCATACATCTCAAACCCGAAAGTCTGGCTAGGTAGGTAAAACTACAGTCACATTTCATGCCCTTTGGCTTGTGGAAGCCAACAGTACAGCTTCGACCAGGTAAGAGACTGTTTTCTTAGTTGCTTGACTTGATGGTGTATTGGAAGTGAGAAGCAAGCAAGGTATGTATAATAGGATCTATTATTACAAGAATATTTTCCTTGAAACGTGCATGGGCGGATACTGCGAGTATGTGGTAGGGCAGACGGTGTACATGCATACAGTATACACACCGTTTAAACCAGGACAAGTAGATTAAGAGATCAGCGCGATCGACCCCGAACATAACGGGACGGACCGGTATTTGTCACCTCGGTTCTTTTTAGGCATGTCCTTTTCAATACCGTCCAGCGTAGCCGAATGTCTGGATCGGAAGTGGACGTTCTAAAATGGTACTCAGACGACAACCTAAGAATATATGCTACCATTATTATGTATGCAAAGGTAGTCCCGTGCCCCTCTCCCCGCGCTCCTGCCGGCTATCTGGATTCTGGCTCAAGTATTGCATATACGTATGTACGCTGTACTGTATGCTGTACGTACAGACATAACTGTACCAGAGCCTCGATCGACGCTAATCCCGGCACTCGATCCTTCCGGTCCGGGAAAAGGAGACCGCTGGCTTGGGAATGAATGATGCGTCGGGTGGACAAGACAAGATGCTTGTTTGTATTGAGTACCGAAGATGGGAATCAGTCGAGCGGCAAGCGAGCTGGGGCTGGACCCATTCATACTCCATACTACTAAATGCTCTCTGCTTGCCGTGCCCCCAAAATTGGAGAATCGTCGAAAGGCTACAGGCATGAGGCGAAGGTGTGAGTTGCTAATTTTGGATACCCGCTTGGGTGTTTTTGGTTGATATATATTGTTCCACGCGGAGCGAGTGCACATGGGCGTTTCGTTCACTGCCTGCTAGACTAGCAGCCGAACCAGAAGAAGAAGTTCGCCCTAACCTGCATTCTCTCCCACATGATCTCAACACGAAGACTGTACTTCCCAAGGCAGAATATACCACCCCCTGGTGTTGGACTGAGATAGGGTTGGATGAGTGTGTATGATATGTCTCCGCTTCAGTTAGGCAGGTGCGAGGCGCCGGGTAAAATGGATATACCTAGTAGATACATGTCCATGTCCATGTCCATGGATATCAGATGGGGGATAGTAGAGTTGACGTATGGTGTGGTTCGATTTTTTGGGGGCGGCGAACTTGTTTTTGCTTACTCTTTTTGTGTCACGCACTGAAGTGTGAGCCAGTAGAGTATGCCTGGGTCGTGCAGTGTGGATTTGTTGGTGCAGTGGGTTGCGTTGCATGGCGCGAAGTGAATGTGAGTAAAATTTTAGAGGATTTGATTTGGGACATTGTTTATGCAAAGAGTGGGGCACTTGGAGTTCGAATCATGTCAACCGGTTACTAAAGAAGAGGAAGTTTTATTTGGGGAGTAGCTTTTGCGTTTGTAGAATAGTCTGGAAATACGTAACAGATGGTCGAAGCCACCAAAGTTTCCTCACGAGCTGTTCAGGCTATCTACAGTTCAAGATATCGGAGTTATCAAATCAAGTCATATCTAGTTACCTTTTTCTTGATCAAAGGTACGTTAAAGTCAACTAAATGGTTTGATTCTGGACTTTTTCTCGGCACCAGCGGAAGGCACTGTAGAGGGTTGAACCAGTATTTATCAATTACGCTACATATATGCGGAAGTCATACATATGCTTACTCACAAAGTTTCGCGATGGTCACTGAACGAGGGTCTCGGTTAGGATAGTGGAATCGCCAGTGTCGATTAAAAGAGGATTGGGTGATGTCTGTAGAGCGCCCGGGCGAAGCGACGAATATATGTAACCTAGAGATCAATGTCTGACACATGTCTGCTAGATCGGCAGATATTTTCTCCTACTGCTTCAGGGGTTTAGCGTGACGATGCTGAGTGATATATGAGAGCAAGATTCAACAACATGGACCTAATGTTATACATCCCAAATGCAGGCCAAGTCACGGTAGTATTATGGATGAATTTATCAAAAGTTACCCTTTTTGGAAGGTCATTGCTTCATGTACCTAGACGGATGCATAGACTAAGATACACCATTGCACGCCCGTAAAGAACCCGTATGCCTGTGAAAAGAACCTTCTTCGCCCAATGCCATCTAATACCGCTTACCCTCGCGAAGCACATCGGAGTACTCCTCCAGGGGAGAACGTTGCAATTTCGTGTGGCTCCATAGGTTTGGAGTCAGGAAGCCGTAGGAGTTGGCAACGGCTACGAAGGTAGCCTTGAGGGTGTTCTCGAGGGTCTTGGTGGAGCCAGAAGAGGCAGTGTAGACGTCCTGGACACCAGCAAGCTGCAACAGACGCTTGACAGCGGGGGAAGCGACGAGGCCGGTACCACGGGGAGCAGGAATGAGACGGACAGTGACGGAGCCGCACTTGCCACTCTCCTTGGTGGGGAGCGAGTGAGGTTCACCGAGGTTGGTACCCCAGTAACCTCTTCGGATGGGGACGACGCTGAGCTTGGCGATGATGATGGCGGCGCGGATGGCAGTTGCGACTTCCTTGGAGGTCTTGATACCGAGACCAATGTGGCCCTCGGAGTCACCAATGACGACGATGGCTTTGAATCGGGTACGCTGACCGGCACGAGTCTGCTTCTGGACGGGCTTGATCTTCATGACCTCGTCCTTGAGCTTGGGCAGGAAGAAGTCGACGATTTGGTACTCCTTGATGGGGAGAGAGTGGAGATAGCTGCGAGTATATTAGTCTGCCTCCTCGAACGAAAATTTCTGGTGTTGTAGTGCGTCAACGTACATCTCCTCCATGCTCTTAATCTTGCCAGCCTTTACGAGACGGCCAAGCTTGGTGACGGGCTGCCATTCCTTTTCCTGTGCCAATTGTCAACACTCCGCAGTAAATTTTGTATAGCCATTTGTGCATACCTCGCTCTTGCCGCCACGGCGACCACGGCCGCGTCCACGACCGCGTCCACGGTCTCCTCCACGGTCGCCTCGAGAACCAAATCCTCCGCGAGGTGCGTCAGCCATGTTGTATGTGGGTGGGGAGGAACGGCTGCTAAGGAGGAGAAATTAGCGGCTGGCTTGGTTGTAGAACGAGGAAAAGGTGAGAACGTACAATTTGGTTTTGCTGAGGGTTAGTGCTGTTGTCGCGATGATTGTCCGTCGTCGAACTCCAAATTTCGGGTGCAAGGTGGGCTGCCAAGATTGTCTGTTAAGCGAGACTATCACGTGCTTGAATGGCTGCTCCACCACCAATCTATGCCAAGACTGCTCTGTATTTATCAGTTCGGTGCTTTGCGAAAGAAGTCAAAACTACCGTTATATTTTGAGATGAATAGAACCTGTCATATCTAGTCCCTTGGTTCTATCTTGATGCTTCTTGCAACTTTCATGTCCGTTACTCCTTGAGTATAATGTTGCGGCATCGACTGTAAGGTATCGTTGGCGTCATGGAAGCATTCCTAGAACTTTACTAAATCCTTGTGTAGTGAAATCTGCATCCTGTAACATTATCTGCGTATTTACCTAGGTGGTAAGCTAGATATTATCGAACATAGAAGCCTTTGGAGGCTTTCACGCGACTTCAACAGTCACCTGCACCTTCCACTCGGCACATGAAAGCTCGAGCCAGGCTGCGATGACCCCCCGAGCTCTCTGATTCGCTCACATGCTTAGGTGACAACCTGCATGAGCTCACCAGGACATGTCAACACTACGGTGAGCTTCAACAGCTCGCAGCTCGTTTCCTATCAGCTTCACTCCTTCTGCCATCTCTGCAATGTCTATGTTCAAGTCGATGCTTGGTTCGCTCTCTCCTCCTCCCCGATTCCGAGATTCATTCGAGGACCCTCATGCACACGATCATGAGCTTCCGCTCTACAACTCTCCACCCTCCCCGCGCGTCCCTCCGCCGATAGCTTCGACAGTCCTTTGGACTGCTCCTACAGCCAAGCTGTCACCACCTCCCCGAGTTCCTGACGATTTGCTTGCGATACAACGACGAGCTCGGCATCTCGAAAAGCAGCTTCAAGAGCTACTTGACGCGCAGGCTGATGGGTTAATGAGCGGTCTAAGCGGAGGTGATCCGAGACCCGATGATGTTATATCAAATGAAAGTACGACACCAACAGTCAGCAGCATGCGGGGCACTGATAGAAGTGTGGCGAGTGATGATACAGGACCCCAGCCAAAGAGAAGGGTTGGCTTAAATGCGGCGAGAAAAGGAATCTACCGGCGCATTCAGCAGCTAGCCAGCGTTAAATCCGAAGAGCTAGACCTGCTTGACGACGACTTGAGGGATTTGCAGCTCATGGTAGAAAAGACCGGAAACTGGACTCACAAGCGTTCTCGTCTGGAGAAGAAGATAAAGGATATTGAAGGCGAGAATACTGGCGAAAGAGCCCAATCACTTCAGAATCAGGCATCCAAACTAGAGCAGGAAATCAGACAGAAAGAGGAAGAGCTTTGGGCACTTAAGGCGCGACATCGGCGAGTAGTGAACGAGCTTGCGGAAGCTGAAAATTCCGTGGAAGCAAAGCTATCAACATACAAAGCTTCATTATCTATCTTAGACAAGGAGGTTGCTACATTTTTGGCACGACCTCCTGATACCAACCATGCACCGCTTTCCTCTTCTCCGTTCCTATCGCTTCCACCGAAGAGGCGGACTCTGGAGATGGCGCACGAGTACTGGCAAGACGAACATACGCGCCTGGCCGAAAAGTGTGAGGAAATTGACATTGATCGCGCTGCTCTGGACGAGGGTGCTGGGTTGTGGAATGACGTAGTAAAGAAAGTGGTAGAGTACGAAACCACTCTTCGAAACTATATGCAACGAGCCGGTCGCAGCAGTTCTCCCGGCCCTTCCAAATTACTCAGTGAGATGGATGCCATGGTAACTTACCTTGAAGAAAAACTGGACTCGGCCAGCACTAGAAATTGGAATCTTCTGGTATGTGCCATCGGTGCGGAACTTGAGGCATTCAAACAGGGCAAGGATATGTTGGAGCAAGTGCTTGGACCAAAAAAAAAGGGAAAAGAAAGAGTAATAAGCCTACTCTCAGAAGATGAAAGTCCTCGCACAGACAATGAGGAGATGTCCACTTCAGCGATCAGAATCACTCGTTCACCCCCATCGAAACCCTCGATACCCACTAAACCCAAATTTTTTGATACTGATGACGAGGACCCGGACCCAGAGCTGCTCATATCGCATCAAGATACCGACACTGATTGATTACCAACTGTTCCACCTATCACAGCAATGTTGGATGGTTCCCTAGGCTGATCCGTAGAGCCTTTTGCACGAATCGGACGCTCTTGTTTTATTGTATACAGTTTGTCTAGTATTATGCATTTTTAGCCCCGTTTTGTTTATACCTTTCCGTAGTCTCTGAAGCATAGCGTTGGCGTTGTTGGTAGTCAAGCTCACAGAATGATTAGAACATGCCGCACCATCATTCTTTATACATACTGCATTGAACTTTGTGTTCCATTGATTATCTTGGATGGGGGTAAGGCAAGACTTCAAAATGAAAGTCAACCAATTTCTCTCAAATCAATACTGGTGCTTAGGAGTTTATGGGTCGACTCGATGGTAATGATGTTTCCCTTTCCGGGTATGATCGGCACGCCTTGGTAGATCAGTATGGCTTGCCTTGAGCTTACAGGCCTATAACTTGCTTGTGCCCACAGCATCTTCAATGTTACCGCTGACGAGCTACTCCATAATCTCTCTGGTTGTCATCTGAGCTGTGTAGACATGGTTTCTAACCACTTCCGCATAGCTTGCGCACAGTTTTCCATCCATCGCTTGACCGCGTTACGAATGTCAACGCCAAAAGCATACAAGTATATGAGCACATCAAGTTCACCAGCATCGACGTCAGGAATCTTCGGTCAAACTGTTACCCTACCTTCGGGCCGTTTACGAGGCTACCACACCTCAGGCCCTGTTACTGGCATCCCCATAATCTACATTCATGGCCACCCCGACTCCGGGCTCGTCATTACCGGACAGCTAGAGAACCGAGTTGCCTGAGAACTCAATGTCAGATGGATTGGTCCGGATCGGCCAGGCGTTGGCCTTTCCACGCCGTATGACTCTCAAAAAGTTCTTGATTACCCATCAGATATCCGAGCCCTGGCGGAGCACCTTGGCCTGAAGAGCTATTATATTATCGGCACAAGTGGTGGCACAGGCTTTACATTAGCTTGTGCTAAAGTTCTTCCGCCTTCGCAATTAACGGGTGTCGGGATTTGTGCAGGAATCGGAAGCAGGATTTGAGAGTATGGGTGAGCCGCAACGAAAGGCACTCGAAGCATGGCGAGACTACCCAGCCGAGTTTACAAAGTATTACAACTTGGAGTATGTTCCGCTTGCGCAAAAGGAAGATATCATAGCACTGACAAGGAAACTCCGCGGCGAATTTGAAAAAGGCTTCACTGGCTTGGATCGTGAGGTGCTGCTTGAGGAAAACATATTCAAAATGGCGGTCAACGTACTACGGCAGTCATGGGTGCAGGGTGCTTGGGCTCATGCAAAAAGCATAGAAGTGCATTAGAAACCATGGGGGTTTAATCTCAAAGATGTTACTTTCCCAGGGATCAAGCTATGATATGGTGAGAAAGATATCAATACTACCCCGACCATGGGCCGGTATATGGCGAACAGGCTCGAAGGATCTGTGTATAAGGAGTTTTCTGGGATTACTCACTACACAATATGGAGGGAGGGGTATTTACAAGACATGGTGCGCGATCTGGTAGGGGCGTGATTCATTGGAATTCCAAGATTTGCTTTCTAAATCGGTATTTTGGTATGGGGATGCTGAATTAGTACCGTAGTGCACTTGCGCTATAAGACCTTCCTAAAAGGCAATTTACCTAATTTTTGGTAGTGGTCTTGATTAAGAATATTAAGAATGTTTGAATGACGATCGATTTAGCTAAAGCTACAATGTCGTTCATGGTAAGGAATTCACGGCGGAATTTCCCCGCATGCATTGCGACCGAGTGCCGAAGGTGGGGTCGCGATTCGGGAGTCAACTCGGTATGCGTGGAAAAGGCACCACGGTTTCCCTAGTCTTAGAGAACTTTATTAGTATATAAGCACAGTCTCTAGAAGATATTTCCCGATCTCATACATTCAGATAGAACATATAATCTTCTCTTCGAGCTACTAATCAATCAAGATGTTTTACGAGCCAGGCAAAACGGACCACGGTCTTCCCAATGACCCTTTCAAAGTAAGTTTTTTCAATATTCTTAGAATCAAGTACACCAAGTCTCGAAACTCTTTTCCTCACTGTTGTTTGCTCAATTAGTCGCCCAATTAGCGTTATTGATTTTCCCTTCCTACGCTTGAAGCCAAGAAATTGCTTGAGCAGTGACTTGAGTACACGAGAGACAAATCTCCCCATTGATCATGTTAGAACTATGTGTATTGACTATCATAGGCATGCGTTATACCTCGCCCAATTGGCTGGATCTCCACTCTCTCCTCCACGGGGCAAGCCAATCTAGCGCCATACTCCCAATTCAACAACTTGACGTTCGATCCACCATACGTCATGTTCAGCGCCAACCAGACTCTGACACAGTCCCAAAAAGACACTGTCAAGAACGTCGAATCTACTGGGGTCTTCTGCTGGAACCTTGCGACCTATGGCCTTCGCGAAGCAGTGAATGCGACTGCCGAGAGTCTCCCTAGCGAAATTGACGAATTTCAAAAGGCAGGGTTAGAAAAAGAAGACTCCAGTATGAGCGAGGTGCTTGTAAAAGGGAAGGTGGTCAAGGTTCCATTGGTGAAGCAAAGCCCGATCAAGTTTGAGTGCACACACTACTCAACATTGCGACTGCCGGGAAACCCGCCCATGGGTGCCGTGGATGTTGTCATCGGACGGGTGATTGGGATACACATTGACGAAAAGGTGTTGACAAACGGACGTATTGATATTAAGAAAACGGCGCCAATTGCGAGATGTGGTTACTCCGAGTATACTGTCGTGAGAGAGGTTTTTGAGATGCATATTCCAGGCACCGATCCAAGGAGAGTTGCTGGTTTAGAGGGTAGTGTTAAGGGGAACCGAGAGATTTACGAGGGTAACTTGAAAAAGCAAAGCGAAGAGTCTAGTACGAAGTAGGAGCTGCAACATTAGAGCAGGCAATGTCAGTGTTAGTATATGATACCGAGATACACGGAATGCATGTATCCAGAGACCTGTATTCTATATCGACCAGATTTTGATAGATACTTTATAATAGAGTCGTTGATGTGCATGTCAGCGGTTTACATTTCTTCCTATCCCACCATGCCTTGAATCTATACCTGAGATTGAATCTACCAAGCTGACATTTACATTGGATCTTGGTGAAGACCACTAACCGGTTGAGAATATTGTTTATTGCTAACTACTTGTTATACATTAGTTTAGCAAGAATATCGACTGAGAAACCACTTGAAGCGCTTCAATATTCTGTTTCACTTGTTGATTGATAAGCGCTGGGCTGTGCAGGTCTTAAGAAGCACTCAGACGTCTCTGGTGCTGTCTTGCACAATTATGAAACAAGTTGCCTAATCTTCGCCCCGTTTGTGGATTTGCACCCCTGTCTTGTTTAACCGATGAATTGGCTATCAGACCACCCACAACCCTACCACTTAGGAATCGTACATAGCCGCACTGACGTCTACTTGGTATGCAGGGGCAAATGTTGTATAAACGCACAGTTTGCTATGTGGGTCAAACTGGGAGATGTGGGCGGAGCGTGGGCATCATGATAGGGCAAACATGCCTGATATCCATTCTGACATATCTGCCAGGATGTACAATATTTAGCCTGTCGACCGTAGTATGCACTCCTGCGGCGTAGGCTACGGGCGGCTAGGCAGCTAAATACAAGCAAACATTTTACATACAAAATAGGATCTCGGCCGTGATTCTCTATCGCCAAACCTCCTTTGGCTACTGCCAACTTGATATACTGCCGTTTAGTCATTTAATCATGGTACAGCAAATATGATGTACATTCGAAGCAGTGCTAATAGAGTACAGGTGCGACCTATCACCGACAGCGACACAGGACTCAAGATTCTTTATGAAGGCCCCAATAATGAGAGCGCAGCTTCGCTAAAGATTGAGTATGGGCTATTAAATCTTTATCGACCAAAAATCTGATTCAAGTGTGATAGCATTATCGCCGTCCATGGGATGGGCGCTCATCCTGACGACACATGGACTCAGCCTGCTGGAGCCCAAGCGCCCGACGACTACGTCAACTGGCTTCAAGATCGTCATATGCTCCCAGCAGCGATGCCTTCAGCTCGAATAATGAGATACGGCTATCATTCACAATGGTTCGGCGAGGATGCAATCAGAACCACATGCGCCGAACTTAGCCAGCGCTTTTTGCTAGCATTACAGCGGCAGAGAAAGGTTTTCTCTATTTTCCATCAAAGTCGTGAGCATGCTAATATAAAGACGTAGGATTGCACGAATCGTCCCCTGATTATGATTGGGCACAGCTTTGGAGGCTTAGTACTTCTCAAGGTAATTTTGGACATGATATTGAGAATGGAAATTGTCTCACCAAGATGCAGGCCCTAGTGGATGCGCACACTGAACAAAAGCGATGGCCTGGGTTATTCATTTCGACAACTGGCTTGATTTTCTTCGGCACCCCATTCCAAGGAACCGACAAGACGTTTTCTCAGGGAGAAATTATTCTTATAGCAGAAAGTATTTTCCAAGATGCTTTTGTACATAAGGAGAATCTCGAAATTTTCCGAAGAGGAGGTGAATCATTATCCGACTTGGTGGGTATGTATTTGCGGATTGCGAGACAGAGTCGAAAGCCTGAAGTGGCTTGCTTTTATGAGCAAAAAAGGACAAACATTGGAGCAATTCTAGGGACAGACAAAGATAAAGTAATGGGTTCATTCAAGACTGCATCCCGTGCTAACAGCATCTAGGTGTTGAAACGAGTAATTCTGGTTGATGAAGCATCCGGGTGCTTGGAGATCGCCCCAACGCAGAACAAGTATCCTCGACCAAGAGACCATTTCACGATAAATAAATTCGGGAGTCCAGAGGAAGAGGACTTCCAAACCTTATGCGAAGTCATTCAGGATATGGCCAAGCATAGCCTTCAGATCATTGCTGAAAGAACGCAAAGTATGTAATGAGAAGGAATGCGTAGACATGTAGCTTACCATTTATTCAAGTCGCTACTTCATCTCACTATATCGTCCCACACATGAGTGTATCTCAATTTTTTGGTAGAGGAAATCTGCTCGCAGAACTGGAGGTTTACTTTAAGCAGCCTAATGTTGAAAATAAGCCGATTGTAGCTGTTCTACAAGCCCTCGGGGGCCAAGGGAAAACACAGATTGCGCTGCAGCTTTGCCGGAGATTCAAACACCTTTTCCAAGGAATCTTTTGGGTTGACGCAATGTCGAGGTCTTTGACTGAGCGAAGCTTTGAGCTGATCGCCAAAACGGTGAGCCCGTTGGCAGCGAGTGTACTGGATGATGTAGACGCAAAAGTCGAACTGGCACTAAACACCATTGAAAGCTGGGAACGTCCGTGGCTGATTGTGTATGATAACTACGACGCTCCGGATGATTTCACAGACATAAAAAAGTTTATGCCGGATAGTAGGTTATTCAATCTTACCTTTGAGACATACGCTAAGGAGAATCAGAGGGCCAAGGAGCAGTCTTATTTACAAGCAGGCATGAAGCAACCCGGAAGTTGGGTAAATGTTATCAAGTCCCATCAATGACCAATGATGGTGGCATTGACTTGTTGCTTCGAGATATGCCCACGGAAGAGAAAGAAGTCAATAGATGTGACGGAGATGACATCGTGGAGAGACTCGGAGGCCTGGCACTTGCGATCGAACAAGCAGCAGCATACATCGGCTACAGGAAAATCTCGCTCACAAGCTTCATAAAAGAATACGAGCAGAAAAAGGTAGAAGTGCTAAGATACACAGATAACCTTTGGGATTATCGCAAACTCAAGGACGGATCGGACCAGTTTGAGGCCATCAGTGCCTTCACAACTTGGGAAATGTCATTTGACATGGTAGAACGGCAGGACGAGGAACGAAAGGCCCACATCAAGCGATTTCTAAGCGTATCCGCCTTCTTTGACCCATCGCATATCGGAAGCTATCTCTATAAGACATATCTTGAGGAGGAGAATGAACCATTCCAATGGCTAGGACTTTTCAGACCTATCAAAGCTATGCGAGACGCGCTGTGTGAAGAGTCTGAATATGAGGCAGATAGCGAAGATGAAGAGTATGCATTGTGGAATGACAATGCATTCTGGCAAGTCATTCGACACCTGCGTCGATTGTCGCTCGTGGAAGGAGTAGTGAACAAGCCCAACATGGCGTTCTCAGTCCACCCAGTTATCAGCGACTGGCTACAGGTACGTGAGAAGAAGAGAGCAATCAGGGAAGAAATCATGCAAGAGGCCATTATACTACTAAGTGTAGTTATGGACTCTAGAATCACGGAAGAGGGAGAGTCATGGCAGAAGCTGCAACTCTTGGCCCACGCAGACGCCTGTTGGGGTATCGCTCAGAAGGCCAATCTCAAGAATGGATTAGGCTCTGGTGAGATGAGGAGTGAAACACAGTCTTTTGGTAAATTTTATCTACAACAAGGGAAGGCCGACAAGTCGGAAGAACTTTTCCAAAAGCTCCTCGCTTACGATCAAAATCACTTGGGTCCGGATGACCCTCAAATCCTGAACACCATGGGGGAATTAGCTTCGGCATATTATGGTCAAGGTCGTTTGAAGGAAACTGAAGAGCTGCAAATTCAAGTGACAGAGACAAGGAAGAAGGTTCTTGGCGACGATCATTCTGACACGTTAGCAGATATGATGAACCAGGCTGTCACCCTCTGCAGTCAGGGGCGATGGAACGAAGCTGAGAAGCTAGGAGTGCAGACAATGGAGGCGACCATCAGAATACTTGGCGAAAACCACCCAGACACGCTACACATCATGGATGATTTAGCCTCCATATTCCAAATGCAGGGTTGCTGGAAGGAGGCCGAAGAGCTGCATAATCGAGCGCTGGAAAAGTGGAAGGAGTTGTTTGGGGATGGTAATCCAAGCACCCTGAGAAGCATGGCTAACTTAGCCACCACGTACAGAGATCAGGGACGCTTAAACGATGCTGAGGAGCTGGGAGTGCAGGTGCTAGACGCAAGAAGGACGACGTTAGGGGACATGCACCCGGACACGATCACTAGTATCTCAGAGCTAGGTTCTACTTACTTAAATCAAGGGCGGTGGGATGAAGCCGAAACTCTATACACAGAAGCCATGAAAGGCGCGAAAATGGTGTTAGGAGACGCGCATCCAAAAACATTGACAAGAATCGAGGAATTGACAACCACCCTGTGGAAACAGGGTCGCCGCAAGGAGGCTCAACAATTGAGGGCACAGGCGATAGAGACAAGAAAACAGACATTAGGGGAGAGCCATCCCGACACGCTGATCAGTATGGGCAAATTATTATACATGTACAAAGATCAAGGTTACCTGAAAGAGGCTGAAGAGCTTGGCTTGCTGGTGAAAGAGAAGAGTCCCACGGTATTAGGACCCACCCATCCTTGCACATTGGTCAACCTGTTGAATTTAGCGTCCATATACAGAGATCAAGGCCGATGGAAAGAGGCTGAAGATCTGGGCGAAAAGGTTACGGAGACAAGTGCGGTGGCTTTAGGCGACTCTCATCCTTACACGCTCTCTGCGATGTCAGACTTGACATACACGTACCTAAAACTAGGTCGCCTAAAAGATGCTGAGCGGCTGAGTATGCAGGTGGTCGAGCGAAGAAAAGAAGTGTCAGGGAATGCACACCCAGACACACTGACTAGTATGGGCAGCTTGGCTGCTGTATACAGCAGACTTGGCAGGCTTGAAGAGGCGCAGAAGCTGGAGCAGCAGGTAATGGAGACGAGGAAGAAGGCCTTAGGGACGTCACAACCTGCCACATTGACTAGCATGGGAAATCTGGCTTCCACATATCGTAAACTTGGCCGCTTAAAAGAAGCTGAAGAGCTGGAAGAGGAAGTGTATAAATTGCGAGAGAAAACTTTGGGCGAGACTCACCCCTCCACACTAATTAGTATGGGGAACTTGGCCTATACATACACAAGGCAAGACCGATGGAAAGAAGCCAAACAGTTGCAAGAGAAGCTAGTCAGTCTTCAGAAGAAGGTATTGGCTGACACTCATCCAAGCAGAATGCTCGGACTGGCAAACTTGGCGACGATATATAGCGGTCAAGACGAATACCAAAAGGAGGCCCAGCGCCTTGGAGAAGAAGTGGTCGAATTGAGAAAGAGAGTACTAGGTGGCACCCACCCAGACACGATCATCAGCATGGCGAACTTGGCTTCTACATACAATCGCCAAAATCGGACCAAAGAAGCTGTAGACCTGCAAATTCAGGTCGTAGAGGCGAGAGAAAAGGCCTTGGGAGATACCCATCCTTCGACTTTAGCAAGCGAAGGAACCCTGGCCTCGATGTACACAAACCAGGGCAGTCTAAGGGAAGCTGAACGGTTATGGAAGCATGTCATGGAGGCCAGAAAGAGAACGTTGGGTGAAGATCACGCTGACACTCTGGCTAGCATGAACAGTTTAATGGTAATATTGTGGAGGAAAGGGCACTGTAAAGAAGCTGAAGACCTAGGTGTCAAAGTTATGGACACAAGAAAGAAGGTGCTGGGTGAAACTCACACAGATACACTTATAAGCATGCATAATCTGGCATGGGTATGGAAGTCCCAGGGACAGTCCGCTAAGGCGGTATCTTTGATGACTGACTGTGCTGAACTTCGCCAACTTCATCTTGGGCGCGACAGTCCATCTACAAAAATGTCATTGGAGGCACTTGAAAAATGGCAGTCTTCGACGAAGAGCTTTTCAACACTGTTGCATGCAGAGTCTTCTCTAAAGAAGTTCTACTCTAAATATGTAGGAAAAAGCTCAAACAATCAGGTGAAAAGCTAGAAAACATACTAACAATGGATCATGAAGATTTGAAGGGCGAACCCAATTCGCTTTGCTGAAAACGAAACCGAAATGATAGACAGACATGCATCAACCCAGAAAATCCAAGCCAAATCAGATGATATCGAGTATACTCCAGCTCGTCGACTATATTTCCCGGAGCATGGCGGCCGTGAAGAACAGAGTACCGACATCAAAATAAACAACATATCCTTGTTGCTCAAACACTTGAAACCACAGTGGAGTCGAGTCCCACGAACATATGTCGTCTTCGGAAACATCAGTCAATTGAATTTTCTCAACAAACTCACCGAGCCCAAATTCTCCGACTACTGGTTCCCTGTCATATAGAGCAGGCTCCCAAGCTGCTTACCCCTCAGTGTTAAATCAGCGTTTGTGAAAGCGCAAACAGTAGTGCTATCAAAATCACTGAACATGGAAAAGGGCGCGAAGCACTGTCACTACGATTTCGGCGAAACAGCTCCATTCGAAACGAAAGAAGTCCTAGGCACAGGTGGATTCGGCCAAGTCAATAGAGTCATTAGCCTCTTCAGCTTCAAGGAATACGCAAAGAGGCAAGTGCCCCGCGGCAAAGCGTTCAAAGCGTTGAGAGCCTAGGAAAAGGAAACTGCCTGGCGATTCATTGCGGAAATCGAGATACTAAAACGTCTGAATCATCGCCATATCGTAAATCTCGTTGAGAGCTACACTGATTCCCACAATATAAGCCTGATCATGTCTCCTGTTGTGGAGTCAGATCTAAGTGCTTATTTGCAGCGTCCGAACCAGAACCAGCCTGAACTTCGGACTTTCTTTGGCTGCCTGGCTACGGCGCTCGAGTTTCTTCACCAATCAAATGCTCGTCATAAAGACATCAAGCCTGGCAATATACTTGTACATTGTGGAAAGGTTCTTCTGACGGATTTTGGCTTGTCGCTTGAATTTACTGGTTCCGACAGCTGCTGCTAGCCCCCAAATATTGTGCGTCTGAGGCTCACCCGCCCGAATCTCGCAATACATGTCCGATATATGGAGTCTGGGTGTGGTTTTCATGGAGATGATTGTTGTTTTCAAGGGCAGGATGATACAATATGTTGACGAATTCTCCAATCAACATGGATACTGGCAGACGATGATTCACAGAGATTTAGAGATTCTGATTGATTTTGTGAGGGGATGGAGACAAGTAGGTGAACCGTCTGATAATAGAACACTGGATTAAACGGTGCAGATGCTCTCGCTGACCCAGGAATCACGTACGACAGCATCGTCACTCGTGGACACAATCATGGCTTTGGGTGAGGAAGGGAAGCGGAGTTTCCGTGGGAGATGTTGTGTTCATGACGAAGAAGTTCAGATCAGTTTGGTAGATAGTTAGGGTATTGACGTCTAGTAGAAAGGGTGTGATATCAACTTGGACTTGACCGTCCTGGGCACAATGTGACGGCTGGCGAAGTAACTGGGTATGAATTATTTGTTCAGCATGCATTTATAGAACCAACACTGTGCCGTTGAAGGTATGCTTGAGACAATCAAAAGGGTATTAAAAGTATCTCACTCCTCGCGTTTATTTTCACACCGTTTTAAACAGCCAAATCCTTAGTTTGGTTAATGCAAACGCTAAATGCCAATGCGTCGTATCTATGTTGTACAAGGTATAAAGGGGTATCACAGTGCCATTAATCCATATCTTCCAAACCCGAGCGAGTTTCTACTGACGCGGCCTGTTCCTCCGAAATCATTATGCCCACCATACATTCGCCTAGCATGTTCTCCCAGTTCACCCAGGGATGCACCTCCATGAATAGCTTCGTACCATCCTTGCCCGCGGCTCTTCGAAGCTCGCCCTCGCCGCCGGGATGAAATGGTAGATATGGCGTAATATTGTAGACTTTGCCCTGATAGCTGGACCATGCTGATTTTCCTTTCCGTCCGTTGTTATGTTTAAGCATAGAGGGAGTAACACGTACAAGCGAGTCTACACCTGATAGATTCTTTCCGGAACGTTGAAGATTGGCCCAGTCAAGTGGAGAGTGACCAGGGGTCAGAAGTACTTTGCCTCGTGCGTTTGGGGTCTTAACGGTGGGTCCTGCGGCGGGCGGAAGGCCCAGGCTTCCGTTTGAGACTGGTGGGCCTCGGTTTGGAACAGGCCCACGATTTGGAAGTGGACCGGAAGCCGGGAGACGCAGGGACTGTGAGTTATTGGAGGCGGTGGGCAGAGCGCGTAGGTTCGAAGGCACGATTTGTGGTGGCGGGGCCATGAAAGATGAGGGTGCGGGCTTCGGCGGAGGAGCTAGTTGCGGTGGCCGCGGAGGAGGTGCCATGGCCATAGACGAGGGTTGCGCTGAGGCTCTTTGCGCTGAATTGAGCGCTGGGAATGAAGGCGGAGGGAGGTTGTCTATTTCTTCCTCATCGGAGCTCTCGTGCGCCTCGAGGGAGAAGGTGGGTACAGCGGCTCCATTCGGTGGATCGCTTGGGATCGCCTTAGGTGTTGTGTTTGGCGATGGGGCAGTCCGAGACGGATTTTCGGTCTCGCCATCTGTTTGGTCCTCAGGCTCTGCTAATTGCTCCCTGGTTGTTGGGATGCCATGTTTTGGCTGTCCGACTTGCGACAATCTGTTGGGTGGCGGGGGAGCGGCGGTCGCAGGCGCTGGCAGAGGCAGGAACAAAGACCATGTTGACGGTGGGTGGCGGAAGAACAGAAACGACAACGAGACAATAACGAGCGAAAGCCCAACAATCATGGTTCGGGGGAAGAGGGAGTGGAAGAAAGAAGGAAGCGAGAGGGTTAATGTAGTGCATATGTATGATGTGCATGTGGGGTGTGCGCCGTACAGCGGGCGATATGCACCATTTCGGCAAGGTCAGGGTCGCGCTAAAAAGTCTACACGGTTATGACGCGATATACTCCGTACCCAGTAGAAGTTTAGTAAATAAACCGGCCGCGGATGTTCTGGTGAAGATGGTATCACGCAGTTCTTGAAAATGCATGACGGCGAGATTCCATTCTGTTGCAGGCCATCATCCAATCCATTGAGGAATTGGCTTCTGCCTGGCGCCTTCGCGACCGTACAAGTACATAATTCTCTCCGGACCCACCAATGCGCCCGCCGAACCTAGGCATCACTGGCCCTGCCTGCCTGCCCCTCCACCCCACCATACTTTCTCTTTCCTTTAAATACTATATACAACAACTTCCCTACCCAGAGCACGCCGCTTCCAGATCAAGCAGAGCAACCATACCACAATGGCAGTCGACTCTTCGCAGCTGCCCGAGGGCATCTTCTCTCTGCTCGACACGTAAGAATCTTGCCGCTGCACATTCTTCAGCCGCCTTCTAGACTAACAGACTTAGTGATCTTTACAAACTGACTATGCAGTGCTGCGTACTCAAATTTTTCCCCAAAGTGTCCGTCACCTACAGCTTTACAAATCGTACCCCGGATAAGAAGCTTAATCGAGCTGCTGTGCGCTGGATTCAAGCCCAGGTAGATAGTAGGATCATCCATCTACGTGAACTCTGTTGATCACAAGGCTGATCCGCTAAACCAGAACTTGAAAACATCGCCGTATCCGCAGAAGAGATTCAATTCCTCAAAAACTCGTGTACCTACCTGAATGACGAATATCTGCGATTTTTGACTACGTTCCGCCTTCAGCCTTCCAAGCAATTGAAGCTGATCTTCAACCCGGACAAGGATACTGGTGCAGCTGACGATGACGATGTGGGTGATTTTCGGATACATACGGAGGGTTTGTGGGTAGACACAATTCTTTACGAGATACCGCTGCTTGCCCTAATCAGCGAGGCCTACTTCAAGTTCTGTGATAAGGATTGGAGTTATGCGGGCCAGGTTGAGAAGGCATATGAGAAAGGCTTGAGGTTGCTCGAAGAAGGCTGCATCTTCTCCGAATTCGGTACTAGGAGACGCCGCGACTATCACACCCAGGATTTGGTATTGCAAGGTCTGCGTCGAGCAGCAGATGAAGCGGCCCAAAAAGGATGGAAAGGCAAATTGACGGGAACCAGCAATGTTCATTTTGCTATGAAGCATGAACTCATTCCAGTAGGAACGGTTGCTCATGAGTGGTTCATGGGCGTTGCCGCGATTACGAACGACTACGAGCATGCTAACGAGATTGCTCTGGAATACTGGACGGCGACATTTGGTGAGGGTGTGCTGAGTATTGCACTTACAGATACGTTCGGCACTCCAGCATTTTTAAGGGCATTCAAGAAGGAAATCCCCCAGGCTGCCCTATCTACTACTGATCCGAATACCTCACAACCTAAGCGAACATACGCACAGGTGTTTACGGGCGTGCGCCAAGATTCAGGAGATCCCTTGGACTTTGTCAAGATGATGCGGGAGTTTTACGACGAACAGGGCATCCAGGACAAGAAGACGATTGTGTTTTCTGATTCATTGAACCTTGACCTCTGTTTTCAATACAAGGCTGCTGCTGAGGCGGCCGGATTTCAGCCAACCTTTGGTGTGGGAACATTTTTGACAAGTGAGTAATCTTACGAGTGGGCATGATCGAAAAAAAAAGGACTGACATTAGGATAGACGATTTTGTGCAAGCGTCTACCGGTCAAAAGTCTGTGCCGCTCAACATTGTCATCAAGATTGCATCGGCGTCCGGGCGCCATGCAGTCAAAATAAGCGACAATATTGGCAAGAACACAGGAGATAAAGCAACGGTGGAAGAGGTCAAGCAGCGACTAGGATATGAGGAAAAGACATGGACGGGTGGGGACGAGAAGACGCGGTGGGGAAGCGGAGGTGAGCTGGGTGCGGCGTAGCAGACGCCAAATCTCGTGATAATTTTCTAGGAGGATTTGCGCAGGCCGGAAGGATATTCCATACAGGAGACCATGTACGGTAGACGGTCTGTCATCTACCACTTACTATTAGATAGTCTGGCTAGCTTGAGTGCTAGAGAGAAGGAGGGGCAGCAGAACGCGCAAGATGTACAGTAATATTTTAAGTGGCGCGGCCCAAGAGTAGAGTAGATGGAGGCGAAGTTGAGGTGCGCAGAATGTACCCAATGCGGAGAAGAGTTGTCGGGAGAGCTGAATGAGTACGTACATAAGGCTGTGCAGCCAGTCTGCGTCTAGTTGGGCGACGCGACACCTGGACCAGTTGAAGGCGGGCGGCATTGGTGGTAGTCAGCTCAGCGGACAGCGAAGTACTTACATAGAGGCGCATGAAGGCTGGAGGATCCCGAATGCACAGTGGTCAGTGGTGGTTCAGTGGTGGTGGTGGTGGTGCTGCTGCTGCTGCTGCTGCTGCTGCTGGGACGCTGGATAAAATGGAAAGTAATACAGATCATGTCCTGGGTGTGAAATGCAAACGAGCGATAGGGGAGTCAATCATACCATCATCCATTTCAGTTGCATCAATCATCCAACATGCAAAAATAGGAGCGGTTGTTAGTGCACAGGTGAGCTGCACAGTGAGCATTGAGCATCCCCGTCGACGGGCTCACCAACGAACGCCGCTCTTGCTATTCCTGCTGGGGGAAGGCGCGTCTCCACTTGGGGCAAGCGCAAGCGCCAAAAAGGAGAGCTCGGGGACTGCCAGGGCTGATAGGCCAGGGTCTTTCGTCCTCACGCTCAGCCCCAGAAACGGCTCCTCTCGCCTGAAACTTCATATCTTGCGGCTCGCCCTCTGACAGCTCTGCTTGCTCTCTGCTGCTACCGCTTGCATTGACTTTGCCATCCTCACGCGTGACTGGCACTACTGCTCAGCGCCCTCCCGCCGCCAATCTCTAACCCTTCGCTCTCGCCGCCACTGCATTTGACCGGCCAGTGTCTCAGGAGTTGCCAAAAGCCCACCCACCACACGAATCGGGTTTCAGCATGAGCGTAAGCCGACCTTTCTTTGTCGTCCCCGATGTGCATCTCCACGTCCATGGCCGTGGCCATGGCTAGCACTCTCGTCCTTGAGTGGCTTTTACTCCCCTCATCCATCAACCTTTCACATCCAGCTTTTCTCTCTTCCACCACATTGCCATTCGCTAACCCGCCATGGCCCAACAACAGTACGGAGGCTACAACCAGGTCGGCTACGGCCAGAACCCCTACGACCAGCGCGACGACAATGGCGGCCGCTTCAATAACTACTCTCAAGGCCGCTACGATGCGCGTATGTTCCCACATTATACCTCTACCCGCAATAATGACCACCACAATTCTAACATACCCCTTAGCCAACGAGGATGTCGAGATGCAATCATACAACCGCCCCGCTGGCGCTGACCCCAATGCCATCTTGAACGAGTGCCGCGAAGTTGACCGTGCCCTTGACCAGCTCGATGGACAGCTTGATAATTTGGAGCGCGTCTTCAGACAGGTCCTGGCCCGCCCGGATATGCCCTCTGGCGAGGTCACCAACCTCAGCTCCCAGATCATGACAGGCTACCGTGCCCTGGTTACACGTGTCAAGAACATCAAGTCAAAACGCGAGTCGGGTAGCCCAAGGAACGCACCTCAAGTTGGAAAAGTCGATCGCAGGCTGAAGGCCACCATCAACAGGTACCAGAACCTCGAGGCTGAGTTTAGGAGAGACTCCACGGCTGCTGCAGAGCGCCAGTATCGTATTGTTCGCCCAGATGCCTCTGACGAGGAGGTCCGACAAGCCGTTGAAGACCCTGATGCCCCCATCTTCCAGCAAGCTGTAAGTTGAACCACCCTTCGGTCTTCTCGGGGAATTATTTTGCTAACTCACGCCCTACAGCTCCTCAGCTCAGACCGCCGCGGCCAGGCCCAATCAAGTCTGCGAAATGTCCAGGAGCGACACAAAGCTATTCAAGGATTCGAACAACAGATGGTGGAGCTTGCCCAGCTCTTCCAGGAGCTCGACGAGCTCGTCACTTCCCAGGAGCCAATGGTGGCTAACATCGAAACTAAGGGTGAAGAGATCCACGACAACGTTGTCCAGGCCAACACAGAAATTGGCGGTGCCATCGAGAAGGCCAGGAGCCGCAACCGCAAGAAGTGGTGGTGCGCTCTCATCGTGTTCCTCATCATCGTCGTCATCGCTATTGTCGTCGCTGTCGTCGTTGTCATCAACAACAAAAAGTAAAAGGATTACATTGTCCACACATCCCAGCCTGGCTCTGGCGGTCCGATTTGCGGTTTTATACTCCCATCTATCCCTCGATTCTCTTGTGTCTAGACACCATCTCCACCATTGACCTCGTATCATTTTAGTATTAGCAAAAGCCGGCCCGGGTTGTATAATATCGTTTCTGGTGGTCATGTACCTCTCCAGATTTTGTCGCCAACTACACACCCGCAATTACACCTATACCCATCCTCTCTAGTCTCGAAAATTGCCACCCCTCTATCCTTCTTTTGCATGCAGCACCGCAGTTGGGCATGCACACTTGTATTTGTCCCTCTTAGGCGTTTTGATGCCTGAAAACCCTTTTGGTATTCGGTCAGCCATTGGAAATGTTTTTGATTTTTTTTTGTTGCTTGGGAATTGCGTTGAAACGGCTCCGCGAAAGCAGGTTCTCTGGAATATTTGTTTGCGTGCGTCGTGTCTCGGATCACATCCTTTTTTATTTGTTCATAGGCTCATCATCATCATTGCAAAGTTTCGTTGCGTCCTCTAGTGCTACGTGCTTTTTATTGTGAGACATGTGAAACGTTGATTCATGTGATATATATGGGCGCCATTGGCTGGGACTATTTGCTCTTTCCTTTTGGAAGAGGTACTGGCAAATAGGAAATCAGGCATTCAATGCTCTTTCCAACTCGCAGTTCCGACAGCAATCAATACTATTCGATACTTTTTTCAATGTAATGAAAAAATCCCCTGCTTCGCCAGATACGGAAAAGCAGAATACCAGATAAAGGAGCAGTTTTGCAAACCAGTCTGCCACCGAACCTCTCCATGAGATCCATCCCATCTAGACCTGTCTATATATTTTGTACCGTACCGTGGTGCGTGGGCGGGCTTGCATATAGCGCTTATGTTAGTCTAGCGGGGTAGACTCAGGGATTAGAAATAGAGTTAAAGTTGGATGGACAGACAACACCATAGGTGGCGAGCGGAGGAGGAGAGGTGGAAGGAGGAAGACGTGGTTTTGTCCACGTTGGGAAAGCGGTCTGGTCCGGTCTACGTGGTAGTGGTAGTGGTAGTGGTAATGGATTCTTTCTTTGTGAGTGGATGGGGTCTAGATGGATTGTTTAGGTTTTGTTATGGGTGTAGGTTGGGTGTGCGGGGCTTTGGGGTTGGTCGGGTTTGGGTGGGATGGAATGGGCGTTGTAGGTTCAGTGCACTTCGATAGAGTGAGACAAAACTGCATTTCAAAGTCATGATGTATCACATTCCCTAGCCCACTCAATACATATTGGATTGACATAGGTTGACGACGTGTGAGAACAATTCTTCAAATTCAAAACAAGCTCCCATCTATCTCGCGTTTGTTGTGAATTTTTCTTCTTCACTTAACATGACCACGCACGCGCTGGACAGGAACCAGGCCCACCAATTTGATGCTACTTTAATGCTGGCCTGGGCCCGACTTTGGATTCGGTACATCAAAGTCCTCCGGTGCATCTGGCCATGCTCCAAGGTTCGCTGGATCACCGCCTACACGAACCCAGTTCGCAACACTGGGCACACCACCAAAGTTCAAAGCAAACATTTGGAACCAACCAGGTGGGCAGACATGTGCGTTGAGCGGTGCTGTCGCAGTGTAGGTATAAGAACCATCAGCGTTCTTCGAGAAGAGAGAAACCGATACGAAAAGTGTTCTCTGGCCCATGGAATTACCATGCGTGGACGATCCGGCAGCCAAGAGCGATACGTTGGCGATGGGCTGGGTCGACGTGAATGTATACGGTCTCGTGTAATTCCAGTCCTTTTGCGATTCCGCCATCGTGACGACAGGTTGCGTTGGATTACCCATGAGGTACGGCGGGATGAACACTTCAACGCGGTATTCCTGGGGGAAACGGTCGTCCTCGGGATCAGAGCCTGAGACGAGGACACGCCCATCGTCTAGAACGATGGCTTCGGAGTGGTATAAGCGGGCAACGGTCGTGTTTGCCATGACTGAGAAGCGTCTACCCTCGGGCTTCCTTGGGTTGTAGAGAACGGCATTTGTGTTTGGGTCTGTTGCGAGACCGAAGCCACCGAAGCCTTGATGGGCGCCGTTGAGAATGAGATATGTTCCATCGGGAAGGGCAGCAATGCACGTGAGCACACGTCTAGAAGGCTGTTGTATTACAGGGTCAGCGAATGAAATTGTTGCGGTGTTGGAAGCTCATTGGATTGAAAGAATCAACATACCATGCGTTCAATAACCCATTTTGGATTCGGTTCTTCTGGCGCGATTGTGATGCAATTGTCAAGGGCAAAACCTTGGGCTGGCGTAGATCCTCCGCAAATCATAATCTTCAATGGATCATTGTATGGAGGATACTGAGGTAGTAGTACTGCTGTGCCTTCCATGGGGTAGGTACGACCCGCCAGGAAATTGTTCACGGCACCAGGAGTGTTTGGAAGTTTCTTCTTGATGGCGAAGGTGACCTCATCAAGGACGATTGCCTCGTTATAGTATTGTACGAAGATGCCTCCAGTGGGTAGAACGGCCAAGTAGGGGTACAGGTTGTTCGGGTCTGTTCGGAACAGCCATGGACAGTAGACCGTTGGACCCACTGTAGGCAGGATTTCAAGTGTGGGTACTGGAACTCCGTTGGAGCCTCCTTCGCCTCCTACAACAAGAATTGAGCCGTTTGCCATGATCATGGAGGTTGGATACCAGCGTCCATTTTGCAGAGCTAGCACATCAACATTCTCTTGCCAGTCATTCGTGCCGTCCACTCCTGGCGAGCCGTCGGGCCAGTACAAGCGAACACCAAAGGTAGACTCCAGAGACCAGCCTCCCACATTGAGCTGTCGTGCCGCTGTGTCTGGAAGAGTGATTGAGCCCGAGCAGAATACGTCAGTCTTGACGTGCGTTGTTCGCCAGGCTCCAGTAAAATTATTGAGTTGTGCCAGATCGAGCTCGTAGGCACCCGTGGCATTGGGGACACCTGTGCCAGACTTTTCCAGGAAAGTGACTTTGCCATTCTTAGCTGCTTGAGTGATGAGAGGAACAACAACGCCTCCGATGAGGAATTGGTATTGTCCCGCTGCATCACCTGTAGGGTAGTCCCATACTTGAAGGGGACCGTCGCTCCAAGTATAGTAAGATAGACGAGCGGGGCCTCCGCAAATACCGGTGACATTTCCAGAGCAAGTAAATGAGCAGTCAGATTCTGGTGCAGGTATCACAGCCGTGATGTCGCCGCAGTCTATGGCATATTAGCACTGGTCTCAATGTGCTCAGTCTTTACTTACAGCACTCATCACCGTACTCAAGTCCTCCAGCTGAATATCCGAAGGTAGAACACTGGGAAATGCAGTTGTTTGCAGTATTATTATTGCTGAGAATAATTTGGTAGGGGAGCAGTTTCTGCGGTCCATCATCTCTAATGCAGCCAGAGTACTGCCATTTCCCGGTAAGATTGCCTTTTTGCGGCGCGGGTACCGGATACACTGTGAGGGCATTGGTCCTGTTAGAGTACACGGAGAGTCTGTTGCCTGCACCGCACTTCTGGTTCGCGTTACCGCTGCAAGCTGCGTTGCAGTCTGCCTCGGGAGCGGGAACGGCTCCGTTCTGAAGATAGTTACCGCAGAAACATTGATACGAATACTCCATACCGGCTACGGAATAGCCAAGTGAAGTGCAGTTTGAGATACACTTTTCTATAGTCAGTGCTGGATTGTCAGTGACCTGGTAATTGAAAATACGACCATAGGCATTATCGGTCCAGCAACCCTGATAGACCCATGGTGGATTTGGAGCAGAAGTACTCGAAGCGGCTGGACTTGAAGGGGCGGTGCTCGAAGATACTGGTACAGGCGTGTTTACATTTGAAGCTTGGACAGTAGAGCTTTGTGCAACCGGTGGGGTAGCGGTAGACACCTTTGGCGTGGGCGTTGACGAGGTTGATGATGGCAGATCCATAACATCGGTATCGATGTATAGATTCAATCGATTGGGACCCCCACATGTTTGCTAACGGAGTCAGAAATAACGGCGCCACCATTTTCATAAAGATCTACTCACCAGAGCATTTCCTTTACAAGGCATATTGCATCCCGCGTTACCATCCGGGGCGGGTCCACCTCCATTCATAATCGTATTTCCGCAATAGCACTCCCCTCCATACTCGGTTCCCGCATACACATAGCCTGCACCACTGCAGGCGGCAATGCAATTCTCCGTAGTCAAGGCACCAGCCGTTGCCTGACCGAACGGTAGAGTACGCTTGGCTTGTGAGTCTGTATAGCAGCCCAATAGTGCCCAGCCATCCGGGGCAGTTTTGTTCGTGTACAGATTCAGTCGATAACTGCCACCACAGTACTCTGTGGCGTTTCCATGGCAGGGCTATTCCTAGTTAGTCAACAGAACCAACTGGCAGCAAGTTTCTTCCTTACCATGTTACATCCCAAAGTAGCAGGTGAAGCACCATTGAGGATCTCGGTGCCACAGTCTGGAAAAAGAGTCAGAAAATAACAAGTTGGGGCGTTGTGAAGAATAGCACTAAAGAACAAAACCATGAGAATGTCGTCACTCACAGCATTCTCCAGCATATTCTACACCAGCATATGTGTATCCTCCAAGTGAGGCGCAGGTAGTAATGCAATTATCGACAGTCATATTTTGCGCGCCACCTGGAACCCCTACTCCCACGCTCAGTGCTCGGGCATTAGTTTCGTCACTAAGTTCTTGTCAGCAATGCTATCTTTCAGCAAAGTTCAGGGTTGTAACAGAACAAACGGAGACTAGGTTGCTGCAACATTCAACATTTTGACTCGGGGGTCGTAAAGAGGACTCCAAATAACTCATTAGAGACATGCAAAATGACTTACGAATAACACCCAAGGCTTTGGAATCCCTTAACACCTGGGTTCACGAAAGGCCCAAGCGGCCGAATAGTCGAGTTGAATAAAGTAAGACGATTAGGACCGCCGCATGCCTCAGCGGTATTGCCTTTGCGCCGTTAGTTATAACAGCGATGACAAGGTAGCTTTATTCTCTCACCTTTGCAACCCATGTTGCAGCCGGCTGGATCCTGAATACTCGCCCCATTATTCAGATTGTTACCGCAGTCTACATGGTGAACGTTAGAGCGAGAATCTTGGTCAATGCTTGGTATTTGCAACGTACAGCACTCGCCAGCGTACTCAGTTCCAGCAAAGAAGAATCCATTATTTGTGCAGTATTGCACACACTGCGCGTTTGTCATGCTAGCACTGTCGAGGCCGCCTCCGGACAAGGTCCTTAACCCAGTTGTGTCGCTATGTGCGGTATCAGCTTCTGATCTTTCGAAGAACATGAGTAATATGTTACCTGTAACATCCTATGTCTATTTATGATTAAATAGTCAGTCATTTGAAAAGCACAGAGAGATTATATGAGCCAAAAGTGTTGAAAACTAGGACTGGAGAATGGTCGTGGAGATAATATGTTCGAGAAGGTAGTCTTACTGTTGATATGTTAGTTTCTGTCTCTCGAGTTCCCATAAAGAGCTCACCAAGTCCAGTTCACAGCCGGTGACTGCGGGACCACAAGCTGTGCGGCAATCCTATCTGCCTGTATTTATCATCGTCAGAATCCAAGATTTGCGTTTTCAATATCGGGGAGCTGGACGTACTGATAGCAGCGATAGTAAAACGAACGGGATGATCATTGCACCTTCTAGCACGCGATTATTTCGTAGTTACAAGAAAGAAAAATCCCATCAACCCAGGATGTGGAAAATTTCGAACGGAGGAAGGGCAGGCAAGCAGAGTTTTAGAGTGGCGGACATGTGTACGTTATGAAAGGACCAGACTGGCCGAGCCATGTATCTCATCAACATCACAACTCATGGCGTATTTCAAATGCTTAGCCCCACACATAAAGGATGCTATGGAAACAGTCATCCGTTGTGAAACGAGGCCTTCCATAGAAGTCTATTCGGGGTATGTGGGCCTTACCAGATAGAACATGACAATCCTACTTCGGGAATGGTTGAAGCTCGATGCGGAGTATTCTGTTGAAGCATAGCCCTAGTAACACCTACAGAAGGAACATGTTAGTTCTAGCCAGAGCAGTTCAAGGAGTACTGAGTAGTTGCCGTCATTGCGCATAAACCCAAACCGTACCGTCTTCGTGAATCTGAGGGAGGCTGTTTCGATGTCATGTGTCGTCTGTGCACCGCTACCGCATGGTGGATAAGCTCAATATTGACCCAAAGTTATCGTCGGGTTTGTCTGGGCGAACCAAGAGCCTCTCATCTAAGCATATTCAAATTGGATAATCTAGTCAATGCTATGGTGGATCGTCTGATACTGCTGCATTCGTCAATTACCTCTTAATCCGAGCAAGGAACTGTAGCAGGAGGACTTGAACAGTGGATGGTCAAATAGCTCCTCGGTAAGAAAAGACGTAGTAAGCTCATGGCTTGTGCAATATTAGCAGCATGTAATCTATTTTAAGTGCTAATTCGGAAGGACATTTTGCGCATTTCTTTGTTTATCCGTCCCCACACATGTATATACACCTTAGCGTGAGGACCCGTTCTTTATGCTCCAACCATGTGCGCAAGCACGCTGCGGCCAGTCCCAAACATGTTGAGAGTTGTTGGGCTGCCACGTTCTTCCGGTTGTGGTTTAGGTAATCGAGAAAATAGCGATTGGTGCAGCCGACGGTAATGCCCAAAAAGTGATAGGAGGGATGGTCAAGAAGTGATTGCATTGGCCAGATGGGACAGCTTTTAAATAGCGTAAGATGGGCTATCATTTGAGTGATTATTGTTGAGTGGAACAAAGTCTTTCTCCGCATGATTCCTTATCTATGAAATTCATAAAGGAGGTTTTTCTATGATGAATGAGTCGGCAACGGGGCTTCTGAAGTACAGCCAGGCTGCCGTACTTGATAAAAGACGATTTAGAACCAAGAGTCAGGGCCAACAACAGTGTGTTTTTCAACTGGTAATACGGACATCCAACCGATTTAGAAGGCTTCCTGAGTTGATGCCCGACTTCTTGCCCTATCAAAAAGGCAACAGAGTGTTCAAACCCAATTCTCCACTCATGTAACCGCACTGTCGGGTGATCGAGATTCTTTGCAAACTTTCTGCGATTCACAACCACCCATCAAGCCGCTGGTTGGGTAACGGAAGCGACTAGCAGTAGTTGTCCTTATTATTTAGTGTCAGAGGCTTCGTCTTCGGGGATTGTGATACATTGTGGCCTGCTCATCTGACCACTGCTGCTTAAAGCGGCGCCCAGAAATGAAGCGCTGATTTGATGAGTGCTCTGAGCAACTTAAATTCGCGGAGGCGGAGTAAAGCTACTATGCCATCGATACATAGACTCCACAGTTGCCTGAGAGTAAGCGCTGTGAAGCCATCTCGTCAGAAATTTGGATCATGTCCTCTTTTTGGAAGTTTTATCCCCCAGAGCGGGATTGGTCTTAGTGTCATGGACGATGATGCCTAGGATACCGACATTGACCAGGAAGAAGAAGACCCCTGACAACCATAAACCAGGAACGAAAGTCGAATGACCATTGAACTCGAGCTGAAACCCTTGCTGTAACCAAGCAACCTATGGCTATTAGCGATGCACCAATAACGAGAAGTTTGGAGCTTGCCTGGCCAAGAACCCAGAAAAGAAGGGCGGTAATCCCAACCAAGGGTGATCGTAATAAAGTGGAAGATGGAAGATAATATGGCAGAAACATCATATACCAGAGGAAATACTATTCATGCAGTTAGTGCGGTGCAACAAAAGCACGGCGAGGACAATGTACCTGACTTGTGCAGACTTTGTTAAATGTTACAAAGGCGAATGTCTGGGCAAGCATGGTGGAAGGTAAGTCATTTTTAGCAAGTGTAAGAGGCAACATGACGGCGCTTAGGAGCAGCTGAGGGAGAAATGCTAATCTTTCGAGCTCGAACGACGGCGCGCTGGTATTAAAGCCAACCTTTGGAGAGGAGTTGAGGTATAGAAGAGTATTGTAGGGTGAGAAGTTGTGTCGATGATCAATTCGGATGAGGTGGTAAAAGTAGCTGTGTTCGAGGAATGGCCAGCCGTATCTGTAAATGTGAGAAACCAGGACTTCATTAGAGTGGAAAATACTAACGCGAGATACATGACCATATTTAGAATCATGAAAGTGATCAGGCTGTAAGCGGCTAAGGTGAGCCTTTGGGGGTTCAGAAAACGGGAAACCTGATCGAGCAATGGTCTCATGGACTCAGATGGTTCAGCCTTTCCCTGGTTGATTCTCTTGTCATCGAGCCACCATATAATAGATGCAGCATATATGAATGGATAGATCTTGAAGTGGACTGCGAAGCCAAGTAAGAAGCCAGCCAGGGGAATTTGTTTAGCCAAAACTGCCCAAAGAAGCGCAGTGACAAATACACCTAATAGTCCCTCGGAACTTCCCCGCGTACTTATAGTAGCCACCATGGGGTTCAGAAGCCAAATACTCGCAAACTTCAATGCCCTCTCTTGGCTCATCTTATTGTATGATAAAAGGATGCAGAACATCATCCAACCTGCAATGACGTCGCCAATGGCAAAAAGAACTTTTCCAAAGGAGAACCAGAAGCCGGGCCAAGTGGTTGGGTAGATGAGCCAAGCTAGAAGGGGTGTGTACCTATAGGTATCACGCGCGTAGGGTGACTGTCCTCGAGAAATAAAGCGCGCTGCATCGGTGAAGACGAAATAGTCTATATCGGTGTATTTCATTGGGGAGACTGCATCTTGAAACAGACCGTAGACCAAGAACGCCGCTCGCAGCACTACTGATGCAGAAAACACAGCACGTGGACTTTGAAAAAAGGAAGCGATCGCCATCGGGACCTGTGTACGTTCCTTCAATGTGAGAAAAGGAGACGGTAAAAGGTTCAGCTATCGGCAGACAAAGGAATGGCAATTAATGAAGTACCGAGATGTATTCATATGGCTCAGCACTTGAAGCGCGCGTGAAAGAAGAGTGGGATGGGGGTAGAATGGCTTCACTGTAATGTGGATACAGGAGAAAGAGCACCCGAGGAAAGACTAGTCCAAAAGCGTCAGATTCACACGTGATATCGCGCACCAGCCGAACTTGTTCGTCTATGTTCCAACGTCGTTCTTTCTTGAACTTTTACCAACCACTTATGGGACCTAAACGGACACGAGACGAAGCCATGGGGGAGGAGAAGACAGAGCATTCATCCTCGCCTTATCTAGGCATGTTCGAGAGTTTCCGAAAAGAGTTAGACGAACACCACGACCGTCGTGAGAAGGTTATAAAAGCATCGCGAGATATCACTGCAGCGAGCAAGAAGATGTAATCAGTTGTTTCAGGTTTGGCTGGAAAAATATCGCTGACAAGGTAACAGAATCTTCACACTGCAGAGGTTTGTCGAAGAGTACTGCCCCGAACCCAGTTCGCATCTCTGACTGAATAGGATTCGCAATGTCGGTCAATCACTACCTCCGTTTGCTGTCAAAAGTAATGCACAGTACTGGGAGACTATCGAAAAGCAATATTCAAGTATCGCAACTGATCTTCAGGGCCTCAATGCTCACCGTTACTCCGGCAATATCACCGGAGGCAATCAAGAATTCATGGAAGCACTGAGCTTTCACCATTACTTAGAAACGCAAACCCTTGTATCCTATGACGAAGCCAAGTCGCGCGTGGCTGCAATGAGTGGTGAAGGGGGCTCTGTTTTGCTCACGCCGGAGGACTACGTGCTCGGTATCTGCGATATGGTTGGCGAGTTGATGAGATTCTCCGTCACTTCCATGGCAACACTGGGCAAACTCCCGGCAGGCAGGCCAAACCAAAAGAAGAGGAGTCAGGAGGATCCACAGCAGCAAACGGGCGACAAGATGGAGATTGATGAACGGACGCCGACGGGTAGCGAGACAGCAGAGCCGCGAACAGTTCTAGCAGAGCCGCGAACAGTTCTAGCAGATCTGCGAGAGCTCCGACTTCAGCTTGAGATGTTTGAGGCGCCTGGAGGGTCAAAGTTTGCGGGTGATCTAGAGATGAAGAAGTTGCCGGTTATGCGGGAATGTGTGGATAAGGTGGAGAAGGCGCTCTATGGCCTTACTGTGCGCGGCCAAGAGCGTCCGAAGGGATGGATGCCGGATCTGAGAGAAGAGAAGCGGACCGAGGTAGAGAGCTACTAGTGAGGGAGGGAGGGAGTGAGTGAGTGAGTGAGCTGGCTCAAGGTGCTCCTCAAGACCATTTGTTGTTGGCTTTGTATAGGAGACGTTAGGGCTAACCCGCATGCCAACACATGTACTAGAAATAAAAAAGGGTTTATTGTGAATGGCGATAGACTAGTAACAGCACAGCAGAGCATACACTTATGTTGGCTCCGAGAGCTACCACCTAGCAGTGGCTACGGGCTGCGGCTTTCCGTGATGCACAACTACACTCAGTGTCTGCGCCACAATTTTGGTCTGTGTGTGTGTGGGTGTGTGGCGTCATCCCACCTGGTCTGAGCACTTTGAACCAAGGCCAGGGCCAGGCGGTTGATGATGCCCGCCACAGGTTGCGACCTCAACCTGCTCGCGCCTGCACTCCAGACTCACTGATGAGCATCCGCGCCATGCCAAAGATCGCCTTCACCGTTTACTCGCTGCGACAACCTCGCGCCCATGCAATGCTTGCGCCTTGAATCATTCACTCGCTGGTGAATGGAGTGTTCTGACGCCCAACATTCTCCGCGTTGAACCACTCACCGTGTAGCCTTCTTAACCCAATCCATATTCAACAAGACACCCGCATTCCCCAAATTCCCTCCTGCACCACTCCACCCCACTCCAACCCCTCCTGACGATGCGCCGCGACCCCTTCGTGGCGCGGCCCAGGGCCGATAACGCTGTGCGCACTCTCGAGCAGCCCAAGCGCAAGATCTTCAACTGCATCGTCGACGACACAGCCCTGATAGCGGGCGTCAAGAAGAGCACCCGCGACGGGATCCGCAAATGGATAGCCCAGGACGCCATTCGCCTCTTTGTTCCTCTGCACAGTACGCATACGTGTATGCTGCTGGGCAGTCTTGCGGCTAACAATATTCACAGCCCTCTCTCAGCTCCACCGCCAGGCAGCTGGCAATGAGCGTTTCCACGCCGACGCCCGCGAAGCCATCAAGTGGCTCGACGATATAACATCTATGCCTACCGTTGAAACGTCTGGCCGCGTACAGTTGGAAGGCGTCGACGAACAATACAGTACCTGGGAGGAGGTGGAGAGGTTTCTGCTACCAGAAACTCTGCTCTCGATGGAAGACAGTGAATCAGAGGATGAAGATTATCATGAGGACTTAGAGAGCTCCTTCAACGCTCTAGATATCTCCGACGAAACTTCTATAAGCTCCACTCATAGCCTTGAGGATCCTCCAAAGACGCCACGCTCGGTAGGGTCGATCGCCAGCGGAGGCTCCAAGTTCAGGAATGATGTTTCCCACAAGCAGAAAGCAGCCGCTCTTATCATGGACTCACCCAACCGAACCGCCCGCAATAGTACAGAGTTCGCTCGAACCGACAAGTCTCCCAAGAACGCAGTGCCTTTCCTCGTCCAACCCCTCTTCAATCACATTCTTTGGCGAATTCACAAGGAAACTAATCCTGACGCAGCCCTAGAGTCTTTCATACTTCTTACAAACGACCCTAGCAAGCAAATTATTGCTCAAAAATTCGGCATCCGCGCCAAACGCCTTGAGCAGCTCCGTGATGCTGTTGCTCGTGAAGATCGCGAATATAAAAACCATCTGACGCTGCATAAGATCGAAACGGAGTGTGGTGGTTCCAAGGAAAAACTACATCCGGAATCCAGGGTTGCCGAGCGCCCCAAGTCAAGCCACTCCAGCCGCAGCAAAGTGGAGCCGACTTCTGACGACGAAGATGAGGTCCTTTTCCAGCGTGTTCCCCGTGGACCAGCGCAAGCTGCGAGTACCCAGCGAGTTTGGGATCCGAATGAATTTGGTCGTACTAGTCAGAATCAGGCCCCTCGCGGAGGCCGCGGAGGACATGGCTCATCTCGCGGTCGTGGTGGTCAGCAGCGAGGAGGTCGTGGTGGATTTGCTCCTCGTGGTGCCTACGTTGCTCCTGCACCTCCATTCCGTGCACCACCGGCTCCTCGTCATGACCCGAGCCAACCAATTGATCCAGATTCTTTCGCCCGCCCCAATCCCAGAGCTGGACCGTCACGTGGTGGAGCAAGACGGAAACTATGGGAACCAAACTAACGCTACTAAAGCAGGTCCAAGTGGGCGCAAGTGCCCTATCATCTCTCGAATCACCCAATGTATGCTCTCTTCCGGTACGGACAAATGAAGGTCGATACTCCAACGGAGACGTCCAGGCCCTGGCCCTGTGTGTTTAATCGCCACCCGAGGAAGCATCAAAACATCAGGCTGAGCTTCTGGTCGACTTCGTTATAACTGGACTTCGATGAAAGCCAAAATCATTGAAGCTCTACGATGTCATCACATTCACTGCATTCGGTTTTCACTTAGTTTGTCCTCCCCGCCCACAATCATCTCCAAATGTGGCCACGGTCATAAGCTATGCTGAGTTGCCGAAAGATCATAGAATGTAGCAGGCTCAAATACTTCTTGAGGGTTTGTCCTTCCAGAATCGTTTCTTTTTACAGAAATGGCGCAATGTTTCTCCCTTCATAAAAAGGCAGACCTAGACCAGCACCTGGGCGTCCTAATGCATATTGATGGAGAGACGATTTGTTAATGTCTTTTTCTTTCTTTTTCTGTGTGCGTGCAGCCGAAGGCGATTGGGCTTGGAAGGCGATGAAAGGATGAGCACAAGATAATTTCTCCGATATCCTGCCAAAGTAGGAGTTCGCCTAACTAAACCTATCTCTTGCCTTTCATGGTCGAGAGAGTTTGAATTATAGTTGCAGTAATATATCTTGTTTGAGATTAAGTTTGCCGCTGCTCATCCGGAATAGAAGTCTGGACGGAAGCCAAAGATTGTGTCCGCCAGGTAAGGGTAATCATGGGGCAAAACGAAAGAATACTGAGCCAGAGCCAGAGCCGGATGCACCAGAGCTAACAGTTACGGTAGTGCGGATAAGCGGTGCGGAGGAAACTGTGAAGGGGTCCTGGTCAGCCCTAGTAGCGCGAACGGGGTAATAAAGGGTGCAAAGGATTATTTACATAGTGATTAAAAGAGATACTCTGAATATTATCTTCACTATTGCTTCTTATGCTGACGATGACCGTCCCTGCCCAAGCCAATGGATGACATATGCATGTTAAGTATGAAACCCATGTCTGATTGGTTAGTTAGTTAGATGGCGCAAGCGATTTGCAAAATTATTTGATTCGCGGGGATTATACGTTACCTTCACTGCACCCCCATTAACTCATGTTAAAACATTATCACTTTCAGCACGAGATCATAGCAAGAGCCGACGGAGTGTTCATTAGTACTTCGATTATGAATTTTAATGAATTATGACCGCAAAATACAATGTCGTCCCTCTATAGCCTTCATCGGTACTGTGTGGAGCTAACTTGACTATCAACTCTAACACAGTATAACTAACACGACGAAGTTCTGCGAGATTCTTTCCTGTTCTCTATCTTGCGTCTTACAGTATAAATCTACTCATCCAAGAACAAGCACAGCCAAAGCATAACGAACCATATCGGAATTATAGCCGCTCCTACCAGGCTTACTATGCTAAACCAGCGAGACACATGCCATACGAATTCCCAATGTACACCCACCAGCTGCTCAGCCGAGAGCGCACCCTGCATAGAATTCAGGATGACAGAAATAAGAGCGAAGACAAAAAGTATGGGTCCATACAGACGCCCAAAGAAAGCCTCATATTGGCCATGCACCTGCTCAAAGTGAAACTTGCGAAGGAGTAGAAGAGCATAGAAGTTGAATTTTGTCAGCCTTAGTTCGCCGTAGCAGTATCTTTTGGACACAGCGGAGTCATCAATACGGATGAGTTCTGCGGTGAAATTGCAAAAACGCTCCCAGTCTACGTCCTTAGGAACAAGGCGAAGGCTATCCTGTTGTGCGATATTGAAGTCTGACTCGTGCTGGATTAAGTAGCGGTATGTGCGCAGGAAGCCAATTGCAGCCTTGTATATGTTGATTCGACTGTTACCTAGTCAGCCCGGCCCTTCCTCTAAGTACATTTCCCAGAATGCTTGCGATAAGAGATAGCGTGGCAGGGTTTGACGAATATACGGTTATGGATCCAGACTAGATGCAACCGAGGCTCTTCTGTGACGACGATGTCGCTACCTTTAACCAGTTGCCGGTGTAGGGTGTCAATGTTTGCGCTGGACAAGGTGGTCATGATCCACAGGTGCGGCGCTATACTCTCGAGGTCGTAAGAGCAGAACTCTTTCTCGAGAAATTATTTTAGATGGCGAGAGTCGTTGAGCAAGATAGAAGGATGACCGGGCAAAGAAGTCATTGGCGGTTTGCCTGGATTCAAGATCGTCAACAAGCTGGTTTGCTTTTGAAAATGGCGGCGTGATTATAGGGAAGGATAGCGTAGAAGAAAGGTTGTAAGTTGTTCTCGATAAAGTAAGAAAATAGATCGAGGCTATTACTGAGCTAGGTTCGGTCCGTGATAGAGGGTGACATCGGGCTGAAAGTGCTATGGCAAAGCCCCCACTGAGGAGACAATGAGGATTGTATATGCTGCACGTGACCGCAAGTGACCATTTCCAAGGCCCCTGGCCAATCAGTGTCGTACCAATTGGCGGGGAGAAGAGCTCTAGCGCGCCTGAGCTCGCGCCTGATTCGCGTCGACGCGTTCGCTTCGAAGACGCTCCGCACTCAATTGCCCTCCAAAGCACTCTGACTATCTAGCGGCTATACTTTATTCATCCACTATCTACCTCCGGAGATCCTCTGACTTCCACACTCCTCCATTCTGCCTCTCCGCAGCCGCTGGATCATTGCACGGGTGGTCGTGGCCCCACCACCACCTTGTGTGTAAGCGTAGCAGTTGCCCCTCTACTGGCTCAATCGGGAACTCCAACTTGTATAGATACCATACTACATTCTAATTGTTTGCTGACAACCTACCACCTACGTCACTGCCTTTGGCTCTGCCCTCGGAGACACGTCTTGTTGTCTGCCTTATTCCTTCCTTCGATCGCCCGTCGTTACGATCCCACCCATTCCGGTCCTCCAAGTCTACCTTTTTTCGACTTCTATTTCCCCGTCCAACCTCTCAATTGCCTAGAACACTACAATTTAGGGACAAGCACAGACATGTCCCACCTACCAGTGGATCCTGGTTACGACAATATACTGCCTACAGTTGATTTTGATTCGTGCAAGAGTAGTAAATCGAAGAAGAGGAGCCATTCTGGGAAGGATTTTGAAACTATGGCAAAACGTTCGAACAGGTCGAACCTTTCCTCTCCCAGTGCCCTACCCCTCCAACCGGCGTTCAATTTACACCAATATGAACCCTGGCATGGGCGCAGTCAATGTATGCCTTTGGAGAGCTCCCACAATAGAATGACTCCACACTATAGGGACGCTCCTAGGCCTCAAACTCGCCACTGTCCCCCGGCGGTGGAGGCACCTCTTCCATACACTGCCTATGATCAGGATTGGGACCCAAGCCCGCCGGTTGTGTACAAAAGCGATGCTGCAGACTTTTCGCCACGACACCCACCCGAGCTGTACTACCAAACCCGTATCAAAATGGAAGGTTCAACAATTCCCTTAAATCAAGATTGGTTGTTCAATCAACGACCGCCTATTCCGGGGGCATATCCTAAGGAGTCCTACGGCACGAAGCTTCACCCACTCGAAATCAGCTCAAGCCCAGAGCTAGGACCCCAAGTCGCACCGGCACCGCCCTCGGTCAACATATACGACACGTATAAGGCTCCTGATAATGCACCCCCAATACCAGTGTTCGGGTCAAAGCCGAACGATCCGTCCGCGGATGTAGTGCCTGTAACAGAACCGGTTCTTTGTAAGGAACAGGCTGAACTAGTTGAGCTCATCCTTAGTCGCCGCAATGTCTTTTACACTGGGTCCGCCGGATGCGGTAAGTCGACTGTTCTGAAATCATTTGTGAGACGCTTCACGGAGACGGGCTTGAAGGTGAACATCGTCGCTCCAACAGGCCGCGCTGCTCTCGACATTAATGGCTCAACCACGTGGACATACGCCGGCTGGACACCGGATTCTCACAAAAAACCTTTGAAGGAATTGAAAAAGAATGCGCATGGAAAGTTCGTGTCTCAACGTCTTAAAGATACCGATGTTCTTGTCATCGACGAGATTAGCATGGTAGAGAACCTTCATTTTGAGCGTCTGAATGTAATAATGAAGGAGGCTCGCGGTAGCGATCTAGCTTTTGGCGGCGTACAGCTCGTTGTCACCGGAGACTTCTGTCAACTGCCACCTGTAAAACCTTTCGGACATTGTATCGAATGTGGCAGGGAACTCATCAAAAACAAAGAAGAGACGGAATATAGGTGCCGCATGCATGGAACTTATTACGACATTGATAAGTGGGCGTTTCGAAGCAGCGCATGGAAGGTACATACAGCCCCTGATCTATTTAATGTTACTATTTCTTTTGCTAACAGTATCAAGGAATGCAATTTCGCTCATGTGAATCTTACGAACATACACCGTCAGAGTGATGAGGTATTTATCAAGATTCTACAGAAACTGCGCATGGGAAAACGGCTCCTCCCCGCTGATACGGAACTCCTACTGAATCATAAAGACACCACACGTAATGCCGTCCAATTGTTTTCAACTAGAGGAGAAGTCAAACGTGTAAATGACGATATGTTTGCTAAGCTCCGTTCCAAATCCCGAACTTATCACTGCCTGGATCACTTTAAGTGGAACGAGAAACATAGGCACCTCGAGTCTAAGAGAATCACAGCAGCAGATGGATCATTGGCTGCGCTACGGGAGCACCGCTATGAACCACAAATCCAGCTTAAAAAGGGCATGCTTGTCGTTTTACTTCACAATCTTGACATCGCGTCTGGCCTTGTGAATGGATCTCAAGGCACTATCCAAGGCTTCGAAGACTACGATGCCAATAAACTCCCGAAAGCAGCATCATCTAGGAATGGCAGGGATGCGGATCCTAATGGCCCAACGCTCGTTGGGGACTATGCTACGTTTCGCGAAGAGCAACTGAAGGCCTTCATCACGAAGGCCGAGTTGAAACAGTGGCCCATTGTTAGATTTCTCAATGGTGTCGAGCGAACCATTTTTGCCGATTGTACCGTAAACGAGTTGGGCGATGAGCCACCATACAGTCTACTGGCAAGAACACAGATTCCCCTGATGGCGGCATGGGCGATGACGACCCATAAGAGTCAGGTATGTTCATATACACGTAACAACTCTACTTGGACTAATGATTCGTTAGGGGATGACATTAAACAGAGTCATCGTGGACCTTGCCAAAGCGTTCGAAGAAGGTCAAGCTTACGTTGCCCGTAGGTGTCTTCATCAACTTTTGTAGTCATTTTTGCGCTCTAACCGTATTTCTAGTCAGTAGAGCACGGTCTCTCGATGGCCTGAAGGTTGTTTCTCTTCCACCTCTATCAAAAATGGGTTCTGGTAACCCACAAGTGAAGGAGTTTCTTCGAGAAAAGTTCAATATAGAGTGATGTCACAATTCTTTTGGAGGCGTTAACCTTGGGCTACGGTGTTTGGAATGCTGGTTTCAAAACTTTCTAGGCATTTGACTGGCATATTTTTGTCATTGGATAGCTGTGGAATGTGTGTATGCTTTGTTATATGATACCCAGGTTTTTGCAAAGGGTGTTTGGTTAAGACATTGAATATGTCCGAGTCATGGAGAAGAAGAGAGATGAAGCAAGCATCATTTTGTTGATTCTTACCCAAAAATATCATACCGTGTTCCATTCAACGACAACGAAAAAGCCGTAGCATGATTTAATATTCTAGACTGAATAAAAGAAAAAGATCTAACATCCCTCACCATGTGGCGAGAAGTACTCCGTAGCGAGAAAAATCATAGGTACTTTTATCGACATCTAGATATCTATGCTGTACTATTTAGAGTAGCTACTATAGGTCTTCTTCTATCTCCCCAGTGCTACTTTAGTAAAATTACCAGTCTCGTCGTCGCCTTCGCGCCTAATTCGTAGAGAGCCTTATTCTTTAGCAAAACCGCGTTCCTTCCCTAGAGCACTACTATTAAGCTCTTACTACTCTATAATACTTATAACGGTGCTATCTAAGTCTTAGAACCTTACTACGATGCGTAGGAGTTATTACCAGCCTTATACCTTATATCTGCTATCGCACGCAAATTCATGCAGGGCCGCCACCCCAATTAGTACCTCTAACCAGAACGATTACTAGTCCTAGCTAGTGCGAAACCGCCACATAATCATCACAGTGTAAGTTACTTCGCAACTTAGTGGCTGCTAGGCTAATGGCAGTGTAAAGTCTTGGCAGACGCGCCGACCCTCAGCTCCGCAGCCTTGCGATCCAACTCAACCTTGGCCATGCCTCCAGTCAACCAACTCACCTCTTACAGAATTCGCCACCTCACAAGCTCCTGGCCGGTGTGCGGTTCGGCCATCATCCCTGCTGCAGGTGGCGATGCCGCATACCGCCGAAGTATCTGCTTTAGCTACGCATTGCTTAAGAACAGGCTTGTGTAATCCGGCGCTTGTCTATCTACTAAAGCGGCGTTGTAGTCGTCTACAACGGTCAGATACAAAAAGTATCTAGAAGTACAGTTAGACTGGAATTCCACGAAAAGAAAATCACCTATCCCCTGGTTTGAACTTGGGCTATTTTATCTGCTCCGTACACCGTAACGAGCACGTGCTACGACGCCGGTTGAAAGGATGATTTTCTGCGAAACCAAGGCTTTTCGTCCATTTCAATCAATGTAGATGTCCTGCTCCTCGTCGTACCCAAAGCATTATGATCGTTCAGCATCTGACCCCTTAGTAGTGTGTTTTTCCAACAAATAAGACCACTTCTAGTTAAGTGTAAGCTAAATGTCGGACACCACCCTGGCAAGGGACTGTTGGAAGGCACCATGGCTCTGTTTGCCAGGCCACTAAGTAGCTAGCTCATATAGCGTTTAGCCTTACATCATAGAACCCTCACTCATACAATACGCTTGTTTTGATATACTCGTTCAACAGGGACAAGGCAGCGCTACGCAACACGACTGGCTGGCCGCGGCTGTGCGAGCACGCACAGTACCCTCGATCCAGCGCTCAGCCTGTTTCAGCCCGGCTTCTGGCTTATAAGGTAGCCTTCTGCCTACGATGGAGCACCTCCGTTCGTCTGGATGCGACTTGTGGCATACACCCTCTGCATTAAGTAGGCTAGCCCCACGACTGGAAACTCAGGTGGGCCCTTCAGAAGGACTCTCTCAAAAAAGATGATGACTACAAGTGCACAATGACAGATGCAAGCTAAGTTGATAAGGCGAACAGTGCAGATGTGTGAACATGATTGGTCGAATTGTACGACTCGTCACCTTGCTTCACCGGTTCTCGTAAATAAAACCCTAAACTTAGCCTTGTAGCACTTCTCAACCTCTCACAATTGTTCTAGTGATTTTTTTCACTCACTTAATCAAGAAAATGAATAGCCTACGAAGTGCTTTTTCATACCAGCCTCTTTCCGAGACTTCCCGTGGAGGATTTGAAACTCGACTCATATGCCTACATCCGGGTGGCTTCAATGATTACATATATTGTACAATTTACCATGCCAATATCCTTGAAAGGCGGCCTCAAACAGAGTATACTGCGCTGTCATACGTATGGGGCGATGCTACACAGACACAATCTATTCAGCTTGGTTACCATCAACTACCGACGAGTGAACCTGCTCATACATGGTCATCTACTCCCTCCCCAGGGGTGGATTGCTACGAATCATTCCAAGTAACGACAAATCTGGAGAGAGCATTACGACATCTACGAGACCGCGCTTCAGAGCGCATACTTTGGGTCGATGCCATTTGTATCAACCAGTCTGATTGGGAAGAACGTCTGTCACAAGTGAAAATGATGGGCAGTGTGTACAGAGAGGCCGTGGAGGTACGCATCTGGCTAGGGTCTATCAGTGATGTATCCGTGTCAACGCCCAATATACAAGAGGAACTTGAAAATTATCAATCAAGACGAGTTCCTATACCCAGAAGATCCTCATACTCTTTCTTATCCCCAGAAGAAGATACAGGAGCAGCCTTGAGCAGTGAAAGAAGGATCATCGAGATAATACTGCTTGCAGCCAGGGACTACGTCATGGATGAAGACTGCCTGCTCGGCCAGGAGACAAGCGACAATTGGTTTCCTGATGAACTAGAGTCTCTCGGAATACGAATCATAGCTTCACAACCCTGGTGGCGACGCGTTTGGGTCATCCAGGAAGCCACGCTTTCAAAAGAGGAACCAGTCATGCAATGCGGCTATATAAAAATCGGATATCGCAGGTTCCTCGAATCGGCGAAACATTGCATGTTTCAAGATGCGCCATCGATACTTTCTAGAACCCACATATCCCTCACTGTCCACGGGATGTCTCATAAGGGATACGACCCGTCCAAAACGTCTCTTGCGAGCCGTCTGCTTACATACCTGAGCTGTATGAGTGGAAATTTTGAAGTGAGCAATCCTAAAGATAGGATAAATGGAGTGTATGGTTTTCTTCATATGGGGGATTGCCATGATAATATCTTTCTTTTCATGACAAAAGACCAGTACGAACAGAACTTTGCTGAATTCTATCACCGGGTTGCTATTTGGATCCTTTTTGATCCTAAACCTCAATCATACCCTCTACGAATCTTGGAAAGCGGGCCTAGTAACATCGAAGGGATACCATCATGGGTTCCGACGTGGGAATCAAAAAAATGGAGTGGAGAGGATAAAAACCACGGAGCGCCAGAAAGCAAGTATGATATCCTTGCCCAAGGTACTTCAATGGGAAAATTATACCACCGGTCGTCGATTAGTATTTGCGGTAGATGTACTGCGATATACAAAAAAAAGTGGGGGGCGCCGAAAAGTTCATTTGATATCGACGTAAGATGTACTGAAATAAGAATACGGAATGCGCTGGCGCTGGGGCGAGTGATCACGACGGTGGAAGTTCTTTCAGTGCAAGAAAAACAGGATATAGATGTGCTGCGCAAAGCAATTGTTGAGGTCGAGGAGAGAATCCTAGCAGCTCTGAGATCTATGAGTATACCTCACGCTGATGCGAAAACGCATATACGAAGATTCTGGGATTACCTCCGTCTCAACTTCTGGGATGTTGATACAGGGAAAGGTTCATATTCATCCGAGCATAGCGCGACGTTGGAAGACTTCCTTCAATGCGAAAGGAAATCGAGGAAAAGAAAAAGTCAACGACGCGGTCGCAGGGTTTCAGCTCATCAAGCAGATCCCAACGTTCCGAGTCCCTCTTCGATTGCGAAACTAAGCAGCTTCTTTGAGCATGTTAGCGATCTTGTTGTTGGATCAAATATCGTGGGGCACATGTTTGAAGATTCGCTACCTTCTTGGCGGTGCGGTGACAGGCTGTATCTCATCCCCGAGTGCCGCTGGGTCCTAGGTCTTCGACGTAGTGGCAATGGATACCGGTACATGTATAGGGTATTTGTTTCTGATCTGGAATGGCAACAACGCAAGCAGCTTTTCGATGGCAAAGGCATCTATGAGAACATAGTCCTTGTATAAAGACAATGTATTGTTTTGTAGAACAATCATATGCACGCTACCACATCAATCGCATGCTATAGCATTCCACCGTCGCCTCAGTCGTGCAACTCCACATACCCGTCCCTCTTCAACCATATCTACATATCATCGGCCCTCCAAAAAAACCCTCCTGCCGATGTGGCTCGGCCGTCCTCCCTGTTAGTGGTGGCAAGTCGAAGTACCGTCCTATAAGTATAGGCTCCATCCCCCTACAATCTGTAAGCGAACGGCTGCACTTTCGCCATGCCCTACACTGTATCATCTCACAAAGTCCTTACGAAATGGCGGCGAGAGGATACAACGCTTAGCAAGTAGATTAATCTATAGTATGGACATAGTGCGACATATAGATGTCTGTAAAGCAGCGTTCCGGATACAGTCCCAAACCAGCATAGTCCCTATATAGTACTTCGCTTACGAATCACGGTGAGATGCAGTATATAAAATGGTACCTTGAGTTGCCACCACCAGCAGAGAGGACGGCCTAGCTGCACCGGCCCTGACCTTGCGCAGGAGGCGATGATTTGTGGATATGGCTGAAAAGAAAAGTGCCGTATGTAGCTCTGAATAGTGTAGAGTCTTGCCAAGTATAGCCACTATTACAAGCTCCGCTAGTACTTATCCTCACGAATATAAATAATCCAAACTCCTTACGACCGGTAGAAGTTAAATTAAAGCATATCTCTATAGCCCTAAGGATTGTAGTAATTATATAAGAAACTATTAGTTGTCTAACTATGCGATAGCTGTATTTGTCACACCTGTTATGATCCGGGACCCCTACGGGAAGTGCGCGGCACCTATTCGGGCCTAGCCAGGTCCCGTGACCCACGGGTATATACTCAC
>JAQGEP010000210.1:0-17245 GCA_028476805.1 Acrocalymma vagum
GGACCGGCCACTAGACCCTCCGGAGAGGAGAGTCCCGACTTGGCGCGTGCGCAGGGCCACTAACCCCTTCAGAGGGCAGGTGGCAACTAGACTAGTTGCGCAATCAAAAGTCTCCAGAGCTTAGTAATTCAAAACCCCATTCCTTTGCAAGGCTAGCAATATTAAGACAAAGCCTCGTAGATTTAAACTGTCCAATGAATAACCACAGGGCTGAACAAACCTGGCTGAACAAAGAAAACACCACACCACCCATGCAATGCAGACAGAACCAAGGGTACCCTCTTTCCAGAAGTAGTTAGCCATCGATGCTGAGTATATGCGCAGGATTCAACAGTTCAGTTCGGCATTTATAGGTTTGGAAGCGAACACCGGAGTATCAAGCTATTTCTATACTAGAGCACCATGTTTAGATGTTTTTGGGCTGTGACGTCGAAGCGTCGAAGGAAGGTCGGGTCTTAGATGGTGTTGGGCATATAGGTACTACTTGTGTCCGCATACGTAATTGCGCATGGCTATGTCGCCATTCGGTCACTGATACTGTTTTCTATTCTAGTTGGAAGATGTATCCTCCGTGCGGTCTAAAAAAACATACATGTTGATCGATCATGATGGTAGTAATCAATTCATCATTAGTTAAAGAATTTTAGTCTCAAATTCCTTATCGTTCTACTCAAAAAGCCAACTGTCTTACATTCATTCATGTTCATAGTTTGTAATCTCTCTTCTAATCCTATTTACAAAACTCTGCCGCAACCGCAGTAATCGTCTCTGCAACTCTTCTTACCGACTCAACATCAACCCACTCCTCACTCGCATGCAATCCACCACCCACAGGCCCCCAAAGCAACGGTGCAATCCCCGCATCAGCAAGAAGCGCGCAATCAGTCCAAAATGGTGCTCCACAGCAACTCGCATCCCTCCCCACCGCCTGACTAACATGTTTCCGGACCAGCGTTGTAAACGGGTGATCTGGCGAAATGCTGAATTGCGACCTGCTGAATGTTGTCCGGATGTCGTATTTGAACTGCGGGTCGTGACGCGCTACGTTGTCCAGTAAGTCGCGAATCAATGCTTCGATGGATGCAGGTGTGTCTCCTGGGATGGAACGGCATTCGAGACTTATGGTGCAGAGAGCTGGGTACGACGATACCTCTTCACCTCCCTTGATGATGGAGGCGTGGAAGGATCTAGTGCCGAGAATAGGGTTCCCGGGGCTCTGCTGAAGTTGCCGACTGTATTTATCTAGCTCAACGAGAAAGTATCCTGCTTTGCAGATGGCATCGACGCCTACATCGGGAAGCGATCCATGGGCAGCAATGCCATGGATATCAACTTCGATCCATGTATATCCCTTGTGCGCGTGGAAGATTTGCTCGTTGGTCGGCTCGCTTACGATTGCGGCGTCTGCTCTCCAGCCTGCTTGTAGTATCTGTTCTGTACCGATGCTTTCGGCTTCTTCGTCTGCGACGCCAGCGAAGATAACGTCGCCTTTGAGATTGAGAGATTTCGCATCTGCAAGAGCAATCATCTGAGCAGCTACTCCACCTTTCATATCCGCGGCACCACGGCCATAGAGCTTCCCATCTCTTATTTCGCCGCTGAGAGGATCGTCATTATACCCTGAGAGAGTGACAGTGTCAATGTGGCCGTTGAGCATCAGGCTCTTGCCACCCCCAGTGCCACGTACAATGCCTACAACTGAAGGACGTCCCGAAGTCGGTTCGATCCAATGACATTCAATGTCGCGATGTTCGAGCCAGGCAGCAATGAAATGCGCAATGGCCAGCTCACCGGGACCTGGTACAGAGCCCAGATTAGGGCTGGCAGAGTTGATTCGGACCAAGTCTTGCGTCAACCTGATTGCATCATTGCTGGACACATCCCTCGGTGTATCATATACTCTCGCGCCTTCAGTACAAAGAAGCACCACCACCGAGTCTTTGGTCATCCCAAGTTTCATCTTATCTTCAGCGCTCAGTTGACGCAGTGCAGCAAGCGGCGCAGCTCCACATGGACCCGCCGATATCCCCATAGATCGTAGATCCGTTGTCGAAAGATGCGCCTCATAGTCGGAAACAGTAATACTTGCATCTACGCCAGTGCGGAGCAATGGCCAGGCCGTTGATGAGACAGTGCCACAGTTCATCCCTGCCATAATTGTTGATGTCGTATGTGTCGTAGTGGAGTCACCTCGTACCAGGCTCTTCCACAAGCACGCTGCAGTGTCGGGCTCGACTGTTATTACTGCTGTGGACTTTCCTTGTTGCTTATAGTAGGATACAACGGCTTGAGCAAGGGAGCCTACGCCGACGGGGCAGATAACGAAATCGGGGCCCGGTGATTCGATCTCAGCATCTATCTCAGACAGCATTGTCATGTAGCCTTCGACAATCCACTAACATGCTGTCAGCGTCAACCGTTTTCAATGATTCTCAGATATAGGTCTTACCTTTGGTATATCTTCGTACCCCTCAAACGCGGTATCCTGTATCAGAATGCCACTATAATCTTGCGCAGCCGCTAACCTAGCCGCATCGACTGCACCATCATAATTGTCTTTCACCTGAACAACCTTCGCAGCCTCAATCTCAATATTTGCGATTGTTTCCTGGCACATACTCGAAGGGACGTAAACAACAGCACCAACCCCCAAAATAGAAGCCATCCGCGCAACAGCTCTTCCATGATTTCCCTCCGTAGCAGCATACAGCGTGACTGGATTCTTTTTCAAAGCTCTTCTCACATCTTCCATATGCGAATCATCCGGTAATTGTAATTTTTCTACAACAGCTCGAAAAGATCCCCAGGACGCACCCAGGACTTTGAAAGCGGGTAGGCCTAGTCGGCTCGTTTCGTTCTTGACATAAACCTTACGGACTCCGATTTCTGCGGCAATGCTATCCAAAGGTATCAGTGGGGTAGACTGAGAATCTGGGAGATTTCGATGAAAGCGGGTAATTGGTTCCGGATCTGGAATCTGCGGTGCAATCCATGTTTTTGCGCTGGGATTGAGATATGCTTTTCGAGGATTGCAAGGCATGATGAGAATGTTTGTCGAAGACGAATGGTTAGTTTGGCTTGAACGGGGTGGATTGTGTCTTTAAAGACATTGTTGATGTGTGCTGATGTTTTGCGGAGGCCGAGTGTATTTTGCGCCCTCTCAAAACAAATTGACTTGCGCCTTCTGGTCACAGCGCTACTGGCGGACTAGGAGTTCCGGGCTCTAATTGCAAGGGAACTCAAGGCTCATATCATCGTAGATAAAGATTCTACTTAATTCATTTACCGTTCCCTAAGCAGGGTTAATCTTCAAGGTTCTTTCCCCGTATCATGCAAAAGAACATCTCCAGTTGGCATTTTAAAAACTGAAATCTCCAGACTGCGAGACCATCAAAGATGCTCACCAAGTGTTTTGGTATTGCTGACTTTTGGTTTTACCACCTAGAAACATCGGTCGAACATGATGACGAAGTCTTGCTATTATTGGTGCATGTCTTGACAGTACCTAATCAGTGTTGGGTTTAGTCGCGCCTTTAACAGAACATGCGCCCTCTGAAAACATCTACAGTCGCCGGACCCTGAGTGATCCCCCGACGGGAAACTTGTAGTAGGTGAAATATAGAATTTCTCGAGAGATCTAAGTTGGGAGATTGATCTTTGATTGGCCGGGAACGATATATATTCCCCTCCCTTTTTTCTACTTTTTCTTCTTTCTTCTTGCGTTCAAGATTTATTCATTGAGGAACTCTGGTGTCATAGCCCATAGATAGTAACAGTGGAGGAGCCTGGAACGATTCCAGACCTTGAAAACACACCCGTATGTATATGAGCATGAAGTGATACAAACATGTTATCATTGGGAAGATGTTGTAGGGGCTGTCCAAAAATTAACGATTTTCCAACTGAAGTTGCCAGCATAACAAGGCATTGTTGAAATGATCAATTAACGGACCATTTCCCTCGTGCTAGACGATACGAACAAGACCAAGATTTCCTGATTCTCCCTGTAAACCAATTGTGCTAGATAATTGAATTCCGGGATCTCCTTTCCAGTCAGACATGGTATATCCGGAGCGAAAATGCGATGTCAAATGCTGAACTCTTTCCTCCCATGTAAACATAGTCCTATCGCAAAATCCACATCGACTCGTGATGTTGCTATGTGTGTGTTTCAGTGGGGATAGGTCTGGGGTCCATCCAGCCCACTTTCGACAGCCATGGAACTTGTATAAATGCTGCCACAAGTGGTCCTTTCTGGAAAAAGTGCGTTCCCGAACATCGCGTTCCGCGCAAGCCTCGAATTCGTGAGATCTGAAATGGTGCTCGTCAGGAGAAACTAGACCGCAGAGAGTGCATTCGGGATTCTCCTCGGTAATACGCCAAATCACTTGCGGCTGATCCGGACGGAGGGGATTCTGACAAATCCATTTGTCCAGATTCAAAAGGTGAACAGATCTCTCATGGCGGACCCAATCAAACTTCCTCCTGAAACCCTGGTGGCAAAAAGTACATTGGAAGATATGGATTTTGGAACGTTTCGCGGCTGGAATTGCGAAGTCAGTGGTGGATGATAATGCGCTATCATTTGAGCTACCGGCGGATAGTGCCAAATACTCTGAATGTTGGTAGGAAGAACCCGAAGAACCGGATATTGACGAGGCTTCTTGAAGGAAATTGAATGAATTTGTTGTTGAATCACCACTAGCTGATGATGGTGAAGAAACGACACGACCATGGTTACTTGACCGGACGTGATTTCCAATTATGGGCGTGGAGTTGGCCGCCTTCTTGATGGCGTTCAAGGAAGTCGGTTCGTCCTCCGGTGGGGAGTTGCGCCATCGTTGCATTGGAGTAAGTTCCGTTAATAAGGGCTCAGGCATTGGAGAACCCTCACGAAAGATTTTGTTTTTCGATTGAATCCTGTTCGTGTGACGCTGACGCCTCCTCGCATTACTAAACCAATTAAGAACTTGGCTTTTGCTGAGTCCTGATACCTTTACAAGCTCAGCCTTTTGTTCTTCTGAAGGATATGGATTATCCATATTATTCGCAAACCAGGTTCTTAGTGCTCTCGTTTTTCCAATGGATCTCGAGCTAGATCTCTTGCTTGTGTGGGCTGATGTCTCTTGTACTAGTGGGCCAAGATTGTCGGCGGAGAGATGCGAACCTATATTATTTCCCTCCTCATTCACCCCATGTAATTGACCAATCACAGGTTCTGCAGTTTCGAACTTGGATGGCTCTCTTTTTCGACGTTCAGCCAGGCTGCATGTCCGGAAGAGTGCAACGCAGCTAGAGCATGATGAAATCGGGTTAGGGTTGGCAGAAGTTGTTTGAATCATGAAACATTGTAGCCGCATTTCCCTACAGTGTGTACAAGGGGCAGGTGGTTTCCAGGCACCATTGTTGAGGAAGAATGATTCAAATGTCAGGCCAGTTGGAGATAATCCGAATGATACCGCATTCTCTGAAAGTGGGCTTGTGAAAGCTCCGTCATCAAGGATAACTTGTTCTAGCGGGAAGTCGCCTTGACTGGAGCTAGTGTGCCAATCCGAGTTGTTGTAAAGGACTTCCAAGGGAGGTTGGTAATCGCTTGAGATTGGCAGCGCATTGTGATTGCTACTTGTGTCCAGGCCATTAGACTCGATAACACAATCCGGAGTAGGGAAGAAATCTGCAAGGCAGTGAGTATCCATGACGTTGCTTCAATATTTTCGCACTTGGGCAGCGAGCCCGTCAGTGGGACATACGGGGAAAGGTTTCTCTCGTGCCTCCAATGCACCACCAGTAATTAGTAAGCTTGATCAGGTGATCCGGCACGATTGCCTCTTGCCCAGGTGATGTTTCTTTCATCCCATTTCCACTCTCAGCCAATTTCATCAATCTTTCTAGAGAAGACGTAGGACTTCATCTTTTGACTGAGAGTTGATTCCCACTCTTGCGAGCGTTTGCGAAGTACGAGATCGCATCGTTCCTCATGGTAGTCGGTTACCAAACTTGGCGAAACGATCACCTATTTCGTTACATTTTCCCCGGAACTCAAGACACTAGACAAGACTCTGATTGGGATGGCTTCAGGTGACTATGTATACGAATACAACTTTCTCTCACTCTCACCAAGAAACTTAACCATACTTCCTTCTAAGGAACACTTTTGGTGGGCTCTCGTAGTAGTGCCGCAGAAATGGCCGAACACTTGCTGCTTCTGGAAGGTCGGAATAGCAGGTAATATATTGCTACACTCAAGTAGCAAGGAACACCAATGGCCCCACACGGAGATCACCATCATGGGGAATACCATTTTGAGGGGTACCGATTGTCCCATGCTAGCGTCCAGATCGGATATTATCCACCAACTATCACCTATGACTTAACCCGCTACGTTCGGCCCCACGCAATTTTGCGGTCATTATTTGGAGTCAAACAGTATTTGCGCATTGGATTTCAACAGCTCGAAGCGTTTTCTTTTTGCTTGTCCTGTGTTATCACTCTCGGAGTTGAGTAGAGAGCTCCATTCTTCCTGATTATATATTAAACTAATTAAAAGCAAAAGCGTCTATCGAACAATACATTAGTGTAGGCTCGCTACACACTAGTTCCGTATACAGCCAGTGGACCTATAACGGAAGCCACGCCATAGCCGCCGCTGGCTCTCCAGTATTTGCACTAGAATAGCCGCTTAGCAAAAGTCCGAATCCGATGTTGAGCGGGTATTATCATCATTTGCAGCATCCCTTCCGTCTCCGCGTAACACTCTGAACCATCCCGTGTTCAGGTGATGGATAAACAGCATGTTAACATTTGGTGCGTCATTGGTGGGAAATGTTCCAAAAGACAGGCACTCGGTTGATTGATCTTAAGGAACGACCTCCGAGCCACTCTCCCTCGGTAGATTGAATCCAGATTTGTAGACGACCATAACATTAATGGCTCGGCGATTACTCCGATCAGAAATATTACAAAAGTCAAATGGTTTGACCTAGCCTCCGAGTCCACGAGTTCTCCTCGAGTGCTTGCCAACACCCAATCTGCACACAATCATGACTCGATTCGTTGGTTATGCGGCGCTCATGGCGTCTGCATTTTCGAATTCTCTCGTAAATGGCCAGGCCTCGCCACCCTTAGCAACGGACAATGGAGTTACCGCCAACATCTTTGATATGAGCCAAATTACACTGAACGAAGGAAGATGGCACGAAAATCAAAACAGGACTTTGAATTACATTAAATTCGTGGATCCGGAGCGCATGCTGTATGTATTTCGACAAACTCATGGGCTCAGTACGAAAAGTGCTACGCCAAACGGCGGATGGGATGCACCCGACTTCCCATTCCGATCCCATGTGCAAGGGCACCTTCTCAGCGCGTGGGCACAATGCTACTCTCAATTGAAAGATACCCAGTGTCGCGACAAGGCAGTCTATTTTGTCAAAGAACTCGCAAAATGTCAGGCCAATAATGCAGCAGTTGGGTTCTCTGCAGGGTATCTATCAGGGTTCCCGGAATCGCAATTCGATCGTCTCAACGCTGGCAGCGATATTTCCGGAAATGTACCATACTATGCCGTTCACAAGACCATGCAAGGCTTGCTCGATGTTTGGCGCCACATTGGTAGTACTGAGGCTCGTGATGTTCTTCTGGCTCTTGCTGGATGGGTCGATGCCGAAACGAAGCCCATGAGTTACACGCAAATGCAGCGTGTCTTACAAACTGAGTTCGGCGGAATGAACGACATTCTGGCAGATATTTACCGACAGACGAAAGACTCTAGATGGATTGACGTCGCCAAAAGGTTCGATCATGCCGCGGTGTTCAATCCGTTGGCAGCAAACACCGACAACTTGAATGGCCTGCACGCAAACACCCAAGTACCAAAATGGATCGGAGCAGCCCGAGAATATAAGGCCACTGGAAACACCACGTACCTGAATATTGCGCGAAATGCATTCCGAATGACTACTAGCGCTCATACCTATGCCATTGGAGGCAATAGCCAGGCAGAACATTTCCGGCCCCCTAACGCTATTGCCGGCTATCTCACCACCGACACGTGTGAGCACTGCAACACATATAACATGCTCAGGCTAGCAAAAGAACTGTGGACAATCGACCCACTCCCCGAATATTTCGACTTCTACGAACGTGCTCTACTGAATCATCTGCTTGGCGCGCAGAAACATGACGATCACGGCCACATCACCTACTTCACTCCCCTGAAAGCCGGAGGCAAACGAGGAGTTGGACCCGCGTGGGGTGGCGGCACTTGGAGCACCGACCACAATTCCTTTTGGTGCTGCCAAGGCACTGGCTGGGAGCAGAATACCAAGTTGAACGACGCTATATACGGTCATACAGGCGATGCGCTTTATGTGAATCTCTTCGCTCCCTCAAAGGTAACATGGGGAGATAAGAAAGTTACGGTTCAGCAAGTTACCAACTACCCAGTTGATAACAAGACTACTCTCAAAGTCCAGAACGCTGGCACATTTAAATTGAACATTCGCATTCCGTCTTGGGTGAGCAACGCTGAAATATCGATCAACGGGAAGAAAGAAAATGTGGCCACAGCTCCTGGAACCTACGCGTCGATCTCGAGAACCTGGGCCGCAAACGACGAAGTGGTTGTAACGCTACCAATGAAAGCCCGTCTTGTTCAGGCCAATGACAACCAAAGCTTAGCAGCAATTGCATACGGACCGACTATCCTATGTGGAAACTATGGTAGCACTGCGGTGTCGAACACTCCTACTATTGACCTGTCAACGCTCCAGAAGGCAAGCAGTTCTGCACTTAGATTCACTGCGAAAGTCGGTGGCCAGACTGTTAATCTTGAGCCGTTTTATGATGCTCAGGAGTTCAATTATGTTGTTTATTGGTCGTATACGGGAACTTTGGGTTGAAATATTCATTCAGTGTAGGCAATAGGGCATGAGGCTTGCGCGGAGGGGGTACATGATGATATAAAAATGTCCCTCAGAAAACTATTACATTATTCTTCAATTGCTAGCCCTATTCCTGATGCATCGACATATAATTCTAAAACTCATCCCAGTGCTCATCAAATCGATCCCAAGTGACATTTCCCACCCACTCTCCGATCCGACCCCCCACATCCGAAGCAAATTGGAAATGAATCTAGTTGCAACAGTTAGCTTGAAAATCTCCGGCGACAGCAGAACTTCTACAAAAGTGGTAGACTTACGCCTCCGAGAACGCGACTATCGCCATTATCTTTCACTGCCTGTCGAAGACTCGTGATCCTGCGCGTAATGACTGTGAAGCCTCCCGCGCTCACATTGCTACTCAGAGAAACATCAACAGCATCGCCCCCATTCCATCTTGCAATTACGGCTGCCGCAGCCCCACCGAATGTTGCATGCGTTGATAGGTAGTCTTGGTGGTTGGGTGTAGGGTCCAGCTCTGGTGTCCAGGTGGGATCGGAAACATTGCGACCTGTCGCCAGCCAAACACCTGGACGTCGAATGGCTGTTATCGGACGCCATGAGTTGTAGTAAGACTTGGAGTCCCAACTAGCAATCGCAGCATTGGACAGCGCGTAGTTGAGTTGCGCGTAGAATTTTGCTGATGCTACAACATCCTCTGCTAGTGTGTTGCCAACCACAGCGTGGGCAAGTCGATTCCAGCCACTGAACGAAATCAGAATAAATTCATCGTTTATGATCTTGAAGAGATTTGGTGTTTTGGCTTACATGGGACTTGATTCTTTCCAGTACCACGCCGTCTCCGTCTGGTATGCAGTGCGATTTGTCGAGTTTTTCCCGCCAACTTCTTTAATCTGGAGCACGTACTTTTCATATTCCGTTGAGTTGACGCTCGGTGGAGGTGGTGCACGGTATTGTTTGACATCGCCCAGCCCTCCAAACAGACGAAGATATCTAGCTTGCGGAGTGTCGGGCACAATTGGACCGTTAGGGCGAGCTTGGTAAACTCCCGGGAGTGCAGGTTGTTGTTTGTAGTCTACAAAATTTGCAATCTTGTCATCGGTACGGGCTATGGCAACCTCAATAGCGGCATCGCGGCCGATTTTTGTTGCTTGTTCGTCTTCTGCAGATCCGGCCTCGATGCCGATGGGTTCCAGAATAGCCTTGAGCTTTTGGTCGATGGTGGCATAGAGCCTGGTACCGTGGAACACCCATACGAGCGAATCGTGAGCTGCGTGTGATACAGCCAGCTGTTGGAAAGCTAGTGGTCCGTCTTTTGCCTTCAAGGCTGCTTTGTATACTGCTGCTTGGACGATTGCTTCGAACCAGCCAGAAGGTGGAGATGCTAAACCGCCAATAATGGTTCCATTTGCTAGTATCGCAGATTGATCCACCCTTGAGCCTTGTCAGTATCATAATGTGTCTTGCAGGAGAGGATAGATGTGCTATGAGTATGTGACTCACCAATACTGGACAATGTCACCGGAGTAGGCTGCGTGCGTGGTAGTCGCAGACAATGCACCAAGTAGAACGGATAACGATCTCATTGCGATAACAATAATGAAACCAGTAATCTCAATGACTTTGGGTACTTCCAAGGTACTGCTACACCCACGAAAAAAGTTCCAGTCTACACAATTGGTGTGAAATATGCTGCATCTTATAGGCGCACGCGGACTCAACCAGATGTCGATCAATTTGGGTTGCGCATTGCATCATTTTGAAGCCAAGTCAATGTAAATGCAGAGTATCCCAAGCCAAGATTATTCGTGAGTGAGGCATGCGAGGTTACGTTCGCAACGAAAGAGATGGTTGGCTGTAAAGTCGAACTCTAGATGTCGTGATTTGATCGTTATAAGTTGCAACGCTTGGCAACCGCACGTGGGCAATGGCAACATGAGTATTAAGATCATTTACTTCCAGCCTTTTATTTTCCAGGCTTGACAATATTATCTTTCGGGAGTGTGGAATACTGGGTCGTGAGCCAGGTATCTAGGCGTGGGATGTCTGTCAAGGACCCCTGCTTTTCTTATAAGAATTGGGACTCTAATTCGCCATGGCAGCGGTGGAGAGCGTAGCCATGAATAATTTAAAGCCGCTTACAACGTCTCAATAATTGGCTTTGAGAGTAATGACCAGGGCTTATCCGGCACATCATATGCATACACTGCTTCATTAGTGGATCCATCAAGCTTCGCACCCTTGAATAGGTCAACTTTATGATCATAAACGTCGCATTGAATTGTCATATGTACAGTCAAAAAGTCAAATATGCACAACAGAATAAAGCTCATCTCTCTACACTAATCAATAGCCAGATGGCACCAATGAGTTCGCCCAGTCTTCCACAGTCTTAAACTGGCTCTCGACATTATCCGGGATGCCGTTCTTGTTCGAATCCACCCACGGCGTACCCGGATTAAGGGTGCCAGGCCCATTCATAGGCGCAGCCTTCTCATCGCTGATAAGCTGGCCCGACTTCCCCCACGATTGTACTTCCTGGACCAGCTTGGTATCAATGCTGTCGCGCGACTTGGAGGCACCGACATTCTTGAGGACAGATGTGAGGGCGTCGGGTGGGCTCATGATCTTGGCTGGGGCTGGGTAGTTGTACTTTTTCGTCTCGATGACCATGCCGCCGTAGTTGCTTGAGGATTCACCGAGCTTGGCGCCGTTGAGTGTGCCGTCCTTGTTGGAGTCGTAGAAGTTGTTCTCGACGTAACCGTGGAAGTTGGCGTTGCCTCGTGTGAAGGCTGTCACACTGGTCGAAGGCCCGCTGATGAAGTAGTTGCCGATGATATTGGCGTAAGATGTGCCAGCGGAGTCGCCTGCGATGTAGCCGCCACCGCCGCCCCAGTTGTAGACGATATTGTTGGTGAAGTCGTTAACGCCTTTGACCTTTGGGTTGCGAGTCTTGTTGTCGATGTAGAGATTCCTGAAGAGAGATACGCCACCATCGGTCTGCATTAGCCCTCCGCAGCTGTGAGTCTCGAGACCCTGCCCGATGATACTATTCTGAATGGTGATGTTAGAGGCATCACCATTGATGCTGAACGTTTCGTCACGGCCCCAAGATACGGATACATGGTCGAAAATCATGTTGGAGCCTTCAGCAATTCCCATGGCATCTTTGCCACTATCACCGCCTTTGCCCATTCGAATCCGAATGTAACGAACAACAGCTTCATTCGCGTTAGAGAAAGACCATCCATTTCCGTAAGTTGCAACTAGGGGCATTGTCAGCGCTAGAATACTAGAGTGAATCAAGTTGACGTACTTCCATCACCAGGAGCAGTCTGGCCTAGAATTGAGACTCGTTTTTGCACCACAATACGGCTGTCAATGTCGATAGTACCGCCAACGGCAAAAACGACGATGCGATCGGATTTCGACACCGCATCTCTCAACGAGCCTGCGCCGGAATCATTGAGATTGGTGACAATGTATACGGTGCCTCCACGTCCTCCTGTCGCATATCGTCCGAATCCTTCGGCGCCAGGAAAGGCAAGTTGCTGCGATAGAGCAGGAGTAACAACGGCGTAAATAGCCGCGACAAGACCAACGAAAGACTTCATAGCTCGAGCGTGTCGATAACCAGACAAACCAATTTGTTTGAATTCAGCCGGGTGCTAAAAAAGTAAGATTCTAAGGACTCCTATAAGAAGGGCTTTTCGCCCGCTCACGAACCTTTTATCTCATGGGCTAATTATTGCCTGACTCAACAAGGATGTTTCACACAAACATATATATTGAATTAAAGAGCAGAGGGATCCGATGGGTTTTTACTGCATGGAGCAAGACGTCGTTAAAATTTAGTTAAAGGATGGTTATAGTGTGTTTCAAAATATCCCGCCAACCAGGACGCTGTTTGATGCACCCCAGGTTTTTTATCGGACTATTGACAGCGGTGCTTCGGACCAAGTTAAAGCGATCCGCTTGCTTAGGCTAATGGTGTAGGTATATAGCCCTAAATGTTCTAGTATATGAAACAATTAGTTATCTAGGTACTGTCATGCCAATTTTGCCAGGTTTGCAAGGTACCAGTTCGCTGGTTACATCCACAAAAGCTTGAGAAGGAGTTCATTGCAGCTTGCAATGTTTGTTTCATGCCGGTGGTTTTATTGTGTCTTCAATCTTCGTTTCTTTCTTACCCTCTTGCCTCGGTTCTTCTTCCAACGCCAGCGCACCAGCGCGAATTGCTCTAGATTTCGAGGAAGGATGACCGAGAAGGTCTGAGTGACTGTGTGCTCATTATGGAAAGCACAGCAACTCTATCTTCAGAATCCTTTTTGAGTCGAGAATATAGGACACACCTTGCGTCAACGACTAGTTCAAATAGGTAGCATAGGTATCGTGCTAAGTCGATACATAATATCATGAGTGAGGCTGGGCGTAACAACCAGCTTTTGCGCTATTCCTAGAATGATAGCGTGGGGCGGTCCTTACCTAAATACTCTGCTTACCGTCTCTCCTTGAAGACCGATAACATCTACGAAGCGGATGGTATCAGATTGACAGTTAATCGCGCATCTTACTCTCTTAAGTAGGAGTCTCCATCCGCATCGATCTTCTCGCAACATGGTCACCTGGCTATTCAAAAATGAATTTCCAGTCGAAGGACGGGCATGTTCTCTTTCTCTACGCTCATGAAAGATATAGGCAATCTCCATTACTAACCAAAGTAACAGACAATTCTGATCACAGGGGGATCAAAAGGCCTTGGTCTTAATGCAGCCCGTCAACTCGCCGAGAAAGGAGCCAACATTGTCGTAGCTGCTCGCGGTGAGCAGGGTTTGCAAGAAGCTATTGCATCCATTTCTGTACTCGACACCATCTCAGCGCTATAAACTCAAACTGATGCCATCCCAGAAAAATGCATGTTCTATGAAGACACAAAGATTCCATTACATTGTGGCAGACGTGACGACTGTACCAGAATGTAGCCGTGTGGTAGCCGAAACCATCTTATGGAACAATGGCCTTCCACCCGATATTGTCTGGTGCTGCAGTGGAAGCGCTCACCCAACCCTATTCGTCGACACTCCCATATCGCAATTCCAAACGATGATGGATAGTAACTACTTCTCATGCGTTTACACCGCACATGCAATACTCAATGTCTGGTTTAAACCCCAGCCATCCTCCAACTCCTCACAATCAGCCTCTCCCACACCCCAAAAGTCCAGGCCATTAGCTCGCCATCTCATCTTCACCGGCTCATTCGTCTCGTTCTACAGTTTCGCCGGCTTCACGCCATACAGCCCGTCCAAAGCCGCGGTACGGGCTCTATCAGACTCGCTCTCACAAGAAATGAATCTCTACGCGGCAGCAAATCCAACCGCACCGCGTGTACGCATCCACACAGTGTTCCCAGCAACAATGCAAACGCAATCACTCGAAGATGAGAATCGTGTGAAGACAGATTTAACAAAATCATTGGAAGAGGGAGATCAGATCCTCACGCCAGAAGAGTGCGCACGACGCGCGATCAGTGGGTTAGAGCGTGGAGAAGAACTTGTTCCGACGAGTACTATTATCAGGCTTGTCATGACGAGTGTGCTAGGAGGCACTATACGAGGGGGATTTTGGAAAGGCCTTGCGAACACGATCTTAGCATGGTTGACAGTAATTGTCATGATATTCATCCGGTGGGATATGGATGCCAAGGTTGCGAAATGGGGGAAGCAGAATGGGTCTAGTGGGATGTTGTTGAAAAAAGAATAGATTGTCCGAGCATGCTATTGTGAAAATTAAGATTGTTTTCACGAGAGTGTAAATCTCAATACAAGGATGTCTCTCACAAAAGACTAAACGCGCCATTCTATTATATCATCATGGTACTACTTCGCTGCATTCTCGGTAGCTGCAACTCTCTCCACTTCCGCCTTCAAATCCCTATTGAATTGCTCAAACCCTTCTTTCGCCTTCTTCGCATAATCCGACCCAGCTCCATAAACATACGTCATCAGTCCTCCAAAATCCTCCGACTGCTCCAACAGCGTTGCCCCCGTCTCGGTTTTACTAGGCAAGAACAAAAACTTGTGTGTTCCGTGAAATATCAGAGGAAGGGATCCACGCCACGTAAATTCTTGTTCAGAGTTTTCCTAACGATATTGTTGGTATTCAAATATGATGGAAAAGCAATTTCAATGTGCCTTACGATTATCACGGGCGAGAACTTGAAGCCGGCGAGGTCAATATGTATCTTGTCGCCTGCTTTCAGGTCTGTCGCTGGTTTTGGCGTGGTGATAATCCATCGCTTCGTCCATTCTTTATGGCGTGTCAGATCGAGAAACTGCGATGCGTAGTTTAGTAAAGGTTGTGTGTTCTTCAATTTTAGATGAGGAAACGTACCACTCGTCTTACGAGCTCCGGTGAGGCTGCGATCTCGATGCTGGTGAGCACGCTGTAAGGCATGGTTCTTGTCCGCTGTAGGGAATACTGCGTTGGCCGTTTACTTCAGTTTGATAGTATGCTTACGGTACCACGAGACTCATAGAAGGAGAGTCGCTGTTCATATATAGTCTCACTTATGATGATATGCAGACACAAAGAGGTTGGGGGCCGTTTATTGCTCATGCTTATGCTTATGATCTTGTCTTATTGGCTGTTTTGGTGATAGGTCGGAACTAGGAGCTTTTATTGCCCCGAGTCGGGCTAAAGATCAGACTACGGGATAACTAGGGCTCCTTCTCGAATCGCTTGAGCCGCAGACTGAGCGCGGGAACATACTGTACTGTTGACGGCGGGCTTATATGGCGATACAAACGACAACGATGAAGGCAACGCCGTACTCCGGAAGTGAGCAGATTTGCGCCGCATCTAAATCTCCGGTCGAGCTGTTCTATCTGATAGGGTAGACAATCCCGGGTTCGCGTAGGCGCCTGCTTGCTTGCGTTTTATCTACTTCGCGAAGTGAATGTAAATCTGGTAGACTCTGGATTGAATTTACTGTGGAGCGAGATAGATTTACAGATGACATTCATGTCTGAGTATTTGGCGAGTTATAATTTTCGACGCTCGCACTGCGTCAACGCCGGGCTGAACGAGACACATAGTTTCAACTATTAGTTGCGAGAATCCGGTGTCTTGGAAGATACATGCTTGATTGCGATACTGAGCTGCGGGAAATTACCTAATTAGGAAATACGCGGTGCACGTATTATCGAGAAAAAAAAAGCGCACGTTTACTTTAATTGGCTTCACGCTAAAATGGGCCATTCATTTAGAAAGAAGTGGAAATATTTTCTTTGATGGGAACATTTTTGCAAGATATGTGACGTGCATCATGAGATTCACGTCTGGCAGATTAAATGATCTGATAGTTGATTCCGCGTGCTGTGCGCAGCAAGATCTTTTAACTTAAAAGTGTCATAACCAATGCAATGACATAGAAGATTTGAGTATTTTTTCGGACAGGACCCTGCCTGAGAATGGCGATACATGCTCAGTCGTCGGTATTGCAGCCCGTAGAGGACAATGTTGGTTGTACCCAGCTTTCTGTTGAACTGTGACCTATAGTAGCTTTTTAAAGTGAATGCATCCACTTGAGCATACGTTCTACACGACAACGAACATCGTCTTTTACCTCCCCTCCTACATTTATATCTGCCTTCCAACATGCGTTCGAGGCCCGCTCGACACTCTGTGCAATGCTATTCAAGACTCAAATGAGCAAATGAGCAATCTCCGCATTTGTTCATGGCGCGTGTTAGTACCGCCGTCAATGGAGGAAAGCTTCCCCCGTGGTCGCCTCGTGTCGTTGCAAGACATTGCGCGTACACACTGACCTCAAACCGTGGGGCTAAAGTGGACGAAGAAGAACGATAAAGCTGAGTGTGTGCGATTCTGGCAGCTGTGGTTTTATACAGTCGAATCGTTGGAAAGATTTATTGCTGAAATGAACGGGTCGACGCTCGATGGAACCAAGCTCCTTGTTTCTAAAGTCAATTGATTATTCTCATTATGAGATATCTATTTACAATGCTTGACGGGTTCGAAATGACTTAGTACAAAAGCTAATATCCGAGAAAAAAAAACATCGTGTTCGATGTTCTACTTAGGACTTACAGTAGGTTCGGGTATTTCTGATTTCTGACACCTGACTGTCAGAAGAGGTCAGAATGACTAATCGCATCAATCACAATCAAAAAAGCGCATATATAAAAAAAAGGTACCACAGCACCTCAACACGAAAAAGCATCTTCACAAATCTTTCATCTTATCTACCATCTCCCACCCCAACCTAAAAACCCCAACAACACCCAAGAAAATGCCCCCAACCAAACCAACCCTCCTCCTAG